>VWZI01002877.1:0-70911 GCA_013396835.1 Psilopogon haemacephalus | reverse complement strand
GGGGCAGGTCACTGCAAACCCACTACATACTCTTTCTTTCAGTGTAGCCACACCAGTTCTATTTGTTTTTCAGCTGTTATTTATCGAGGCACTTTGCTGTTTGATCAAACTATTACAGCTTGGGGTTTTTAAGAGACAGTATAGATGGGAGAAGAAAACATGTCCTGTGTCCAGGGCAAATATACACAGTGTGGTACATGCTTACAAACACAGGGAAAAGGCTACACTAAAAGCACTCCTGCTTTCCATAGCCTGCCCCTATCTGGCAGTGACGATAGTAAGAAAAGAATGAAATCTTTCTCACAAGTCTATAACCTCCTCAACACAGAGAGCACAGTCCCAAGAAATGTGGAGACCATGAACACAATGCTTTATTATGAACTTCAGTTCTTCCCTCCTGCCCTGTATAAATGTCATCCTCATCCCCAGAGCTCCAAGGGCAAATGAAGCTTTAGTCTCCCTTCTGCAGAGTCAGATGAGCATGGGTGAGTAGAGCCATCTCATGAAGCACCTAGGCAGTGCCAGAGATCAGAGTCTGTGGACGCTTTCATGAGGTCCCAAAACCAAGTTCCTACTGTCCACACATTCAGAAGACAGCATGGTGTCTGAGCAGGAACACACACTTGTCTACCTTGATGACCGCTTACTTTCAAGCAGAACAGAGAGAACACAGCTAAACTGCCACATGCAGCATCTAACTAATCTCTGTTCACCACACAATGACATGCATAGTGTCACATTCCCAGCACAGGCTCACTAACTCCAGGTGCTGGGAATGGATCTTCTTTGTGGATTGAGAAATGCTACTGTGCAATATCTAAAATGTGTTTTAGAACAAGCTCTACTGGCCTTATCAAGAGATTGGGGTTGTATGTATTCAGTGAGAAAGTCCACCTGCAAACACAAGGTTTACCATTTCTTGCAAATTCAAATATTCAAAGGTTTCAGTAAAACTGGTTTTAGACAAAGACACGTTCTTTTGCTGGTTCTGAATGTGTCCTGCAGAATTTTAAACTAATTAACTAACAAAACAGCTCTCAGGAATAGCCAAAGAACAGATCTTGCTTTCAGGGCAAGATATCAGATATAAACTAGCAAGATATCAGCTATAAAATGTGCACTGGTGCTGGCAAGACCATACTTGGAATACTGTATCCAGTTTTGGGCTCCTCAATTCAAGAGACACAGAGATCTGTTGGAGAGAGTCCAACAGAGAGCTACAAGGATGATGAAGGGACTTGAATATCTCTTCTATGAAGAAAGACTGAGAGAGCTGGAGCTGTTTAGTCCAGAGAAGAGAAGGCTGAGAAGGGATCTTATCAATGTCTAGAAATATCTTAGGGGTGGCTGTCAAGATGAAGGTGCCAGCCTACTTGGCAATGCCTAGTGATAGGACAAGGAACAAAGGCTACAAACTGGAAGCCAGGAAGTTCCACCTCAACATGAAGAGAAACTTCTTTGGTGTGAGGGTGCTGGAGTCCTGGAACAGGCTGTCTAGAGAGGATGTGGAGTCTCTAGAGATCTTCAAAACCCAACTGGATGCATTCCTGTGTGACCTGCCCTGTGCTCTGGGGGTCCCTTTCAAACCCTAACGTTCTACGAATCTATGATTCTCCTCCTTACTGACTTATGGTAATCACCAGATGTGACAGGTAGGTCGTTTGTGGCTCTGAGCAATTTGCTCTAGTTGTAAACGTCCCTGCTCATTGCACAGGGGTTGGACTAGATGACCGTTACAGGTCCCTTCCAACCTAAAACACCATATGAGTCTATGATTTGACCTGCAAATGGAGCGCAGTGAAAATTTGGGTTTCCTGCACAGCATGGTGTAAATCTTTACTACATTTCATCTCCCTCATGTTGGGCACCAGAATTTTCTCACTCAGCTGAATCTTAGGAACAAGTCACAAAAGAGCCCAGGAGATCACTACTTTAGAGCCATCTTTCACATCTCTGTATGTTTCGAAAGGTTCACAAAAGGCTGTTCGGCAAAGTAAGAAGATGTTTACAAAGCGTAAGCTCGACGTGGATGAAAGAATATTCATGACGCCAACTCAAGATGCTGTACATTGTACAGAAGGAGCCACGAGGTGGAGACCTTTACAACAGATTAGTGCGAAAGACCTGAGTGCTGTGAGCATGCACAGCTGCTGGCCAGAGCTTCCAGCACCTCTCTACCTACGCACTGATTCTGCTGTAGTTAGTGCTGGTGCGGTTAGCACTCAGCGGTGCCAGGCATTGCTTTCTCCAGGTGAGAGCCACACACCGTACTCCAAGCATTCTTTCCTGACAAGTCATTGCCAGCCTGACAGGGACATTAGGTGCTGCGAAGACAAGAGGAGAACCACTTCATTGGTGTTCAGAAACACATCTGTGTTCCTGGAGACCCTTTATATTTTTTTGACAGAGGTTGGTGCCCTGGGGCTGAAGGATTTGGTTTTGAAGCCATGCATTTAGACGATTTCCTATTTCTATTAATTTCCTTTAATTAATAAAAAGGGCTGAGAGAGGGAACAAATCAATATAAAATTAAATTAATAGAAAACTAAATTAATAGAAAATTAAATTAATATTAAATTAATTAATTAAAAGGGCTGGGAGAGGGAACAAATTAATATAAAATTAGCTAGAAACTTCTGCTATCAAAATAGATTCGTTTTTTGGCTTTGAGAAAAGTACTTAAACCTGTGTTTCTCCATCAGTAAAACAGATATGGTACTATACTTTCCTACTTAAAGGTTATTTTTTAAGGAGTTTAACTTTTTCCTCGAGGTTTAGAAATTACAAAGACTAATATTGCTATTTCCTTAGCCTACTCTTGAATAGGAATAATGAGACATTGCAAGGTGTCATCTCTGTCCAAACTTCTTTCTTCTGCTCCCTTCAAACTCTAAGACAGACAGGCAAAAAAAAAAAAAACCAAAACAAGTCTGACTACAGGCAGAACAACTTTTGTAGAAAGTATGAAGTTGTTACTGTTTCTAACCCAAGACTGGCAAAAATACTCATTATAACAACAAAAGTTAGTCGATTTCTTAATGTTCTTGTATAGAGAAGCCTAAAAGGAGCACAAACATGACCATATGGGACAAGAGTATTAGCAATATTATATGGAAAATTAGGAATGTAACAGCTATGGAAGATACCAGAGTGGTGTGCATCCTACAGCAGCCATTAGCAGAGGCTCTTTAGGTCTGAACAGGCATCAGCAGTTCAGGTCAGCAATGACTGACTGATTTGGTTTGCGATTTCAGGTGCTGTGATCAATCACAGAGGGTTTCTCCAGAGTTTGAGGAAACTCTACCCAGGTCTTGATTCACAGTAGGGACTATGGAGATACTTTTGGCCTTTGAAGATGTCAGCAGGAGTTTGTAGAATGCAGGAAAGAAACACAATGTCAAGGGGCTCTGCCTCCTTCACTGCCTACACAATCACACACTTGGAGTAAGGCAAAGACATTTCACAATACGAAATCATGCACACACACTTGAGGAGCAGCTACCAACCTTCTAGCTAGGAAATTCCAACTTGAAAAAGAAATTTAAAAGTAGGTATTTGAATGCATTAACCTGAAATAAAAATGTCTATAAATTGCTAACGTGGTGCAAGGAGACAAAGAATAAAGCAAATCCAACTGCTGATGTGTTAGAAACACTAAACCCACCAGTACTACCATTGTACTGACACTGGGAGGCTTCATTTGTACACAGTTTCGATCATATAAACTTACAACTTAACCTCTGTTTTGTTCCAAACAAAGCAAATACAGAAGGAAGAAGCTTCAAGATAGACCACACAATGAATCAGCTTATTTATATGGGGAAATTTAATAAGAAAAGAAAACCCCAAACCTAACCAAATATGCAGGAAGCCAATGAGCTGGTCCCAGTAAACTGGTCCCAGTTAAGCTCAAGCAGTTGAACTCAACTCAAAGCTGGTCATTTAGTGGACAGATGAACATTATAACTCAGCAGGTAATTTCTGGAATAACTGTATTAAAGTTTACACCCAAAGTTGCAAGAAACAGTTGAATGTGAACAACAAAAAGTCCATTGATTGCTCTAAATTGCCAGCTGCAGACCTACTGGACTGAAGGAAAGAAAACCTTCTGTAGGATAAAGGATATTAAGAATGCCAACAGAGAGGGAAGGGAGTGAAAGGAAAAAATCCATTTAATAAAGAGTCATGGCCTGGATATGGATCTGTTTATGCCTAGAATAGAAAAGGACATTTGATTTCTGAGTCACCAGTTCAGAATATTAGCACAATATTCAAGCTTCATTTCTTGTGAAGTTCTTTGGCAAATGTCATGTGTTGTGGACATCTGGACTGGAACACAAGGCATGAACATGTCACACAGGACTGTAGATTTCAACCATTTCCACACAAGAAGAGTAACTATGGCAAAGATTTTACTCAGTATATATGGCAGAGCAGGAGAAGAGCTCCCCCACTCACTCAGAATCAGTATCAGGAGACCACATTCAGATGATGGAGTTTTCCTTGCACAGACACTCTAACATTTAACAATAAAAAATCCACCAAGAATAACTGAATTGTTTTTCTTCTCAGCTCTCCCTTTTTAGGTTCTGCCACCTAGAACATCTCAGCTTTAATGCAAAGACCATGAACACTCTTACAAGGAATTTACCAGAACAAACACAAAAAGTACACAAAATCACAGAATACTACCGTGCGGGGAATGGAAGGGACCTTTGGAAATCACCCAGTCCAAGCACCCTGCTTGGGTTTCACATACAGCAGGTGGGATCACAATGCCAGGTGATCACAATTGCCCAGGATTACAACATTCAGGTGGATTTGGAGTCTCTCCAGAGAAGGAGACTCCATAACCTCTTTGGACAGCCTGCTTTGGGGCTCCAGCACCCTCACAGCATAGAATTTTCTTCTCCTGTTCAGGTGGAACCTCCTGGGTTTCAGCTTGTGACTCTCACCCCTTGTCCTGTCACTGGACACTACTAAATCTTGTTCCCCATCCTTTAAATGTTGATCAGCATTGACCAGAACTGCCCTAAGTCTGCTCTTCCTCAGACTGAAGAGAAGACTGGGAGTAACCATAGACAGAGAGTAAACCAGCGTTCTCTTTTATTCTCAGATGCATTTTAGGAGGACAGTTATTTATTTTCCAGGAACTATCTTACCGGTTTCCACTGCAAGAGATAAAACACCTGGCAAGAGCAGTGTCCTGTTGTATGACTGAAGCATGACTGGGATTAGATATTAAATATGAACAATGACAACCATGCAATGTTCCTCTTTATTACCCAGATAGCTCCCTTATGAAACACAAATCTAAATAAATCTGCAAACAGTGACTCATCCACATCTCCTGCACTCTAAACCCAATGGTATGCAACCCCATTATTAAACCTTCATCATGCCACTCAAAGCTAGCTTTTGTTCCTCTGCTTTGTCAGACAGCCCACTTTAATACCCTGAGAGGCTGCTAAATCTATAAAGCTTCTGATTTTTGCCTGGCTCATCTTGTTACAAAAGCTTATTACACAACATAGCAGTTCTTTTCACGGTGCACACCCATCAAAGAATGGATACATAGAAACATAGAATCATAGAATCAGTCTGGGTTGGAAGGGACCACAAGGATCATCTAGTTCCAACCCCCCTGCCAGATCCTCATCCAGCCTGGCCTTAAACACCTCCAGGGATGTGGTCCCAACCACTTCCCTGGGCAACCCGTTCCAGGGTCTCCCCACTCTCACAGTGAAGAACTTCCTCCTCATGGCCAGTCTGAATCTCCCCACCTCCAGCTTTGCTCCTTTCCCCCAGTCCTGTCACTACCTGATAACCTAAAAAGTCCCTCCCCCAGATTTTTTGTAGGCCTCCTTCAGATACTGGAAGGCCACAATAAGGTCACCTGGGAGCCTCTTCTTCTCCAGCCTGAACAGCCCTAACTCTTTCAGTCTGTCCTCATAGCAGAGGTGCTGAAGCCCTCTGATCATCCTCGTGGCACTTCTCTGGACACACTCCAGCATGTCCACATCCCTCTTGTAATAGGGGCTCCAAAACTGGACCAGTACTGCAGGTGGGGGTCTCACCAGGGTGGAGCAGAGAGGGAGAATCACCTCCCTCGACCTGCTGGCCACACTTCTGATGCAGCCCATACATGGCTGCCTTGTCAAAGCAGGAGCATGAAGCTGCTTTGATCAAAGGATATATTGAAGGCCACGAGGTACTAGCTGATACCCAGGCATTTTGCTACAGGCTGCCTCTCTGTATCATCTACTTTGGCAGCTCTGATTGCTTAAGGAAGATTATTTTCTTTGGAAAGCATTGCTGTGTGATGTACTATTAATCTTAACCCATCCACCTTCTTAATAAGGGCAGACCTAAAAGTGACCAGCACTGTAAAGAAAGTGACCATTTGCACTAAACGCTTCTTTTGTGAAGCATTTCCTAGGACAGGTGACAGGATAACAGCTCAATTTCAAGGTTTCTGCATGCTAGTCTCAGCCCTGGACCTTGGGCAGGAAAAGGTCCTTTGTGCCAACATACAAGATTTGTACTGCTCCCAGGCCTTTTTCGTATATTTCTGCTGGCCACCAAACTCAACCTTTGTCACAGACACCTCCAAGGTAACTTCAGCTCTCCCACTTTAACAGGAATTAGTTCAATACCAGTTGAATAGCATAGTTTGTTTTCCCAGTTTCCATCACCAGATGAATACAAAGTTACCTGGGAATCCAGACTGTCTTGCAAACAGCCCAAACGAAAGCCTTAGGCCCAGGGATGCTCATGCTTTGACAACTTCCAAATACAGCATTGGACTTTGAAAGCTGAGCTATTCTGTGTTCTTACATTGGAATTACACTAGCTTCTGGCAAGAAGTCTCAACACACCCAATTTTACTGTAGGCGTTCATAGATTCATAGAATGGCTTAGGTTGGAAGGGACCTTCAAATCATCTAGTTCCAACCCCCCTCCCATGGGCAGGGACACATTCCCCTAGACTAGGTTGCTCAAGGCCTCATCCAACCTGGTCTTCAACACCTCCAGGGACAGGGCATCCATGACTTCTCTGGGCAAACTGTTCCAGTGTCTCACCACCCTCACTGGAAAGAATTTCTTCCTGATCTCCAGTCTAAATCTACCCTCTTCCAGCTTCAATCCATTCCCTCTTGTCCAATAACTACAAGCCCTTGTACAAAGTCCCTCCCCAGCTTTCTTATAACCCCTGTCAGGCAGTGGAAGGTTGCTCTAAGGATTCCTGGAGCTTCTCCAGGCTGGACAGTCTCAACTCTCACAGCCTGTCCCCATAGGGGCATAGGGGAGATTCTCCAGTCCTCTGATCATCTTTGTGTCCTCTTCTGGACCCATTCCAGCAGTTCAATGTCCTTATGCTAAGGGCACCAGGAGTGGACTCAGTGCTTCGAGTGGAATCTCAAGATAGTAGAGGTGTTATTTAACTGTAGATGTGTTTTAATTCCCTCTTGAAACTTGTCAAGCAATAACAAAATAATAGTAAGATCCACTTCATCAAACAGAATTGTTCACTTGTTGGATTAAGATGCACTGCTCATTCCCTAACAGGTCCACTGTTTTCAAGTGATACATTTACATTAAAATAATCTCTGTTGCCTCCTTCTTTCCAGAACTTTCATCTATTATGTAAGTTGTTTCATTCAGAGATCTCAAAGCACATTTTATTCATGAAAATACTGAACAAAGAAAGCAAAGATCTTGCCAAGGTCACAATTTGCAGTTCATTGTTAAAACAGAACTTGATACATTCAAATCCCTACTGCTCAGCCCACTCTTCCTCTTATACAAGTACCTGCTTCAACACCTGGGGAGAACTTTTGGATGGCTGTTAATGTGGAATGCAGGTGGGCTATGAAGATGCTGAGGGGCCTGGAACATCTATATGAGGAGGAAAGGCTGAGAGACCTGGGGCTGTCTAGCCTGGAGAAGAGAAGCCTGAGAGGGGATCTGATCAATGCTGATCAACAGTTAAAGGGTGGGAGGCAAGAGAATGAAGCCAGACTCTTTTCAGTGGTGCCCAGTGACTGGAACCCAGGAGCTTTCATCTGAACAGGAGGAAAATCTTTGATTTGAGGGCGCTGAAGCCCTGGAGCAGGCTGCCCAGAGAGGTGCTGGACTCTCTCTTTCTGGAGAGATTCCAAACCCAGCAGGACATTGTGATCCTGGGCAAGATGCTGTGGATGACCGTGCTTTAGCAGGAGACTGCACTAGATGATCTCCAGAGATCCCTTCCAACCCTCACCATGCTGGGATTCTGTAAAAATCCTCAGATAGCAAGGGGTCCTACAGCTTTCCAAACTGTAGTCTCAGAAACTGTGCTCCTGCTCCACTCCCCTAGAAGTATTCATGCCATCTTTTCCCATCTGTAGGCAGAACGTTTCCCAAAATTGTCCCTAGAAATGCATCCCTTCACAGCCTGCCTATGCCACTCTAGCTTCTAAGGTCAAGATTCGTCTTGTATCTCTTTGTGACAGCAAAGTGTGCTGTACGCTGAAGAACACTGCTCATCAGGAAGCGTTGTGAAGTAACAAATTGGGTTTTTCCCCAACAAATGGAAATGAACCCAGTGAAATTCAAATGATTAGGAAAACAAAGAACCCATCACCAGCAGCTAATAAAGGCAGATTATCTGTACTTCTATATTCAAAGCAGCATTATGTGCATTAAGGAAAAGAAAGAACAGGGAAAGCTCCCAACAGTTCACTAAATCCTCTTCGCTCCAAAACGAGATAAACTTCTCCTGCATCTACATCATGAGCTCTTTCTACAGAAAGGCCACAGCTCTGCTGTCCATGATCAGGAACATGCCTAGCATGGTTTTTCTTTCCACTTGTGCCAGGTCATTAAAACGTGAGACAAGAAATGTTGAGAACAAACATGAGGAAGCTTAACAGAGACATTTCCTCTATCTGTTTTGTCTGTGTTTATTTTTAAGCTCCCTCTGCTGTTGTAGTTACTTTGCCTGAGGTTCCCGAGGTTAGATGATATTTAAATAACACATCTTAGTTTGATAGGAAGGTGAGCTCACAGTTCAGTTCCCCTATTTAGGTACTTCAGATAGTCACTAGTTCGATAGTAGATAGTTTGATAGTTCCAGGTGACAAAGTTGTTCTGTTGACACAGCAGGTCAAAGTGAAGCACAGACATCCACTCTGAGATGAACAAAGCAACCTGGCAGGGGTTTAATAGAGAGGAATGAGAAATGGAATCATAGCATCATAGAATGGTTTGGGTTGCGGGGGACCTCCAAAGTCCATCTAGTCCAACTCCCCTGCATTTAGCAAGGACACCCTCCACTAGATCAGGTTGCTCAGAGACTCGTTGAGTCTGACCTTGAGTTTCTCCAGGGATGGGGCCTCAACTACCTCCCCATGAAAACTGTTCCAGTGATCCAGTACCCTTATGGTAAAGAACTTGATCCTAACACCCAGCCTCAGTCTCCTCTTCACTAATTTCAAACTGTTGTCCCTTGTCCTATCACTGCAGGCCTTTGGTAACAGTCCCTCTGCAGCTATCTTGTAGGCTCCCATCAGGTACTGAAAAGCCACTACAAGGTCTCCTCAGAGCCTTCTCTTCTCCAGGATGAACAACCCCAGCTCTCTCTAGGGAGAGGGGAGGTAAAAAAAGGGCCTGCTAGTAAAATTTGACTTGTCAGCACCAAGAGATTTCTGCAATCCTCCTCTATCCAGCAGTTCTATCTGGAAGTACCAGAAGATGGGCCACAGTGCACACCGCCAGCAGCCTCACAGAGCAAATGCAGTATCTCCAGCATATGCAGGAAGCACCCATTTTTCTAGTGTCTCTACCACAGAAGAAAATTTGAGCTATTGAGAGTGAACTTCTCAATCACATATGGCAGCCTCAGCTCTCCTCATTAAAAGTGGGTCTGTAACCTGCTCTAGAGCCACACTGCCCTTCCACCAAAGAAGAAGGGTTCATGTTGAAATGGCTCACTATAGACCACAGGTGCTGTGAATAACAACATGAAGTCCAAAAGTTGGCAACAGGTGGGGCAGAGACACTGTGAGAAATCTCTCCACAGGCTGCTGGTCCTTAAGGACTGCTGACTTGTACAAGTATTATCAAATGATGGCAAGTCTCTTTCTAATAATGTCCTCCCTACCTCTCAGGAGGGTCCACTTCCTGCTACTTTCACAGATTTAACTGAGGGCTTCCTTCAGAGCCCTCAAAATTTCTTTCTGTTGCTCTTCCCAAACATGATTTCCAATGGTGCAGCAGCTACATGCAGCAGGCAGCAGAACTACTCTTCTACACCAAGCACCACCTTGCTTACAAACCTAACTGACCACTGCCTTGTCAGCAGAGGCACTGGGGGTCGACGCATTCCTCTCTTCCCTTCCCTATCCACACTTCTAGAAAAGTTCTATGATTTTATTTTACATCTTCTCACAAAGTAATTGAATAGAGAAAGACCTAATTGAGGACTAAATTATGTTCTGATGGACAGAAAGCCAAAGCCTTTCTCCCTCTGTTTGGAAGGCAACATCATCACTGAGCTGAACCCAGACACAATTTCAGGCCATTTCCTCTCATCCTATCACCTGATAGTAGAGAGAAAAGACCAAACCTCCACCTCACTCCAACCTCCTTTCAGGGAGTTTTAGAGAGCAATCCAATTAAAGAATTCAGAAATACCTCCCTAACTCCAGCTGGGATGAGGTTTGAAGCAGAAGGATATCTCACTCCATTGCTGCCCAGCTAACTGCAAAGCAAGCCTAGCAATGGTTTCCTGCCATGGAGAAAACAATAAACTGGCAGCACATATGCCCACGTGTGTCAGTGCACTGCACCAGGACCTATTGTTTTGCATGTCACTGTGTTTGTCTGCATAAATATTAATGAAACAGAGGCCAAACAGGAACTGAACTCTCTCTGGGAACTGCTCCTTCATGGCATACCCAAGGAAGTAGGGAATGAAAGTGCTGAAAACCAAACACCACTATCTGCTGTTGTCTGTCAGTGTCCAAAAAGAACTCAGAGAAACTAAACAAGTGGGGGTTCTCCTTGCTGGTTTTGTTTTGTTTGAAATCCTTGCTTGATCTAAATAAGAAGAACAGTCTAAAAAGTTACTATCCTTGAGGAACTTGTCAAGGAAATTTGCCTTTCAGTGCCCAGGAAATTCACTGATACAGTTCAGGCTCTTTCAGAAAATGTTTAGAAAATATCTTTTAAAATAACTCTCAGCCTTTTGTATTGCAGAAAGAACCTAAACTTCTCCTGATATTCATAAGAAGCAACTATATATTTGGGTGCATGAAGAAGGGTGCTGCAGCAGGTCAAGAGAGGTTCTCCTCCCACTCTACTCTGCCTCAGTGAGGCACACCTAGGATACTGGATCCAGTTCTGGGTTCCCCAGTTCAAGGGAGACAGGGAACTACTGGAGAGAGCCCAGCGAAGGCTTCAAAGATGCTGAGGGGCCTGGAGCATTTCTGTGAAGAGGAAAGGCTGAGAGCCGTGGGGCTGTTTAGCCTGCAGAAGAACAGCCTGAAAGGGGATCTGATCAATGCTGACCAAGACCTAAAGGGTAGGGAGCAAGAGGATGGGGCCAGAATCTTTCCAGCAGTGCCCAATAACAGGACAAGGGGCAACAGGCCCCTTTCGGTGGTGCCCAGTGACTGGAACCCAGGAGGTTCCATCCAAACAGGAGGAGAAAATTCTTTGCTGTGAGGGTGCTGGAGCCCTGGAGCAGGCTGCCCAGAGAGGTTGTGGAGTCTTCTTTGGAGAGATTCCAAACCCACATGGACATTGTGATCCTGGGCAACCTGCTGTGGATGCCTTTCTCTAGCAGAGGGGTTGGATCAGATTATCCCTTCCAATTCCCCTCATCCTGTGATATCTGTGATATCAACAAGCAGGTTTGGGGTTTTTTTTTGTCATTTACATTGGATAAATGTAGGAGCTGCAAAGTGAATGGATTTGACACACACAGAGACCAACTTTGCAAACCTTTTCACCTTGTTGTTATGTATTTTACTTCTGCTTCCCATCTCTGGTTTATACATATGGTACAAATTCTTGTATGACTGTTTCACCCAAAGACGTTTCTCTTAAGTTGTCAGGTAGCCACTGGGTCTGATGGCAGAGATAACACCAGAGCACATGAGTTAGCCCTGGTCTGCCTTGGGCACTAGGTCCTTTTTCAAACACAGAGCTGCTGCCTTTATACCAGAACATTAAACATGCAGATGATGTTATTATGTCAAAAGGACTCCTCTTCCCATACCTCAGGCAGGAAAAAATGTGCTTTCTGGGGATTAAGAAAGCCATTTATAAAAAGAAAGGTCCTAAAGGGGGAAGTGGATTCATGTGGTTCTTGTTTTATTTCTAGAAGGATTATCAAAAGATGCAGTGCTGAGGCACTGATTTTGAGAGAATGGCCACCTTGAGCAATGTGAGGCCCTGCCTGCAGTGTCTGGAAAAAAGCACCCTGTAAAAATCTTTCTCTAATTCTTGCTGTGACTATAACTTGTGTAGCTGTGACAGCACTGTGCCATCTGTATAATGGGATCCTGTTATAGCATCCATCTGCTAAGTGCTTTACTTCATCACATCTTGCAGTTTCAAATTCATCTGAGTTAAAATTTGTTTCCCCTGTGCGTTAAGGGCACCAGAAGACCTGGAAACTGCCTGGCCTGGATGGACAGACCATCAACATACACAAAGGTTTTTGAAATGGTTCAATGGTTAAAACCAAGCCACAACTTCATCTTTGGTTACATTACACTTCCCTACCGTCTGAACCTCCTCTTGGAAAGACCCAGGGCTGCCAACAGCTTAGCACAAACCTGTGGTTTCAAAGAGCTGATAGGCAACACCTACAGTAACAACAAAGCAGACACAGGAAAAAGCTGTGATTTAAATATTATGTTATTAACTTTTTTACACGAAACACAGAAACCTGGAGTCTCCTCCCTGATTTTTCTTCTGTTCCCATTTATTGCTTGAAACATCAGGGTAATGTTTATATAAAGGATTCACTAGTGAATTGTACAACTGGAAAACATCCAGAACAAGGAAAGGAATTTATTATGCTTTCAAGAGAAAATCATGGAGAGAGGAAGAGAAACAGAGAGGGAAAATGAAACAGTTTAAAGACAGCCAATTCAGTGACTTTTTTATTACTTCTGTGAAATTTAAATTGATTGTTAATATTTCTCAAGCAGAAGTGAGATGGGCTCTATCCGGGTTGCAGAGAGGCTTAAATCTGCCCCATATTTGGCCGTTAGTTCAGCTCTAGTAGGAGAAAAAGAGAGGGAAAGACAAGGGATGAGAAAATGAAAAAAAGTTCCACAGGAACCTTTCTGAGAACATCACAGGCCATACACAGCACTGAACCAACACCAACATCTCCTTGAAGGTCATACACAAAACAGGGTCAGCAAACAGCACCACTTGGGGGGCATGAAGAAGAGAAGTCAAAAGCAACTTGATGACAAAGTAGAATTGATCTGAAAGGTCTGACAAGTTTCCCAGCTAGCTGCTTCAAGACCTTGAACCCAAATTCATCTGAATAGTCAAGCTTCAGAACTGAACAGGTTGATTCTATCTTCAATGTGTAGGCCGAAAAAAGAATTCTCTTCTACTAGCCAAGGTACTTCAAGCTGAAATCTCATCAAGTGGTACACACCACCTCGCATCCTCATTTTTTAACTGAAATTATTACAACTGTTTTTCTTCCAGATACGTAGAATCACAGAATGTTAGAGGTTGGAAAAGATCTCTAGAGATCATCCCTCCAATGCCCTTGGCCAAGTAGCATCACCTAGGGTAGGTCATGCAGGAGCAGGGATGGGTATCAAGTAAAGGTGTCAGGCTGTTTTTGGCAGTACCCAGTGACAGGACAAGGAAAAACAGGTAGAAGCTGTAACACAGGAAGTTCCACCTCAACATAAGAAGAAACTTCTTTGATGTGAGGGTGCTGGAGCCCTGGAGCGAGCTGCCCAGAGATGTGGTGGACTCTCCTTCTCTGGAGAGATTCCAAACCTTCCTGGACATTGCGACCCCAGGCAACCTGCTGTGGGTGCCCCTTCTTTATCTGGAGGGTTGAACTGGGTGATCTCCAGAGGTCCCTTCCAACCCCTACCATGCCGAGATACCAGGATTAATTTTCTTTCAACTCACCTTCTGATTAAGAAAGGCATCACAGGGAGGATTTTTCAGCCTGAATTAGCAATGGTGTCTGTGTATTAAAACAGTTAATCTATCACACAGGCATCCACAAGGAACTCTTTGATTCCCTTACACTTTGCCATTGCCTTCAGCATCACATCCCAGCTCATCCTCACGTCCACAGCAAACCTGAAGAGATGAATTTGTACCAATGAGTTTTGAAGGAAGGCAGCGATAAGAGGAAAGTCTCTCCAACTTCTGGCCTCCAGCAGCTTCCCTCAGTGTCAGAGAAGGAGATAAACTCTGTTTACATTCCAGCTGCCTGGAACGATCATGAGATTATTTAGAGAATATCTGGACAGTTCTTTGAGCATTTGTAAGAGCCACATGATGCTAAGCACTCTGATGAACAGTCTCCCCTTTCTTTTTCATACCCTAATTTCCAAACAGACGCAGGCAGCCAAAGCAGAGTGCTGGGTATGCCAGCAATGCGGGTGTAAATCCCTGGCATCACACATCAATCTGCTCTCTCATGTGGAATGAAAACCTCCTCTTTGGGCATTAGTGGCAACAAAAGACAGGCACTTAAGCAGCCAAAGGGCAAACAGAAAGTGGGAAAAGAGGTGGCTGGGACAAATTGGATGAGTTAACCTGTCTGTTCAACTTGAGCTGAAGGGCAGATGAAGAAGAACATTTTTTTGCTCAGCTGCTGTCATCTTAGCCACAAAACATCCTATGAGGCTTACCAGCAGGGCCTGACCAACTGCATGCAAAATCTGATGCCACCATTCATAGCTCAGTTTCTACAGGATGTCTTCCACCTGAAAGGGACCTACAGGAAGACTGGAGAAGGGATGTTTAGAAAGGCTTGTAGTGATAGGACAAGGGGCAATGGTCTGAACCTTAAGCAGGGTAGACTTAGGTTGGACATCAGGAGGAAGTTCTTTACAACGAGGGTGGTGAAATACTGGGACGTGTTTTCCAGGGATGTGGTTGAGGCCCCAGCCCTGAAGACACGCAAGATCAGATTTGATGTGGTTCTGGGCAGCTTGATCTAGTTGGAGCTGTCCCTACTGACTGCAGGGGAGGGTTGGACAAGATGACTTTTGATGATCCCTTCTAACCCATCGCAATCTGTGAATCTATAGAAGTCCAGTGTTAGAAAGTTCTGTGGCTCTCCTGGAATGACCTAGGAGAAACTTCCTTTTTTCTGCATTCTCCATACACAAAGCCAGATAAAATGCAACTCAGATACTTAATTATTCAAAACTGAAAGTCAGATTGATGGTAAAACAGCTTGAAATATCAAACTGAAAGGTATTACAGAACCATTAGCAATGGGGACATCAAATTTCCAGCTATCATATCCTTTTGTTCTTATGTCAACACCTCTCTTCAGCTTTTATAGCTTTTCCTTAACTGGTATATACCTCCCCCAACTCAATCTGCAGACAGGAATGATCCCACACCCTCTCACACTTGGGTCTCAACAACCCCCTTCAATGCCACAGGTTTGGAGAAGAGCAGCTAGAAAGCTGCCTGGCAGAGAAACACCTCGGGGCTTGGTCAACAGTGGGCTGAAGATGAAGCCAGTGTGTGCCCTGGTGCCCAAGAAGCAAAGAGCATCCTGGCCTGGATCAGCAATAGTGTGGCCAGCAGGACTAGGGCAGGGATTTTTCCCCTGTGCTCAGTACTGGTGAGGCTGCACCTCAGATACTGTGTTTGGTTTCAGGCCCCTCGCTACAAGAAGAACATTGAGGTGCTGGAGTGTGTCCAGAGAAGGGCAACAAAGCTGGTGAGATGTCAAGCCTTGTGAGGAACAGCTGAGGGGAGTGGGGTTGTTCAGCCTGGAGAAAAGGAGGCTGAGGGGAGACTCCCTGAAAGGAGGCTGGAGGCAGGTGGGAGTTGATTTCCTCTCTCTAGTAACAAGTGATAGGACAAGAGGAAATGGCCTCAAGTTGTACCAGGGGAGGTTTATGTTGGATACTAGGAAAAAATTCTTAACCATAAGGATTGTCAAGGCCTAGCCCAGGCTGCTCAGGGCAGTGGTGGAGTCCTCATCCCTGGAGGGGTTTAAAAGCAGAATAGACGTGATAGTGAGGGACAGGGTTTAGTGGTGACCTGGCAGTCACCAGCTGGGTTAACAGTTGGACTGGATGATCTTAAAGGTCTCTTTCAACTAAGCGATTCTATGTTAAGTCCCTGGGAAACACCACAGGACTGCTCAGCTTGTGCAGACAGCAAGAACCACTGACTAAACCCAGCAGCTGTAATACAGACCAAAGCTGATAAAGGCCAGAAAAATCCAGTAATTGACTTCTGCTTTGCGGGTACCTGGGGCCTATGGTTCCACAGGCCATGAAAGATGCAGGCCCTGAAACAGGATTCAGCTGACCCTTGTCTTGTCTCATTAACATTGAATCTGCTTGAACCCCTAAAGTACTTTTCCCCCTTTTCTGCTGCAGTCTGTGTTTGGGAAGAGAAATCTGTGGGGCAGACAATGCTGTTGGCACCCCAGAAGACCCTCACCAGAACTGGATGGATTGCTGTGCCTGTCTGCAATTACGTCCCACTTGTCCTAGCCACATCTTGGTAACATTCTGGCAGCTTCTTCTGGCTGAAGGTGAAAGAGTAGAATAGAATAGAATAGAATAGAATAGAATAGAATAGAATAGAATAGAATAGAATAGAATAGAATAGAATAGAATAGAATAGAATAGAATGGAATCAGCCAGGTTGGAAGAGACCTCCAAGATCATCCAGTCCAACCTATAACCCAGCCCTATTCAGTCAACTATCCAATGGCACTAAGTGCTCCATTCAGTCTTTTCTTGAATACCTCCAGGGATGGTGACTCCACTACCTCCCTGGGCAGCCCATTCCAATGCCAATCACTCTCCCTGTGAAGAACTTTTTCCTCATATCCAGCCTAGACCTCCCCTGGAACAACTTGAGACTGTGTCCCCTCCTTCTGTTGCTGACTGCCTTGGAGAAGAAACCAACTCCCACCTGGCTACAACCTCCCTTTAGGTAGTTGTAGACAGCAAGGAGGTCAACCCTGAGCCTCTTCTTCTCCAGGCTAAGCAACCCCAGCTCCCTCAGTGTCTACTCACGGGGCTATGCTCCAGGCCCCTCACCTCGTTGCCCTTCTCTGGACACATTCCAGTACCTCAATATCTTTCTTGAATTAAGGGGACCAGAACTGGACACAGTACTCAAGATGTGGCCTGACCAGTGCCAAGTACAGGGGAAGGATAACCTCCCTTGTCCTTCTGGTGGAAAAAAAGCTGGACATTGTCAGCACAAATAGCAATGCAACTAAGGGCTGGGAGGTGAGAGGGATAGGCAATTTCCCACACATTTGAAGAAAATAATCCCTAGGGATTGAAAAAATTTCACAACTTCTTTTTTTTTTTTTTTTTCCCTTCACAAAATAGACAATAAAAACAGACCATATTAAGCAGAAATGAGTCTACCAGAACTTATGAATAACTTGCATTCCTTCCACTGGAGTCAAGCCAGTTATCCTTGGAAAAAAAATCCTGTTTACTTTGTAGTGAATGTGAGAGACACCCAGTCTGCTAGAAGCTATTACAACACTAAAATCACAGCCAGAGGCTGTCACACATGGGGAAATTACAGAGAAAGTTAGTTTGATAACTTCAAGGACTAAGATTAAATTAATATCTATTTGGTAAAAAAAAAATATTTACTTTATCTCATAGAAGACTTCAGCTGAGTTTCCATGAAAGCCCTTCTTGTATAAAGGCAAATTTCAGATACTTTTTCAATAGTCAGCCTGGTTTTGAGTATTTGGTTAGATTCACAAAGGAATCCTTTTCTGCTCAGAGGTACTTCCTAAAATCTGAGGGTCTTAGGGGTTAATTAGAAATGCTTGCTCTTCAACACCTCAATCCTAAGGTGAGCCCTACATAAACTATGTCCTAAACTGTAGATCTCAATCACAGAATCCCAGCACAGTAGGGTTTGGAAGGGACCTCTAAAGATCATCTGGTCCAAGCCCCTGCTAAAGCAGGGTCACACACAGCAGGTTGTCCGGGATAACAATGCCAGGTAGATTTGAGATCTCTCCACAGAAGGAGACTCCACAACCTCTCTGGGAAGCCTGCTCCAGGGCTCCAGCACCCTCACAACAAATAATTTTCTCTTCCTGTTAAGATGGAGCCTCCTGGGTCCCAGTTTGTGCCCGTTGTCCCTTGTTCTGTTGCTGATCACTACTGAGAAGATTCTGACCCTCTTCCTCCCCACCCTGTAGCTATAGACCAGCATTGAGACGATTCCCTCTCAGGATGTTCTTCTCCAGGCTGAACAGCCCCACATCTCTCAACATTTCCTCCTCACAGGCCACTCAGCATCTTTGTAGCCTCAGCTGGGCTCTCTCCAATAGTTCCCTGCCTCTCTTGAACTGGGGTGGCTATAATTGGATCCAATACTTTAGGTGTGGTCTCACTAGGGCAGAGTAAAGGAGATAGAGAAGCTCCCTCAATCTGCTGCTGGCCACACTCTTCTTAACGCACCTCAGAAGAACACTGCCTTTCTTGGCCACAAGAGTACATAGCTGACTCTAGGTGAACTTCTTGTCCACCACTACTCCCAGATCCTTGTCTGCAGAGCTGCTTTGCAGCAGGTCAACCTCTCACCTGTACTGAGGCAGAAGGTTTATTCCTTCCCATAATATGAAAGACCTACACTCACCCTTGTTGAACTTCAGGAGATTTCTCTTTGCCCAACTCTCCAGTCTAATTTTAGAAAATACATATTTCCAGTACCCAGAAGGCTGAATTCTGAGGCCTGATTAAGATGCCAAGTTCACTCAATAGGAAAACAAGGGCAGTAAATAGCCCTTAGAGCTCAGGTAGTTTTTGTCTCACAAGTTTTGATTTGTCCCTTTCTGCTATTTGAAGGCAAATGCACTTTAAATCTCTTTCCATACTTTCTATGCATTCTTTCTTGACAAAGCTTAATGCAAACCATAAGTTCAAAATAAATGCACTTTCTCGTGTTGATTTACATCGTTAATTCAGCTTCTCGTTTAATTTATCTGCCTTTTACAAGCAACTTTCATCTTCTCCCACAAACTAATCAGAAGCTTATGATCTACAGATGCCTGCTGTCTGGAATCAGTCATGTGCACGCCAGCTGTCACAACTTCTTTCTCCCTCTGATATATTTTCCTATTGTCTTTGCCATTCCTTTAAAGCAGGTTTTCTAGGCTTTGTTGTTTTGCTTTTTTTACTTGGGACCAAGAACATGTTTAGGCTTTTCCTGAACCTGAATCCAAGAATGGGTGACCTGATAACCCTGCAGCGGTAGTAAAAACAGGAGACAAATATCACCTCAAAGAGACACTTGAGGATATCTGGCCTTGTCAGAAACAGGAAATACCAGGAGTCTTACGTAAGACTTCTAACCTAAATTTGTAGACCCAAGGGGCTGGAGTGACTTAAATATGGTTCAGATAAACATCCAGACTTTTTGATGATTATCCAAACTCTTTGGGAATCTGGAAGTTTTGAGGTTCACTCATCAGTACTACCTTGAGTACATCCTGGAAGCAGCCTGCACCTTGAAGACAGCAGTGATAAGGCAAAGCTTTCCAGAAGCCAAAGGCAAAAGCATTAATCAGATCACACTGGTAGGAAGTTATATGAGACAAGTGATGCTGGAGAAATTGCCAAGTGGCTCAGGAGAAACAAATCAGAGGTTATAAATATCTTCAGAGTAAGAAGACTGAAAATAAGAAAATGCATGAACTTTAAGACAAGAAAGAAAATATTTAGAGCACCTGACTGTAAAAACCTATTATCAAAAGTGGAAATTTTGCATAGTAATTATCCCTCCTTAAGCCAGAAAGGGTTGGACAATGCCTTACAGCAACAGAACAACACCAGCCACTCTGGGAACAGCAAGTGCTGGGGATGGAACCAAGTTAGGACAGGACTAACTCTTCAAAGCTGTGATTCTATGGCATAGGTTGACCAGGGAAGTTGTGGATGTCCTCTCCTTCAGTGTTTGAGGCCTTGAGCAACCTGATCTAGTGGAAGGTGTCCCTGCCCATGGCAGGGGGGTTGGAAACAGATGATCTTTAAGGTCCTTTCCAATCTAAACCATTCTATGATTCTCCGAAAGCTGCTGGGTTTATCATGAGCCTGCGTAAGCAATGACACTTGAGAAATTAACTTTTAAAGCAGATTATTAAAATCTTTATTCATAAGTAACTTTAATTTGATATTGGAAATGAAGCCAGCTACATCAAATTAAGGCCAGTTTAATTCCGCCTATGATTCACCACCCTGAGGCTTAATGCAGTTTCACTAATCTATGTTAAAAATAATTTTCTTTAGTTAACATAGATTATTGTTTGAGTGTCCCTGCAAAGGCAGACCCTCAATCTCACCAATATTAACTGGCCAAAAGAATGGAGGCCTTGCATTTGACTGGCCTTTCTGCATCTGTTTTGTAACATCTCTTTTAAATCTGTCTAACTTAGTGTATTTAATCAGCAAAGAAACCTTTGAGGCTGCAGGGGGAAACAAGCTGGGGTTTATGAGAGAATTAGTCAAAATAATGAAAAGGGAAGGTATTTTCAGACCTGGTTAATATACAGGCAGCTAGTTTGAAGGAGCTCTGCAGACAGCCTGAGGATTCAGGGAAGATTGGTGAGCTGAGGGTATGTACAAATGAACCAGTTGTGTGATCTGTAACAAGAAGGCGAAGGAAAATCCACTGCTTTTAGATCCTTGCACAGCTGCTGACTGGAGAAAAAAGCGTGGATTTCCATTCACTATCAACAAGCAATTTATGCAGATTTGGGTTTTTATAATTAGCAAAATTCTAGACACAAATTCAAGTCATCCTTGGGCTAACTCTCTTACTGAAGGATCCCCACATTTCCTCCAAGTTCAGCTTGCCATTAGTAGGACCCATAAACCTCCTGTAGCACTGCCAAATCTTTTGTCCACCAATTGATCCACTCATTCCCACCTATTTCATGGTTGCATTTGCTATAGGTACCGTTTACAGCCTCAAACTATCAAACCTGAAGCAAAACAGCTCTGCTCTGGAGCACCTCATGCCACCAGATGAACTTTTTGTGAGAAGCCAGCTGCAGCCTTGTCTCATCAAAACCTCAACAGGTTGCCTATTTTCCCCCAATTACAGTAATTAGTCTCTTAGCAGGCACTGACTTCACCTCGACTTGGGTGATACAAAGCTGGGAGGATTGGCTGAGACCTTATCAGGCTGTGCTGCCGTTCAGCAAAACCTTGAGAGTTGGGCAGAGAGGAACCTCATGAAGTTCACCAAGGGCTCCCCAGTCCAAGAGGGACAATGAGAGAGTCCAGCAAATGCTATGAAGATGCTGAAAGGCCTGAAGCATTTCTGTGAGGAGGAAAGACTGAGAGACCTAGGGCTGTTTAGCCTGCAGAGAAGCAGATTGAGAGGGGTTCTGATCAATATTCTGCAAAAGCTAAAGGGTGGGGGGCAAGAGGGTGGGGTCAGAATCTTCTCAGTGGTGCTCAGCAAGCACAAACTGGAACCCAGAAGGTTTCAACTGAACAGAAGGGAAAACTTCTTTGGTGTGAGGGTGCTGGAGCCCTGGAGCAGGCTGTCCAGAGAGGTTGTGAAGTCTCCTCTGGAGAGATGCTGAAGCTACCTGGACATTGTGATCTTGAACAACCTGCTGCACGAGATGATCCATGGAGGTCCCTGCCAAGACCCACCATGCTGAGGATCTGTGTGGGATTCACTCCTTGCTTGTTTTTCCTCACAGGCATGGCAGTGCAGTCAGCTACTAAAAGGCTGGTACTCCCCTCTGCTATGCATTCTTTCTCATGCTAGACTCTCATAGTCTTATTCAAAACATGCAGCCAATCTATCACATCACCTGTCATAGCTCCCAGATCATCTGTAAATCACCGTAATTACTGGTTATGCCCCTTCCTAGATCCCCTTGAAGAAGAAACAGCATTTCAAGTTCTCAGAAGTCAGGATGTTATATGCCAGCCCTATTGAATGTAAAATATTCCCATTGATAGGTAAGAGATACAGATTGTTTCTAGAGAAGCTTCTAGAGAGCTTTAACAGGCTCCCACACAGAGCTTTTGTTTGGCTTTCCAACTAGTTGTCCCTATGGATCTATAACCCCCTGCTTTGAATTATCCACTCACATCAATTCACATGCAGCAATGAATTTCAGGACACTGCAGGCTGACTGCTAGTGCCAAGATGCTGTGAGGATATTTACTGCCATTTGGAGTATTTTGACTTCAAAGGAAAGGATTAATGAAGATTATGGAAATGATCCTCAATTACTGCATTGCCACTGACCCACTTCCCCCCTGATGCCACATACTGATTTGTTAAACTACATTAGCTATATGATAGGCATTTTTAGTGCAGCACATAGGGGGAAATCCCATCTTCCAGGTGTGCATACAGTGAACAAAACTCTTCTGATGCACAAGATAAATGTCCTTGTCACTCGGGTCCACTGTCCTGAACTGGGGTAGGACCATTTGAGTCAGAAACTCCCCCAGGCTTTCCCATGCACAATAAATATATCAGCTCTAAGAAAAAGCACAACTGCTAGCACTGCATCTACTCTAGCTGAGTTGCACAAAAAGGTTTCAATTTCCTTTTCCAGTGTGTTCTAAATGCTGCTGCTGCTCAAAGGACACTGGAACCAGATGGCCTCAATATACCTAACTAGGTTGGGGGGGAGGTGGTTGATCAGTTGAGTTGGATTGGGTTTGTTGCTTGGGTCTGGTTTTGGGTTTTGTTTTTATTTTAAGATCAGTGTAAATAGAGCAAGCAATGCAGGCACAATTGGTGGAAAGCTAAAGGAAAAAAATTGTAGAATCATAGAATGTTGGGGTTGAAAGGAACCTCTAGAGATCTTCTAGTCCAGCCCCACTGCTAAAGCAGGATCACTTAGGGCAGGTCACACCAGAATGCATCCACGTGGGTTTTGAAAGCCTCCAGAGAAGAAAACTCCACCACCAATCTGAGCAGCCTGCTCCAGGGTCCAGCACCCTCACAGCAAAGTTTCTCAGGTTGAGGTGGAACTTCCTGTGTTCCAGCTTGTATCTGTTGTTTCTTGTCCTGTTTCTGGGCACCACCATAAAGAGCCTGGCACTTTCTTCTTGACACCTACCCCTCAGTCTTGAACAGTCCCAGGTCTCTCAGTGTTTCTTCATAAGAGAGATGTTCCAGTCTTTTAGTCATCCTCAAAGCCCTCTGTTGGATTCTCACCAGCAGATCCTTGTCTCTCCTATGGGAAAGTCTGTATCAGCACTGCTATATAGCCACACAACTAGGTTTATAACCAGACTCTCAGGTATGTGGAGTTGAGGGAAGAGTGGAAAATGTTCCATCAGTCAGCTCCCCAAGGCCTGTTTATTTTCATCACCATACCAAACTTGAAAGATCAGATAGTTTGGCTTACCCAGTCAAGCAACAGGCTGGTGATATGCTGTGGAAAGGGAAATTTCCCTTTCCCTTCTTGCTTCTTAGTGTGTTTGAATAGACAAACAGGACTTATTCCAACACATTTGATATTAGACTGTAACAAATACAATCACAGAACTATAGAATGCTGGAGGTGGGCAGGGACCTGCAGAGACCTTTGAGTCCAACCTCCCTGCCAAAGCAGAATCACCTAAGGCAGGTCACACAGGCATCCAGACAACACAAGGTACAGAAGCACCTCACTTCCAAAAAAGCAAAACTGGGGAGTATTGTGCATGTTAAGGGTAGGCTGTTTGAAAACTTGCTTACCTTCCTTAAACCAACAAGCAATTTTTAGACATCTAAAGTTAGGGTCAAGTCAGCTCATCCTGGAAAGCAAAGTCTTCTCAGTCAGTAAATGAGGTTACCTGGGCTTTGCTGGGGTGAAGCTTTGGCTCTGATTTGTCTCAGTGTGTGCATTTGCACTTCAAAACAACTCAAATTTATCTCATTTTGCTGCAACTGCCAATATAGCAGGAGGCTTTAAAAACAATTTCGAGTCGATATCTCTTTTGAAGGAATTTTCAGTGGCAACTGAGTTTCATCCCAGTGGAAGACAAGCTTCAAATGCCACTGTGCCCACAGTTGGGAAGTTTGTCCTTTCATCCACCTGGTTTCAAATACTTTTAGCAGGGTTTGTACACAGCACCTCACTGATAGGAGCAGCTGCAAATACACTGCCACTAGCAGAGGAAGCAGATAAATCTCTTGGAGTATCTTAACACAAATGTCAGTAGTCTTCTAATTTCTGGTACAGAAGAAACTGAGTGAGCAACTGTTTGCCCCTGTCAATCAATCCTTCTATGCCCTGTAATTACAGCTGACAACAGATGGAAAATGGCAGCGACTAAACCCCAGAAACTGTTTTTTTCCTGTTTTTAAATCAGTAGTTTAATGAATTAAGGCAAAATATTTGCCTATTGCTGGATCACTCTGAAGGTATGTTAAATGCTGAGTGTAGGAAACTATTCTGTGAGCAGCCAAGCAAACAAAGTCTGGGACTAAAGCTTGACATACAGGTAAAAAGGCACCAGAGAGACTTCAACAAAACTCCCACACCCCAGACGAGTTTCTCTGTGTTTTCTTAGAAGTACCATGTGAGACTAGGCCAAAAGAACTGCTTGTGAACATTTTGCAGATGCAAATGAAATTCAGCTGAAGAGCTGAACTTGTTCTCTTGCAGCAGAGCTCTTGTGCAATGCACACACGCCCAAGCTGCAGGTCTTGGAGCCAAACTGCCAGATTTGTCTTGATTCCTGTTGGAGGTCTTTTGTGTTTCAGGCTCTTTGCCAAAGCTTTGCCAGAAGCCCCCTTTGCACCCCAGAAACGCAGTAAGAGTTGGGTTTTGGTATTCAAAGGCTGAAGAATGATTATTTCCACCATAAAATGGAGAGAGGGAAGTGGTATGGAAAGCCAAAAGGAAAGACTTGGATTTGGACTTCTGATCCTGCTGCCAGGAATAGATATGAAAGTGGAAGCAGATCCTGGCTTACCCACCCACTCCCATCCAGCCATTGCAGCAGCCATCCTGTAAAGTAAACCAGCAAGGCCACAGCAATTGTGCTGCTTGTAATCCGCTGCTGCCCTGAATGATGAAATACTTCTGGAGAGATACAGCTGTCTGTGGGGAGACACAAACCACATACTTATCAGGATTGGGTTATGTTTCTTGTTCTCCTTCAGCCTACAGTAGGAAGGCTTCCAACTGAAAGGCCAATTCAAAGTCCTTCCTCAACACACTGGCAGCTATTATATGCTGTTGACAGACATCCTCAGTTCCTTTGCACAGGAGAAAGCACAGTTTATAGATTTGTGGAATGGTTTGGTTTGGAAGGGATCTTGCAGGTCATCTAGTTCCAATCCCCCTGACTTTGGCAGGGACACTGTCTACTAGACCAAGTTCCTCAAGACCTCATCCAAACAACACTTGTGTAGCAAAGTGGCTGTTGGTCTGTTCTCCCAAGCAGCAAGAGACAGGATAAGAGGAAAGAGTCTCAAGTTGTGCCAGAGGAGCTTTAGTTTGGATACGAGGAACAATTTCTTCCCCAAAAGGGTTGTCAAGCCCTGAAAGAGTCTACCCAGGGCAGTGGTTAGTCACCATCCCTAGAGTGGTTTAGTAAGTGTGTAGCTGTGGTGCTGAGGGACATGGTTCAGTGGCAGACTTAGTAGTGCTAGGTTAATGGTTAGGCTATATGATCTTAAAGGTCTTTTTGAGTCTAAACAATTGTTTGATTCCATTTCCTTCCTATAGGTTAAAGCTGTCAAGTACTCCAAATACCATTTTCTCTGACCACTGTTCACCCCAGCGTGTTAAGACTACCCACTGTCAAGTGTGTTAAGTCTACCCACTGCCCTGGGTAGACTCTTCTAGGGCTTGACAACCCTTTTGGGGAAGAAATTGTTCCTCATGTCCAAACTAAAGCTCCTCAGGCACAGCTTGAGACTTTCCTCTCATCCTGTCTCTTGCTGCTTGGGAGGACAGACCAACAGCCACTTTGCTACAAAAGTGTTGTTTGGATGAGGCCTTGAGGAACTTGGCCTAGTAGAGGGTGTCCCTGCCAAAGATTTGTGGCTGTTTGCTATTTATAACAAGCAGACTTAGAAGAAAAGTTGCCTTGAGCTGCAGCATTTGAAAGTAGGACTGAGCAGGAGTATATCAGGACAGAGGGAAAGAGCAAGCATTTTAGGTCAGGTTGGAGAGAAACTGAAGCAAGGGGTGCAAGAGGAAAAAGAACAAAGTAGCATAGGCAATGTTAAGTCTAAAATGGCAAGTTCAGGGTCTTCTGTAATCATATCATCATGATTCGTTTTGTCTTGCATGGCTCTTAGCTGGATTTACAGGATCCAAGAGTGAAGTGCTGAGGAGACTTAACCTAGCTATAAATAGTTAGGAAAAAAAAGCAACAGGAGATTTCAAGTCTTTGCTGATTCATTGAGAAGGCATGAAATTCCTCTCTTTTGCTATTTAAATACTTACTCAAAATAGAATTATTAAGAGGCAACAGTAAGGATGTGAGGACAACCAGGACATACTGACACCCCTCGCTGATCTAACACTCTTGTTTAGTCTTCTAAAAGTGTAGGAAGAGGAATGTGCAAACCATAAATTGGAAAGCCAGCATCTGCAGACTTTCACTGAAGGTTCCTAATTGCTTGGTGATTCAACCAGACATGTGGCTCTTTATTATTTGTGAGCATTCAGGCAAACAGACTGGTATTAGCACATGCTTGGGGAATGGCTTTTCTTCAGTGAGTTATTGGCTTGTTTTTAGGAGGTCAGTGGTTTGGGACAGGACTGAAACGTTTCAAATCCAGCAGAAATGTTTCATTCAAATTATCCTCTGGGGAAAAAAAAAAAGAAAAAAAGAAAAAAAAAAAAAAAAAAAAAAAAAAAAAAAAAAAAAAACAATTTGGCCATTGGGATAGTTTTAAGAGTTACAGTCTAAGTTCTGCCAGTGCTTTCACTCATGACTTATACCAGCAGTACCATTCCAGGGCTCTCAAGGTGCAGTTCACCACCTCAGAATGATCAGAGATTGCTTTGGAGCTCCCAAACCAAAGGCTGGTGCCGTTTCAGAGCATTATGTGTAATTGGTGCTACAGAAACAGCCTTGAGAGCCTGCAGGTCCATTTCAGAGTGCAGTGATGCTGTAGGTCATTGACTTTATATACAAAGATGTATGGTGTTTTAACTGCACAATTCATGGAGAGTATGTAACTAGCACTTCCTAGGAAGACAGTGCAAACACAGAGACAAAACCAGGATGAATCACATTTTAAGCTCTTTCCTAAAACAAAGTGATAGCCATTTGTGTGTGTGTGTGTGTGTGTGTGGTTTGTTGGGTTTTTTTAAGATAGCTAAGATCCACCAAAACCACGTAGCCAGGTATGTCTCTGTTTCACCTCAAGAAAATTATATCCCAAAGCATGAAAAATGGGATTGATTTCCCCTCAGCAGAAAGCATACAGAGTCATAGAATTGTAGGGGTTGAAAGGCACCTCTGGAAACCATCCATTCCAACCCCATTGCTAAAGGAGAGTCACCCACAGCAGCTTGCCCAGGATCACAATATGCAAGTGGGTTTGCAATTTCTCCAGAGGAGACTCCACAACTTCTCTGGGCAGCTTGCTCCAGGGCTCCAGCATCCTCACCAAAGTTTTCCCTTCTGTTCAGATGTAACCATCTGGGTTCCAATTTGTGCCCATTGCCCCTTGCCATTTCACTGGGCACCACTCAAAAGAGTCTGGCCCCATCCTCTTGCTCCCCACCCTTTAGCTCTTGCTGCACATTGATCAGCTCTCAGGGTCTCTTCTCCAGCCTAAACATACTCAGTTCTTTCAGCCCTTCCTCTTAATGTAGACATTCCAGTTCCCCAGCATCTTAGAGATTCTTTACTGGACTTTCTCCAGTAGTTCCTTGTCCTGCATGAACTGGGGAACTCAGAACTGGACATAGTGTCTCACGTGACACACAGCCATTAACATCAGATATAGTAACCTCAAGAGAAACTGAGCCAGGTGACCATGGTTCAGCTCTGACTTAGGCTACCTCCTTCCATGTCTGTTAAAATGCTTTATTATAAGCAGCAATGCTAGTGAAATCCTTTTGAGTTCCTAGAATCATAGCCTGGTGTAGGCTGAAAGGCACTTTTAAAGGTCATCTAGTCCAACACCCCTGCAGTGAGCAGGGACATATTTAACTAGATCAGGTTGGTCAGAGCCCCAGACAACCTGGAGTCATCTGAACAAATCTCCTAATCTGTTACCAGGTCACTAAAAGCAGATTATTATACCACCAGCGTATTCCTTATCTTAACTCACATTCAAGCAAATAACTCAGAGACAGATTACTTCATAGATGGGTGGGAAAAGGCTTTAGGTCATCAGAAAGCCAAATGCCACCAAAAGGAGCAATAAGTCCTTTGAGACCTTTGCAAACCAACATCCTGCACTCCTCCTCACTGCCATCATGCCAACATGCAAGGGCTCAAAGCCATGCCTTAAGCCCTTGTTACTCAGCCCTCGTCTTCCAAATGCTCAGAAAAGTGGCAGAACAGAGGGTATTTCTCAACACAAATACTGGGGAAGGTAGAAAGAACAAAGCACATCTCCTAAGGCTTTATGTATCTCACACATGCAGCAATTTTGCAGTGAAGTTGTTTTGTGAAAGCAAAAGCTGCTCACCTAAGTGCTAAGTTCTTTATCAGACTCCTTTCTTCATCCAGACTGTAGCTGAACACAATCTATGTGTAACTAACAGTGACAGCAGCAGCCTTTTGCCAACCTGACAAGGTTCCTCTGAAGTGTTGGCTTTACAGTACAGCAGGCCTCCCTGCCTTGCTTTCAGCACCATCGGGTCTCTCTCTTCCTCTTGTGTATCAGCAACCTCCCCCTCATGTGCAACAAACAGCATTACAACACCCTCGTGTTACTACACCTTCCAGCTATTTAAAGTCTTTCTTTTCACTTGCTCCCAACCTCAGTTTTCACTGAAAATGAAATTATTATAACCTTGTTGAATACATGAGCCTGAAAATCGTGACACAAAAAGATACAGGAATATTCTAGACTTGTGGTCATAACTTGTTGACCATTGGCAATGAGCTACAAAAATGGTTTTCCTCCAGGCAGGGAAAAAAAAAGAAGCTGAATTTGGCAATGTTTTGAAACTGGTGCAGGGGAGATTTAGGCTGCACATCAGGAGGAAGTTCTTCACAATGACAGTGGTGAAATACTGGAACAGGCTGCCCAAGGAGGTGGTTGAAGCCCTGTGCCTGGAGACATTCAAGATCAGACTTGATGTGGCCCTGGGCAGCCTGCTGTAGTTGGAGGTGTTCCTGCTGACTGCAGTGGGGTTGGACAAGATGACTTTTGAGGGTCCCTTCCAACCCAGTGTGATCTGTGAATCTGTGAATTTGTGATTTCTGACTCAGGTATTGTGACTGCACCTGCAAGAAGGCATTTTCCTGTTATCACTGTTTTCTTTCAAATCAGGAAAGGCTGAATGAGAATAGGTGTGTTATTTATAAATGGTTTAAACCAATCTAAATTCTGTGCTGCACAGAACACATCAACCCACTTACTGCCATTCCTGCCCACACAGCTGGTCCAAGTCAGTATGGCCATCAGACAATGAAGTCACATAATTGTTAGTGTTGCTGACTCAAAGAGAGACATGGCTAGCAATTTTACAGAGCAAACTTCAGCTCTTTTAAGACAATCATAACAGTACATGTTCAGAGCATCTCAGAAAATAAGCAACTTATGGTGCTTGAGCTTTGCTTATTATGCTTGAGTCCAGAATGAAACCTCTGGTATCCTCCCCTTGATGATGGAGCCTATTGATACTTAAAATATCCTTTACGAGGATGCTTACCAACATGTAAAGAACAAATGGCAAGAAAATGAGGCCAGGGGCCAGGCACGCTTCAGTGGTGTCCAGTGACAGGACACAAAGCAATGAGCAAGAACTGGAACCCAAGAGGTTCCATCTGAACAGAAGGAAACCCTTTACTGTCGGGGTGCTGGAGCCCTGCAGCAGGCTGCCCAGAGAGGTTGTGGACTCTCCTTTTTTTGAGAGATTCCAAACTCACCTGAATGTTGTGATCCTGGGCAAGCTTCTCTGGGTGACCCTGCTTTAGCAGCAGAGTTAGACTGGGTGAGTTCCAGAGGTCCCTTCTAGCCCCCAACATTCTGTGATTCAATGACAAGTAACCCAGAAAAAAAAGAAGGACATAGATTACTGGAGACCAGCAGTAACGTTTGAGATATTCTACATATCATTTGGAGATACAGAGCCAGGGAGTATCTGGAAATGAAAAACTAAATGTGACATGAACTAGATAGCAAAGTGGGAGGAGAGGTCTTTGAAAGAGCTATAAACAGAGTATGCCAGGAGAAGAAAATATCTGAAACTGGGCCCAAAGACAGAGCATACTGGATAGAAAAGCACTGTCTGTGTAAGGGTGTACCCACCCCTCCTACACAGCCTATGCTGATTTACTCACTGCTGGAGAACAGTTAATTCCATTTGAAACTGGCCTTTATCTGTCACAGACTGAAATTATCCACGAAACCAACCAAAACATGTTATATTTTGTACAATTCTATTCCTGTAATAGGTCTCAGGACCTCTTAGAGAAGCCTAGCATTCAGAAAAGTGAGAACACAACCCTGTATCCCTACAAAAGAAATTACCAATCTTTTCCAGCATATTTAGTGAGCATTTTTTTGGCCAACACTATTAAGTCTGTTCTGCAACTTCAATAAATTAAAAAAAAAAAAAAATCAAGTGTAGCACAAAAGAGGAAGAAACAAAGGAAGCTATAACCACACATAAACATGCTGAGCCTCCTCCTCCTTCCTTAGCACAGGGTTTTGTTTTTCCCCTCACAACTGTTTAAATGTTATGAAAGGTCAGAAAGTCAGCTATTAATTACCTGAGTTCTCAGGCAGCTGAAGGTGAAGTAACTCACTGCTCATCTCTGCATTAGGAAAGAGTAAACACCCTTTTTTTTTTTTCTTTTTCAAGTTGAATTTCACAAACCATGGGAAGTCAGATGCTGAATGGTTGAAGAGCTTGAGATATGGTCCTACTGCTGTCAATAGCTACTCTCCAATTTATTTCTCTGGAGAAAGGCTATTCAACAGTTTTATATTTGCCCCAGCCTTTCCTTGCAGGAGGAAAGGTTCAGCTCAGCCAAAACAATCTATTTCCTGGCTGAAAGTGGGACAGGCCCCATAGGAGGAATAGAGCAAAGAAAACAGAAATCCTTGGGGTGTGGGGAGGAAAAGAAGAAAAGGAGGAGGAAAAAAGGGTTTCAGGTAAAAACACAGTTGGGTAGAAAGGAGTCCAGTGTATTGTCTGACCATATGACCATAACAGGCATGATTTGTAGCATACATCCTGCATTTAACTAACAGGAGTTGTAGTTATTCTTCTCCTTTACTTTTTTTATGTGTGTACATAGTAAATCTAGTTCAGGAGAGGGAAAAAAAATATTGCTAGTGTATTTCAAACACTTTAATAATAAGCAACTACATAAGCAAGAGGTGATGGTAAATATGGAACAAACCCAGTTCAAGTCCCACCAAGGCTGGCACTGGTAACACTAGTCCTTCATTTACCATTGTGCAATTCCTCAATACCCACTTTTACAGAAGTAAGTGGTTGAAATAAATGACAGAAAAATCTAAAAGCCCATGTGAATCCATCTAAGAGATGGAAGCTTCCAGATGAGCACAGATTTGTTGGGGACATGAATCCAAATGTGCATATACAGTACACAAAGATGTCTCTTATACACATTAGTGTACAAGAATGGTATGCATCTGATGGAGGGAAGGGGTTAAGGAAAGAAAAAGTTGGAGGAAAATGAGGAGCCAAAGCCTTACACAATCACAGAGCCACCTGAAGTGTGGCCTTGAACCAGTGGCTCAATGGTGTGTTATGGATCAATAAGACCAGCTGACAGGAAAACCAAAATTATCCTCCAGCATGCTGGGAAATTAATGCAATCCTGCTAGCTAATGAGGATACACTGACTTGATCACAAACTCATCCTTTCACATTGGATAATCCATAAGACCTAAAGCTCTGTCAACTCATGTCTAAGGGTTAATGAGTCATAGAATCCCAGCATGGTGGGGGTAGGAAGGGACCTCTGGAGATCATTTAATCCAACCTCCCTGCTAAAGCAGGGTCTGGAATCTCTACAGAGGAGACTCCACAACCTCTCTGGGCAGCCTGCTCCAGGGCTCCAGCACCCTCAAGTGCTCAGCTGCATTGGTTCTATCTGCAGGATATGAAGCATTCCAAACATCAGGATAGTTTCAGTGAAAATAGGTGGCTGGTTCTTCAGAGCCTTCAGTTTTAGTTGCTTCTACAAGTTCCTATCATGCTAAAAAAACACTGAGTGATTCACCTCCTTGTGTATAAACATTATCCAGGTAAACAAATTCCACAAGCAGGTAAGTAACAATTTGATTTCACCCACATAACCTCACCAAATTACTAAGAATTTTCCTTCAGAAATTGTACAGGTTTAAGCCTGATGCCCAACTGCAGAGGATGGATACATGGAGTCATAGAGCCATACAATGGCTCAGGTTGGAAGGGACCTCTAGAGATGATCTACTCCAACCTCCCTGCCATGGGACAGGGACACCTCTCAACTAGACTCAGATGCTCAAGGGCTCATTAAAAAGCAAATCCATGTGGTAGGTGACTCAGGCATTTTTTCAGTATTCACTGAAACCTTTCAACATATTCTGAACCAACATTTCTAATTTTGCGTCAGAACAATGGGAGACCGAGCTTGCCTACAGCCCCTGGTGATCCACAGAGATTCCTCTTTCTGCAGGGCATGTTCTTGCATTGTCCAAACACAGTGAGAAAACAGCCTAACGTGATTCAGACCCCTGCCCCTTTCATCACTAACCTAGAGTTGTTTGTGTATTGAAAGGAAGAACACACAATGTGCACTCAACCAGACAGAGCTGAACTGCCTGCAGCCAAACCACAAAAGATTGGATATATAATTTTTTTTTTTGTTCCTGTGGTATAATCATTCTGTCATGTATAATAGATGCACAGGCGTAGTTTGGGCTTTTGAAAACCTAAAGCAAAGCTTCACTTTATTCCTGTAAATCTCACGGGCTTCAAACGGAAGCCTTCCCTTCTGCCAGCAGCACAATGCTTAGCAATGAAATTCCATGGCCCAAATAGGACTTTGAGGTCTTAATTATACTTCAAAAACAGATTGTCATAAATTATTTTGTTATTTTGGGGGCATATGAGATACAAGAGCTCAAATATTTCTGTGACTTCACAAGGGGTGTGGGAAGGAAGGACCAAACTGTAACTCATTGCTCCCAAATTCTGTCTTCTTCAGATGTTTGTAAGACTAAACTCTGGATGTCTGAGTAAAGGAAGCTAAAGGTGTTGGGGGCAGATGCAGAGGTACAAAGCATCTCGATGCAGGGAGAAATTAATTGGTGTATTCTCCAGCTGTAAGAAATTAAGTGATCCTTATCAGTGTGCTTCTGGTGGGGAGAATGATTAGGGGACTGGAGATTTGGGTCTTTTTATCCTGGAAAAGAGAAGATTAAGGGGGGAACCTCATAAATGCTTATCAATACTTTCAGAGTGGGTGTCAGAAGGATGGGACTAGGCTATTTTCAGTGGTGTCTAGTGACAGAACAAGGGGTAATGGGCACAAGCTTGAACATAACAAGTTCCATCTAAACATGAGGAGGAACTTCTTTAATTTAAGGGTGCCAGAGCCCTGGAGTAGGCTGCCCAGAGAAGTGGTGGAGTCTCCACCTCTGGAGACTTTCAAAACCCACCTGGGCATGTTCCTGTGTGAACTTCTTTAGGTGAATCTGCCTTAACAAGGGGATTAGACTTGATCTCCAGAGCTCCCTTCCTACCCTCACCTTTCTGCAATGCTGTGATGCTGTGAAGTGGTGAAAGAGACAGGAAGTTCAGACTTTTTGCTTAGTTGTAAAGCTTGGAGTGAGATGGGGAGGGCAACACAGATCACAAGCAGAAATACTGTAAAGTCTCTCCCTGACCAAAGTGAACACTAAGGTTCAAGAGAAATTAATAGATAACAATATTTCATACAGGCATTCGTTTCACTACCTGACAAGACTGTTTATGGCTTATAACACCATATATCAAATTAGCTCCAATACATGGCTTCATTTTCATCACAAGATAACCAGAAATGTTGTCAGCCTTGTTTTACAGAGAGAGAATTATGGCAAAAAAACCAGACTCCTAGCCCAGAGCCAGCCGTGGAGTCTGTGGCTGAGGTGGGAAAAGGTCAGAGTCCTGCCATTGTAGCTGGCACAATCACAGCTGTTTTCCTAACTGAAAATCATATTTTCATAGTGATCAGTCTGAGCTGCACTGCCCAAATTGTGATCAAAGCTTTAAGTGCCTGGCATCCAGGACATTTAAAACATTATTTCAGTAGGATTTGCTACCAAGGAAAAGGACAGCCACAATATTCAGATCCACCTTGTCAGTGTTTGAAGTGATTGGTACTCAAACCCTGGCTCTGACAGCACCTGTGCAAAATTGTCCAGATCTCTTTTGTGCCACCATTACTTTCAAGAGATAAAAGCCCTCCAAATGAATGATAACAACCCATATGCTTGCGACCTGGTCATAAGATCCCCTAGACGTCTGTGACCTCCTAGATCATAGGCTTTGTATTGCTTGCTGGACTTGCTCTTTCCATGATTGCCCTTACTCTGAGAAGCATGTATGCAGCCGTCATTTCAGTCCTGATGAAGTTTTCAGACCCAGGTGAGTAGGAAGGAAATTCCCCCAGCACAGCCGCTACCAGCTTATCCAGAAGAGGGAGTGCACAGCATGCACACACGTCCCAGCAGTGTGCTCATTGTAGAGCCCTGCAAACACCCAGCCCAGTTTTAGACTCTGACACACATTCAGCATTGCACACAGCTCCATGGAGCACCAACTGCACAGCTCAGCCAACAGTACATCACTGCTCTTTGCTGGGTGGCTCTTTGATATTGTCTTGGATTATTTAAATTAAAAAGAAAAAAATCAAGGACTTGTTTTTGCTTTTTGACAAGCTTGGTTTGAATATTGGCTAGCTGGTCAGAATTTATTTCTCAGGCTATACTTTGGGGCTAACTCCCATCTGTTTCTTCTCACTCCCTGATTTGAGAAGTAACTGGGAAGAAATATTGCAAAATCATAGAATCATAGAATCACTCAGGGTTGGAAGGGACCACAAGGAATTCAGAGCTAATTGCTCAGACTAGTTCAAGAATGATGTTTATAATTTAATTTTGTGGGAACAGCAGAGTATTTCCAAGCAAAACTTTACTGATATTTACCTGGTTTTGTAGCTACAGACCAAGCTGGTACCAAAGCAGTATTGTAGCTGCCCTTGACAATTCAAAATGCAGTCAACCACAAGAACAAAGCCACAGGCAAACAGCTAGATCTAGTCTATGAAAAAGCAAGAAATGGGCAGGCACATTACAGTGAGTCTCTGATAATGTTTTCATGGCTTTCTTAATTTTCACTTTGACACGTCCTCCCTCCTCCTCAGCACTTGCTGTTCAATATCCTACTGAGTTTTGTTCTCTGCCCTTGGTTTGGCTTTTTTTTTTTTCCATTTTGCTTTTCTTTGTCCTTCCCTCCAGTTAAGAAAAAACCCTACAAGACTGGATTTTGAAAGGACTGAAGGGCTTATATTAACTTTGTTTAGCTCCCAGTAACATTATAGGCAGTAAGAACAAGATTCTTTCAGTGATTATAACCCGGGTTTATGTGCCTTCTTACCTAACCCTTCTGTCCCTATGTCATTCACAGCTTATCAAGAGCTGGTGTTCTGCTGACTTTTGTTATTCATTAAAAACAAAGCTCAAGGTCATCGCAGCTACAACTGATAAATACGTGTTGTTTTTAGGGTTTAGAAAGTAAATAACTTCCATTGTGGCGCACAAAGTAAGGTTTTGAAAAGAAAATAAAAGAAAGAAGAGAGGAAAAAAAAAGAGAGAGACTTCCTGCCTGTGTTGGATTCTGAAGCAGTTCTATATAAGTGGGTTAAAAAGAATGTCACCACGTAATTTAGATTATCAGTCCAATATACTGCTTTCTCTTGCTCAACTTGTACCCTCTTTCTATTGAGGAACCAAAACACCAAGGTAAGAGGTTCTGCTTATCTCCAGCAAGGTAAATAACTGAGGAAGTAATCAGTATTAATTTGCCACTTATTAACATTGTTTCAGCTCTTTTATCCAGTCCTGAGAAGTGCAAAGCCCAAGTCCAGGCTGGATTCAGGTCATCTCCAATTGCACAAGGAGCAGAAGGAACCTGAGGAAGGCACTGATGTGCTGGGCAGCAGCAAGTAGAGGCATTTCTTAGCAGGGTCGTCATTGCAGGAGGTATCTATTTCTTTAGGAGACGGAGAAGAGGCCACAACAGTTTCTCCTTTCACCCACACTGGGCAGTTTGCTGGCTCTACACCTAAGTGGGCCTGCATTTCACAGTATCCCAGCATGGTAGTCTTGGAAGTGACCTCTGGTCCAAATGCCCTGCTAAAGCAGGGTCTTGCACAGGAGGTTATCCAGGATTATAATGTGCAGGCAGCTTCAGAATCTTGCCAGAGAAAGAGACTCCACAACCTCTCTGGGCAGCCTGCTCCAGGGCCCCGGCACCCTTCCACCAAAATTTTGCCTCCTGTTCAGATGGAACCACCTGGCTTCCAGTTTGTGCTCATTGTCCCTTGTCCTGTCACTGGGCACCACTGAAGAGCCTGCCCCCGTCCTCTTGCCCCCCACTCTTTAGCTCTTACTGAGCATTGATCAGATCCCCTCTCAGTCTGCTCTTCTCCAGGCTAAACAGCCCCAGGTCTCTCAACCTTTGTTCCTCAGAGATGCTCTAGGCCTTTCAGCATCTATGTAGCCTAGTTTCAACTCCTGGACAAGTGCCAGGGGCCGGGGAGGTGCCTGCTAGCTGGGAACCTGGTCTTCTGGTTCCTAGAGGCCACACAGGACATTGACTGCATCCAGCGCAGGCCAGTGCCAAACACATGTGAGCTGTAAGGGACAAGGCACCACCCACGAATTACTGAATAGTCTGGGCTCTGCTGCCCTCCACAAGAACTACTAGAGTATCTCTGGACATCTGCAGATGAATGCCACTCTATCCATGTGTCTTTTCCCTTTTAGCAGGCCTAGGTCAGTAGCATTAAAAGAAGGCACCACTCAAGGTGCTTTTTAGGTTAGAGACGGCAGTAGATTTCACTTGCTGATACAAGTAATTCTGACTTGTTTCTATAGAACTCCCAAGATTTTTCCAGCAAAAGGATGACTGGGCACACAGATCTTGCACCAAAGTCTCTTTTTATTAGCATCCAAGGGACTTGGATTTCTTTGCATTCAAACATATAGTGAAGTCATCTGCAGTGGGGTTCATCATATCAGGCTTTGTTAGCTGAGTCAACTCTTTGCTGTGGTTGCTGTGGATGAGGTTGGAAGTTCAAAGACTTGCCACTTACGAAGGCTGGGGAGGGAAAGTAGTTCTGCTCTGTTTGTATGTATTGGTTATTCAAACAAAAGAGGGGAACAGTGGCAAATGGCACTAGCTGAATAACTCCTACAATAAGAAGTTGTTCAAGGTGGAAAATTACAACAAAACAGAACCCAGTGACACAAAGGAGTACAGAGCAATGAACTCACCCTCACCTGAATGGTTTCTTCAAAGATGAGGGGATGCTGATCCTTTTACTACCTGCTTCAAGGATTAGTTTGAAATTTTCTAGAAGCCAAACCTATTTCCAAAAAGAAACTATTATTTCTACTTTACTTAATAGTTGAACTAAAGTTCAGTTGAAAAAACCAAACCAAAACACCCCACACAAACAAACAAACAAAAAAAAAAAACAAAAAAAAACCCCACCACCAAACCAAAATCAAAAGAGATACCAATCAATCTGTTCCATTGTGGAATCCAGTGCAAGCTTTTCTACAGGAGTTTCCATGCTGAGGAAACAAGTCCCTCCTTGTTAGCAAATATCTGGACTGAAGTATATGAATAAGAAAAAGCAACATAACATCTTACACAAACCAGATGTTCTTAGCTTAAGGACACAAAGCTCTCTGTGTAATCATTGCAGCCTCCTGAGCTACTCAAAGCAGATGTTTAGAGAATCCAGAGATCTCCTTCCTTCTGTTGAGCCTAAAGAGTGTCTTGGTTCGTAGGTTATGGCAATACTTTCCACAAACACTTATAAAACAGTTCTGTGGAACAACTTGCACTTCTGACATCCTTCCATTTCTTTGCTGCTTGAGATTTTGCAGGGATTTGCATACCCCAAAGCAAGGCAATCTATTGACCTTTCCAGTCTGATGAGAAATTTCATTCCTACTTGAGTAGAATTTAAATTTTCTTTTAACTATAAATACATGATGCTAGCAGAATAGACAAAGTATCCATGAGTCCTGAGTGCCTGATGTTAACTCTGACAGTTGGCATTTTATCTTTTTTTATCAAAGATGTCAGGTAAACTTAATGCATTCAAAAAGATTCATGGTGTGTCCTGAAGGTTGTTTGAAAAAGAATTATGAAGAGCTCAAGATATATTTTAAGGAGGAAGGGTTCTTTTGCAATGAGAGTGGTAAAATACTGGAACAGATTGCCCATAGATGTAGTTGTGGCCCTATCTTTGGGGACATTCAAGATCAGACTTGCTGTGGCCCTGGGCAGCCTGATCTAGTAGGAGGTGTCCCTGCTGACTGCAGTGGGATTGGACAAGATGACCTTTGATGGTCTCTTCCAACCCAACGCAATCTGTGAAGCTATGAAACTTTCTTTCTCTTTTAGTACCCAGAGAAACGATGCCCAGAAAGGTTAAATGAACATCAGAAAAAAAATCAAGAGAAATTCCTATTGTATGTTTGTTTGTACAATCTCAATCTTAGTGTTTTAAAAGACCACAAACATCAGACATGTCAGTGGTCTTGGAGAGTGTTTGGGGGTCTTGAAGTTTGTTTTGGCTTGGGTTTTTTTTTTTTCAGAAGCCTTAAACCTTAGCAGCTGCCAGCAAGAATTCCACAAAAAGACCTCAAAACAATAACAAAACTCAACCTCCTCCACACTCCTCTCTTCAGATTTGTATGTTTCTGGGGGCAGCCTTTTTTTACTTTAAATAGATAATCTGCTAATTTGTCAGTGACACAAGACATTCAGTGAAGCAGATCTGTGCCTTATCTGCAAACTGAGGCACCAAGAGCAATAAAATGTAACAACTAGCATTTGAATTCTCCAAGGAGTTTCGTTATTCCAGCTCTGCAGCAGATCTCTGACTTTGCAGGAAGCCTGCTCTCACTGGAAATGAAATTGCCAGATCAGCAACACTAACATCTGTGGGACAGCAGCACAGAGAGCCCACAAGAAGGAGATACAAGGATTTTTCTTCCCCCTAGCAATGCATAAGGGTTATCTGAGTATATTTCAGCCAAGATATGCTCTGCTGCAATGGCAGTAGCCTATACAAAGTCAGCACCTTTCCAAAACCAAAGGTAACCACCACAGCTTTAGGGGAGGAGACTACATAAATAGGTAAAATTGTTAAAAAATAGACAGGAAGGGCAGCTAAAAGTTTTTGTGACACTGTGCTGGAAGCAGAAAGAAATACTAATCAAGAAACTTTGAAAAAGAGCTAAGAGCAAAAGGCATGGCCAGACAGAACAAGAAAGGTTATTAAGTAGGCATCCTTCAAAAAGCTGAAGTCACGTACAAATGGATAGAGAAGTGAGCACTGTAAACTGTGGCAGGTTAAACACAACACAAAAAGAACCAGTAAGACAAGCTGAAAAATCTGAGGAGCAATTTGTCGTGGGCAAAGAGAAGGTCATTGAACAGAGACCTAACAAGATCAGAGTGTGTTAATCCAACACACTGGTGACAAATTCTGGAGGATGTAGGTGATGTGACAGATGGAACTAGAGCACATAGCATCTCTCCATGAAATGGAAACTTGGGAAGTGGCAAGTAACACCCCAGCTTTTAACACAGGCATTAACAAGGGTACAGAAATTACAGAAAAAGGTATCTGACATCTCAATCAAGGAAATTAATGTCAAAAGCTTTTGATTTTAAGACTGAAATCTTCTAGAGAATCTGAAGTCTGGTAAAACTCAGTAGCACAGGGTTCCTGTGGTCACATTGCTCATGTGCTTCTCAAATGTGGATGGCTGTGGACTGGAGCAGGAGGATATTGAGTATTTCCCAAAGGTAAACCCCTCCTGCAGCAGGTCTGCAGTACTACAGTCTGGAAGTGACAAAGGCATAAATTACTGTGGATAGTTTTAGTGGTCTCTGAAATAAAGAGATCAGCTTCATTTATTCTGTCTGGTTATGTTTGAATTCTCTTGATTTTAGCAGACATTACTGCATCCTTTCAGATCCCTAAGGGCTTGATCAAAAAGCTGGGGACAGGCCTTTTAGCAGGGCCTATTGTGAAGAGACAAAGAGTGATGGTTTGAAACTCAAAGAGAAGAAAGACATCCTTTACACTGAGGGTGGTGAGACACTGACCCAGGCTGCCCAGAGAGATGGTAGATGCCCACCCCATTCCAGGTCAGGTTTCTCTGGGGCTTTGAGCAACCTGGTCTAGTTGCAGATGTCCCTGATGACTGCAGAGGAGTTGGACTGGATGATCTTTGGAGGTCCCTTCCAACCCAAACCAGTCTGTAATTCTATTATTTTATATGGATGAACTACAATTAGTTATGAAATGGGGAGAAAATTGTTCAGCAAAACATTAGTGTTGCTACATCCAGGATGTCGAGAGCACCTGGGTGCCTGTGACTGCATGTAAATGGTTTTTGCTAGCTGTTATAATTACACAGGATCGGAATGCACTATAAATTTGTGTGCAAATTTATGTATCTCATCTGCTATTTTGAACAAAATGGGTGTGGAAAGAAAAATACTGGCGAAGTAACTCTTGAGACTTGACCAGAAGAAAATGAGAGAGACTAAAGTAAACATACAAAGCCTTAGTCACGTCATGTGAGTAATCCTTTCCCCTGCAAATTATTTTACTGACGTCAGGTGACTCTCCTTGTGTGAGGTGGGACTATTTATGTGGCCAGAGGCTGGCAGGTCAACACATTATTCCAGAAAGAGTCTTAATATGTCTCCAGGAATATCTTTATTTTACCCTTTTAACAGTACTCATCCAACTGAGATTCTTTTTGACAAATTCTTCTTTAGGCTTTCTATTGGGTTTTATTTATTTTCTTGCAGTCAGCAATTGGAGCAGTGAGCTAAGGTTTCATTCACCAGCACAAGGTAATGCTGGTGTATGAATAGTTTACACTAAGCTCCTGATGTGTATGGGCTTAGTACCTAATTTGGATCAGAATTTACAGGCTGTCTCTCACTGAATTCAAGCAATATCAATATCAGTGTTTCTTTTGAACTGCTTGATATAATCGTAGTATGTTCTGATTTGGAAAGGACTTTTGAACATCATCTTGTCCAATATCCCCTGCAATAAGCAGGGACATCTTCAGCTAGAGCAGGTTGCTCAGAGCCCCATCCTACTTGGCTTTGAATGCATATGGATTATTAATCCATATAAAAGTGGTTGGAAAGTTGCCCATAAGATAATGACCTGAGGGTGCTTGCTGACAGATATATGAACATGAATAAGCAGTGTGCGCAGGTGGCCAAAAAGGTCAGCAACATCCTGGTCAGGATCAGACACGGTGTGGTCAGCAGGACCAGAGAAGTGATCATGCCCCTGTACTGGTAAGGCTGCACCCTGAATACTGGGTTCAGTGTGGCCCCTTCACTCTCAGAAGTACTTTGAGGTGCAGGATGCCATTGTCTTTCTTGGCCTGCTGGACACACTGCTGACTCATGTTCAGTTCAGCACAGCTTTGCAACCACACATCCTCATGTGTGTGGCTTGCCATGGGATTGTTGTGACCCAGGCACAGGACCTGACACTTAGCCTTGCTGAACTTCATACAATTAGCCTTGGCCCATTGGTCTAACCTGTTCAGATCAGATCATGCTGTAAAGCTTCCCTACCCAATAGCAGATCAACACAGCCACCCAGCTTGGTGGCATCCGCAGACTTACACAGGGTGCACTCAGTCTCCTCATCCAGACCATTGATAAAGATATAAAAGAGGACAGACCCCAGAACTGAAGCCTGGGAGACACCACTGGTGACTGGGCACCGGCCAGATTTAACTCCATTCACCACCACTCTTTGGGCCCAGCCAGCAGCCAGTTTTTAATCCAGTGCAGAAGGCACTGATACAAGCCTTGTGCCATGAGTTTCTGAAGGAGAATGCTGTGGGAGACAGTGTCAAAGGCTTTACTAAAGTCCAGCCACACAATGTCCACAGCCCTTCCCTCACCCACTGGGTGGGTCACCTTGTTGTAGAAGGAGATCACATTAGTCAGACAGGACCTGCCTTTCATAAACCCCTGCTGACTGGGCCTGATCGCCAGACTGTCTTGTGTGAGCTGCCTTGGTTCTGACCTGCAAGTGTGACTTCTGGTATGCCATTGGTATGTAGGAGTAAACAGTGTAAATGTTTACTACCCACTTGAAACTGGTTTTGCACTGAAACAGGAAAACCTGGTTTTACTTAGTAGTAAAACTAAGATGTAGACATATAAGTGTCAGGATGAGGAACACGTACCCAAATGAGTTTAGAGGGAAAAAAGAAAATCCAGCTTGCACAGAATGCATCATCAAGGATCATAAACCACCTCACAGACAGGCAAAGGGCAATCATCGATGCAGAACGTCGGCAAAATGAGCACCTCTGCTGTGTCTTAGAGTCACTGTGTGGTTTACAATGTACTTCTGAAAACAGTAAAGCACTTGCACTGTCATCTTCCCTGATGTCTTTCATTACAGAAACCAGTTGAAAGTGAGAGCTCTTCTAGTAAAGCATCCCAGATGTACCTACTTGTCAGGAAATGCCATTTTCTCTTGGATTCCTCTTTCTCCCATCTTCTCCAAAGGTAATTGTAGTGATAAGACCATATTAACACAAATCGCTGTGACTCCTAAAGTGAGCACTGTCTTTTGGGCAATTTGAGCAGTGTAACAGTATAAGCCTGTAGAAGAGTCAAGAAGTAGCATTCAGGAGTTCTGCTTTTGACTTTGTTCATTATGTTGGGGGCAGGAGGGGGGTGTGTGTTTCTCTTTTCCTTGAAGTGATAAAGGCTCTAATTCTGCCCCAAATACTTTACATGTAAGTAAGAGGGGAAACCAAAGGAACACAAAAGTTAAATGTGGAAAAATATTTCACAGTATAAGTGGAAATTGCCCTCCTTCCCATCAAAATATAGGTTAATTGTAAAATCACTAAGGTTGGAATAGACCTCCAAGATCGCTGAGTCCAGGCTCTGCCAGCTCCGCACTAAAACATGTTTCTCAGCAACACATCTACGTATTTTTTCATTCCCTCCAGAGATGAGGACCCCACTACTGCCCAGGGCAGACGGTTCCAGGGTTTAACTACTTCCAGTGAAGAACTTCTTCCTAATGTCCAACCTAAACCTCTCCTGATGCAACTCCAGACCATTTCCTCCCATCCTGTAACTTGTTACTCTGGCAAAAAAATCAAACTCCAGCTCACTCCAGCCTACTTTCTGGCAGTTGTAAGGAGCAAAAAAGTCCCCCCATAGCCTCTTTTTCTCCAGGCTGAACATCTCCACTTTCCTCAGCTGCTCATCAGAATACTTGTGCTCTAGACCTCTTCTCCAGCTTTGTTGCCCTTCTCTGGACCTGCTCCAGCATCTAAATGTCATTCTTGGAGTGAGAACCCCAAAACTGAACTCAGTATTTGAGGTGTGACCTCACCAGTGCTGAGTACTGGGGAACAATCACCATCCTGGTCCTGCTGGCCACACCATGTCTGATGCTGTTGTCCTTCTTGACCAGCTCAGCAAGAGCCAGATGTGAGCCACACTGAGTAATGAGTCTTTGGGACTCAGGAAGCAGTGCAGCAACCTCATTATAGGCTATGGGATGCTCACATACACAGAGTACTGCTGCTGGAGCAGTTGGCCAGATGTTAGAAGTGAGCTTCTGCATTTCTGTATGAGTCGTTTGTTTATTGCCAGCTCCGGCAGGTGAATCAATGACCTTGTGTATCAAAGTCTCCAATGCTGATTTGTTCTGTTTTCTTTCTCAAATGTTAAATTGAGACATCTATGCCATTCGCCAGGTAATCTTGCAAATTATTAACTGCAATCCATAACAGAATAAATAATCAACAGCCAAACAGAAAGGTCTCACCAGAGCAAAACCAATCATTTCATTAAAAAAATAATATCATTAAACACAAAATTATTTCTTTCTAATTTGAGTTGCTTGTATTTCCATTTAGGAAAATGTGATTTCAGATGTAAAGCTTTCCCAGAAAAGAGCATCAGTAGCCCACTCTCTAACCCACATCTTTACAAACTTCTGTTTCTCTGGAAATTACAAAGAGCCTTACTGCAGAAAGTGGGGAGAAGAGCAGGACAACAAATCTCCCAAATCTGATTGCTGTATCATTTCAGCTCAATGTAATTGATGGAAAACTAATCCCTATATTCTTTTCCTTTCTCCCTCAGTAATAATGTTCAAATTCAGCTAACATCAGTTCAAAGAAACTGCTCAGAGGCTATTTTTCTGGACTTGAGCTTCAGATGAACTAATAATTCCTTCTCAAAGCCAGCATGGCTTATCAGCAGAGTAACCCCACAAGAGATTTCAGTGCACTATTTTTTAGAAGAAAGCATCAGACTCTGAAAATATTTTCCTTCTGGGACCAACACAGCCATTTATATCAATAGAACAAAGCAAACATTTGCTGTGAGAAAAAAAGCCTTTGCTGTATTATGAACACAATAAATTAGGGCTGGTTGTTTGGAATCCTAGTTTCATTTAGGCCACTAAAATAAATCTGCAAACATTTAATTTATCTGCACTATTTATTCTTTCTCTGAGGGCATTAATGCAGCAAGAGGTAAAACTCCCACACATACTTCTGCTCCCTACTATTTACTTTCATAAAAAGGAAAGGATCTGATTAAGAAATGCCCTGTGCAGGGCTTCCAGCATCGGCCTTCCTCACGTGACCAAAATCCTACAAAGTTAAAATAAGGCTCTAAACAGGATTTCAGTCAGTTTTGATATTTGATTCAAATCTACATTCAAGTTTCTTTCACCCTTTTAACATAAGCACAGGGTTTCAAATTACCATCCTGGGGTGCCTCAAGAGGAGTGTGGCCAGCAGCAGGTCAAGGGAGGTTCTTCTCCCCCTCTACTCTGCCCTAGGGAGGCCTTATCTGAAATTCTGGGTCCAGTTCAAGGAGGACAGAGATTTGCTGGGGAGGGTACAATGAAGGGCTGCAAAGATGATTAGGGGACTGGAACATCTGTCTTATGAGGAAATTCTGAGAAAATTTGGTCCTTTTAGTCTGGAAAAGAGAAGTCTGAGAGGAGATGTCATAAATGCTTATAAACACTTAAAAGGTAGGTGTCAGGAGGATGAGACCAGTTTTGTTTCTGTGGTGTCCAGTGACACGACAAGGAGTAATGGACACAAGCTTAAACATATCAAGTTCCATTTAAGTATGAGGAGAAACTTATTTAATTTAAGAGTGCCAGAGCCCTCAAGAAAAGGTCCCCAGAAAGGTGGCAGAGTCTCCATCTCTGAACACATTCAAAACTTGCCTGGACATATTTCTATGAGACCTTCTCTAGGTGAACCTGCATTGGCCAAGGCAGTTGGACTTTATGATCTCCAGAGGTCCCTTTCAACCCCTACCATTCTACGATTCTGTGAGATTTTCATCTGCTTCTGCTCAAAGTAGATGTGCAAATGCCACAAAGCAGGACCATTTCAGAAGTATGACTTTTAGGCTTAGACTTAAATCAGAGTGGGCCCCATTACACCTCACTCAGGTGCTGTGAAAAATACACTTTCAGTGTGGCCACCTTCATCCCAAGTACTCAGTGCACAAGAGAAGCCAGTTTGAGATTATCAGTGACTTGACGCAAGTGGGGCTACCCTAGCAGCTTGAACCTGATCTTCAACCCAGCCACCAGCCTAGTATTTATTACCAATATCTCTATAGGCTTAGAAGCAGCAAATAATACAGAGAATAAATAGGAATTTTGGCAACAGGACATTAGTCTTTCACAGCATCCTGCCTTACAAACTCTGAGCACAGGCGCCATGGGTGGTTTTGTTTTGCAGAGCGTTTGGCTATGAGGAAATAGCCATTGCCACGTTTTCAAACTCTAATGCCAAAGCTGTCTCAGAAGGGGAAGCAGTGAAGAACACCTTTCAGTAGGAGACGTTAACGTTGATTTACTACCCACTGTATTTGAGTAACAGCTAAAAGAAGCAGCATGTAGAATCATAGAAACATTTTGGTTGGAAAAGACCTCCAAGATCATCAAACCCAAACCTTAACCCAGCACTGCCAAGTCACCATTAAGCCATGTCCCTCAGCACTCCATCTACATAGCTTTTCAGTCCCTCCAGGGATGGGGAATCCACCACTGGGCAGCCTGTTCCTGGGCTTGACAACTTTTTCAGATAAGAAATTTTCTATGTTAGAGGCTCCACCTGAAAATTAAGGGATTCCCTCTGTAATTCCCAATTTAGATTAAAAAATAAATATCTTTATATTACTAATTACATTTACATTTTTTAACAGTTCACTTCCCCCCATGAAACACATTTTCCAAGTTGTTTTTCTTTAATGCAACAAATATTGCTATTTCCTAAGACTGAAAGCTTCATGTATTTTATCTTGCTGCCTTATCTGACTTGTACATGTGGCCTCTATAATGTGTTGTGCCTTTTACACAAGTAAATTTTTAATCCACTGCAGTCTTAGTGACCTCCTTTGGAGCATTCAAAGTACAATCCAGGCTTGGTTTACAGATTGATAGGTCACTCCAGAACAAGACCAGTGAGCCATGGAAGTGTTTTCATACTAAACTAAGCTGATAGCACATGATGCCAACAGTTGACAATGTTGAATGGTAACTACCTTTTCTAGCTAAGCCTGGTAGAGACCCCCTCTGCACAGTCATCATTCTGTTGCAGGTAGATATAGCCAAGCCTCACATGATTTTCACAGATGTATAGATTACATCAGCCTGGAAGGGACCCTCAAAGGTCATCTTGTCCAGTTCCACCACAGTCAGCAGGGACACCTCCAACTAGTTCAGGCTGCCCAGAATCACATAAAGTCTGATCTTGAATATCTCCAAGGACAGGGCCTCAACCACTTCCCTGGGCAACCTGTTCCAGTATGTCACCACTATAATTGTAAAAAACTTCCTCCTGATACACAACCTAAATCTTTCCTGCTCCAGTTTCAAACCATTGCCCCTTGTTTTATCTCCACAAGCCCTCTTAAACAGTCCCTCTCCAGCTTTCCTATAGGTCCCCTTCAGATACTGAAATGCAGCTATAAGCCTTCTCTTCTACAGGCAGAAGAGCCCCAGTTCTTTCAGCCTGTCTTCATAGGCTCTAGCCCTCTCATCATCTTGGTAGGCCTCCTTTGGACCCACTCCAGCATGTCCATGTCTCTCTTGCGCTGAGGGCCCCAGAGCTGGGTGCAGTACTGCAGGTGAGGTCTCAGCAGAACAGAGAAGTAGACCCACCTCCTTCTTTTGCTGGTCACGCTTCTTTGGATGCAGCTCAGACTGCCATTGGCCTTCTGGGCTGCAGATCCACATTGCTGGCTCATGTCCAGCTTCTCCTCCACCAGTACCCCCCAGCCTTTTTCTGCAAGGCTGCTTTCAGCTTTATCATTTCCCAGCCTAGTTGAATCCAGTCCCTGCTTCTGCTCAGAGGTCTTGCATGCATGTCTGAACACAGATCTCTTGTCCAAGAGCTTTCCACGGACATATGTATCTAAAGTCAACTTCAGGTCCCAAAATGCAGGGACTCAAATGTACAGCACAGAGTTACTCAAATGGTACTTAGCTCTTCAGACATTTGGCAGCAGATCATAGAATCATAGAATGGTCTGGGTTGGAAGGGACCTCTGAAGGTCATTTAGTCCAACCCAGTATCTTTAATCCCAGTAGAAACTCCTGTGTATATCACAGTAGGCAATACACTGATGTACATTGCCATACATGTATGGAAGGTCAGCCTCACATCTTTCCATCCTGAGATGTAGCAAATGTAGAAAGGCATTTTAGACTGTAGCCCTGAAGGCAGGGAAGCAGGGCAGAGAATATGCCAGGTAGCAGTGACCCACAGCATCATCTTCCAGGCCAGGAACAGATGAAGCCTTCTACAATATTTGGAAATTGCTTCTTCTTGGCACAGAAGACTTTGCAGCCCTAAGGACACTCCATGGACCTCATGGGGGAATGGCTACTTGCTTTGTGTTTAGGTGGTTGGAAAAGTGGAGAAGCAACTGAGCATACAGAAATTGTATAACAAAACTCCTAACAATACCTACATTACGTGAGGCATGAAGTGGTATTAAAAGGAGTAGCAGATAGATAGAGCTACACAAAGGCACAGGCACCTTGTGGTGTTTCTGTCTTGAATGCAGAGTAAGCAGAAACATGGTTCCTTCTGTTTATTGGAAGGATTTCCCCAAACCACTAGCAAGTTTATTTTATTTTATATGAGTTTATACAAGGCAACTCTCCTCAGCTAGGTAGGAAGATGGATGGAAACTTTGCAATTCCCTGTCTTTAGGCAGCTTGCTGTTAGTTACTCCCCAAGTGCTCTGAAGATCTGATGAATAGCAGAAACCCAGAGAACCAAATAAAATTGGATCTGCTTCAGTGCTAATTGAGTGGTGCTACCTACCACCACTTGTTTTGTATACAATAGATAAGTAGTACAAACAGTTGTGTGGAGTTACTATGGGAATAGATTTGTTTCTGTTCCCCTTCAAGGCTGCACAGAGTATTCCCTCACCTTCACACTTAACCTACTCCTTATGCTATCAGCATGGTAATGTTTTTAATCACCTGAAATATTTGTTTTAATGACCCATATCCTGATGTCAATACGGCTGCAAAATAAGCAGGTTCATAAAAACTACTGGGAAATAGAAGGTACAGGTTCAAAGAAGGAATTTCTCTTTTGCCTAGTTTAAGGCCATGATGGCAGAGGTCCAGGGGACAATGGTTGTATCTTGTTTACTCAGAACTGAGCAGACAACCCACTCCTGCCATACCAATCTGAAAGCCTGCTATCATCAAGCGGGCTACCTGCCTGGGGAAAGGAGCAAGGCAGGCAGAGACCTCTGAAAAGGTCATTTTTCCCATAGTCAGGAGGACAGCTAGACACTGCCCCTCCTCCTCACGGTTTGCTTTCAGTTTGAATCAAGATTGTGCTCTTTAAAGTGCCAGACTGATTCTGCAAACTTGTATACACTCGTATTTTCTTTTAAATATTTACAGCAGAACAGAAAACAGCACCAATTTTGGTCACTTTGCCCCAAAAGTGTTTACAACCACTGTGCAGTTAAAATATTTGTGCATTCTTAACTCTCCTCACTCTCATCCAAGCCATGGTTCTGTGCAGCTATTTCTGCAAAGAGCTGGGCTAAACCATTTCCCTGTTTGGCATAGATCACCAGATAGTGATACTCCAATAAAGTACAATGTGTTATGTCCTCACAGAGATATGGACAAGAGATACCTAGGCTTGCTAATACAGGATTTGATCTGCAGCATGTTGTCTTTAAAATAAAGGGTAAAAGGAAATCTGAGGTGAGCTGTCAGTCAGCCAACATTTAATGCCTTGAAAACTCATGCACAGGCAAATATGGAACAAGAAAAGAGGCTGCTTTTAAAAAAGGCAACAAGTTATGTCCAAGCAGTGTACTGACTTCCTTGGATACAGCAAGCAGCCCAGTGGCAGAAGGGAAAGCCACAGAGGTTTCCTCCCCTCACTTGGCAAGGCACATCCACACAGGATATTCCCATCAAGAATTGTTGTCTGGAGCGTTGTTACAAAATCAGGGATGTGCAACTCACTGAAAAATTCCTCTCCAAATGTAACCACCATTGGAAGATTTATTACCACACTCAATGGCCATCACAAGTGGGATCATATTGTTTAGTGTGAGTCCAGCAGTCTTACTGCAGTGACTCGGATGAGATTAGAGAACATTTGTTTGCAAAGCAATTGCAGGTGCTTTGAAGGGCAGGATCAGAACTGAAAGTTATTGTAGCAAATTGAAAAGTAGGTCAAAATGCAAAGAAACAGGATTCAAAAGAAACTGTCTTATTTATCCTTTGACCCACAGGATCAGTTCTGTCAATACAATCGCTTCCAGCTGTCTGTCCAACTTATTCCTAAAATCTCCTAGTGATAAAATGATTCCGCATGCTCCCCACGCATTTATGATTTTCTCTCCTGTGATGGTTTGGGAGTTACCTGCCCCCAATACGTTTGAACTCACCCAGACTAGACTCAGCTGGCTGGAAGTTAAGGAATGAAGCTTTATGAATATAAAGCTTAGTACAATATACAAGCAGATATTTGCAACATATTACAAATATTTACAGCTATTTACAGAAATATACAAGTTAAAGAAACATGATGCCCCTCCCAGAGATCAGAGTCCCCAAGAGGGGTTCCAAACCACCCTTCCACTATCTCCCCACCCTCTAATCTTATCCCAGAATCTACCTTACGTGCAAGGTAAACAGGGAAGATCAGCCAGTAGAGTTAGAAGCAGAATTGATTAGCTGGGTTACACAGATCCAGCTAGCAGCCAGAGAGAGACCAACATCCAGAGCTGAGACACAGTGACTCTGTCTTATCTATGTTTATGTCCTTCCTTTTGTACATCTCAGTAAACCTCCGAGTGAAGCAGACATCACCAGTGTTTTTCTTTTCACAGCCTATCTATTTTCTCTCATTAAAAGATTCCAGTTAGCCTCAAACCAGCACATCTCCCCAAGGTTACTCCTATTTATTGCTTACAAGAGCTCCCCTAGTGTTGTTAGAGTCCTTTTGTCTTGTCCATTGCGGGCATAGAGAACACACCATTTTCTTTCCATTTTGCATCAGCTTTTTAAGGCCTTACTGATTTATGTTCCACTCTGCTTCAATTGATTTTCACCTGGAAGAATCAAGGTATTTTTAATCTTTCTTTAAGCACTGTATTTCTTAGATCTTGGATCCTCTCACTGCCTCCCTCCCTATGCTCTTCAATCAGCTCACATCTCTTCTGAAAGGTAGCTTCTAATGCTGGGCCAGGCTCCCCAGACAAGGTCTTACTAGTTCCAAGTATGTCAGATACATTATAGCACTTTTTACCAGTGCTCCCTAGCTCACCCTTCTTAACCATAGCAGAAGCATTGCTCATTAACACTTGGTTTGGGATTCCCTCTGCTGTAGAACAGCTTTCTCAGTGTGTGTAGTTAAACTAAATGATCTCCTGTAATCAAACTAGAAGTTGAGGGCTCTGAAGTTTGACGTACACACCTCCATTTTTGCAAGGAAAGCCCAAATGACCCAGTCTGGTAGTTTAGTTGTGACGTTTTTACAGGACTGGTGAGGGGTTTGGAGGGCGTTATACAAGGAGACATTGAGGGAATTTGGGTTGTTTAGTCTGGAGAACAGAAGGCTAAGGGGAGATCTTATTGCTCTCTACAGCTGTCTGGAAGGAGGTTGGAGTGAGGCTGGCGTTGGTCTCCTCTCCATAGTATCAGGTGATAGAATGAGAGAAAATGGCCTGAAATTGTGCCAGGGGAGATTTAGGTTGGCACCTCTAGGGAGGTTGAACACCTCCCTAGAGGTGTTCAAAAAACATGTAGATGTGGTGCTTCAGCATATGGTTTAGTGGTTGTGGTAGTTGGGTTACGGTTGGACTCAATGATCTCAAAGGCCTTTTCCGACCTTAATGATCCTGTGATTCTGTGTCAGGCAAATACTGTTGCTTTTTGGGTACTGGTAGGTGGGCAGTTCGTTTTTCTGCAAAACTGGATTTATCAATGTGACACGGACTTAACTTTTCCAAATAAAGACAGCACAAAACCACTGAGATGCACGCTCCTAGCACCTTCTGTGTGTGGCATTTCCTTCAGGCTCCTGCATAAACCTGAGCACTCTTGATCTTTTTTGGATCAAAGTGACACCCTGCTTACCAAGGAACTTGATTCAATCAGTACATGTCATCTCGCTGCAGTCAACAACCTCTCCCCTCCGGTCTTTCAGGAAGACCTTTGTACAGCTATAGTGTCTCCTTTGATCCCTAAGCTCCCAGCTTTGGCAAAGCAGCTACATCAACCGGGTCAGGTAAGGTAATCTGAATCTTTAGATCTATTACCTTGCTGTTTCAAAGAGCATTGTCTGAGAAGCTCCTTGTTAGGCCTAACATTGCACTGGCTGAAAGATCTCCTGGCTTTGCTCAAGCCTTAAGCACTTCCTTTGCTGTACTTTTATTGCTTCCCTATTCCCTTCTTTTTCACTCTCTTGCCCTCTTTCTCTATCCCTATACATGCACACAGCCTGTCCATACCACCTAATAATAACCCCAGAACATTCAAGACTCAGTTATTCCAACTTACGTTCCTTGAGCCACAGCAGGCAAACATCCCAGTACCCTTTTTCACTGATGCTACCAAGTTAGTACTTTTAAAGCCCACAGGCCTTCTTGGCAAATACTCTAATTCCATTACAGATGTTATTTCCATTCAATTAGAAATAAACAAGCACGCAAAACAGCACAACACCCCTATTCCTATCCCCAAGTCACACTGGAACCTACCATTACTTCTGCTTTAAAACACTTTGCAAAGGCAACCAACAGGACTTCAACCACACATTTTTCCAAATGGGTGATGTATACAAAGATAAGCATTCCCACATTGCCCTGTTGATATCGTCCAACCTCTTACAGGCAAAAGAGCATCCCTGCTGCTGTCAGCTTGAGGTGACTAATAATTTGTCAGCCAGAGCAATAAAAGGAGTGCTAATAGTGTAGGAGAGGGACAGTTGGAATGAGGTCACCCTTCTCATAATCCACTGTTGAGCTCGTTGGGCTGACATCTCTAAGTCACGCTAAGTCACTAATGACTTAAGAGATGGAAAATCATGCTAAGGCGTCTGCATGGACATGAACTCTATCCAGATGCCAAAGTGGAGAAGAAATACGCAATGTAAACACAGAAAGAACTTCTTCACCTGAAAGCTCTATCAGAAAAGCAGGCTTCCAGACATTTCAATCTGCACAAAGTTTTGCAACAAATATAGTTGTAGATACAACTGAAAGATATTAAGATTTCTATTTAAATCTTTTATTGCCCTCAAATACAGTGAAAATGTCAATTTTCCACTTTGTCATCTACCTCTTTTGCCACCAAAATAATTTTTCCAACTGTTTTTTTTCCAAATTAATAAAGTGATTATGTCAAAAAGAAAACATGTCAGGCCTAAACATCCTGTTCTGAGCATCATTAAAACAAACAAACAAAAAAAACCCAGGAAAGGCAAGGAAAAATGAAAGAAAAATAAATTCAAAGCATCCAATTCACTTTCAAACAGTTGTTTTATCATACTAAAAAAAATACCACTCAGGAGAGTAAAAGTTTTCCCGAGAATCCTTCATCCATGCTTCTGCAGAAGACAACTGATTAGAGACATTTAGCCAAAGTGCAACACCCAAGACAAGAGTACATGTAATAAAACCTGTTATATCCTCACTTCTTACTCCATCAGATTCAAGAGTTTGTTTTTTCTCTTGGAAGCTTCCAGCTCATGCATCACTGCTACTGCCAGTATTTGATTATGCAGTTTGAAATCAATAGGAAACAAGCAATTGTCTTGCTATTATAAGAAACCATGCAATAAAAGGAATTACAGAAATTGATCCAGGCTCTGTGGAAGGAAACCGAGAGTTAGAAGAGCAATCTGAAAGCACAAATCTAGAAGTAGTTTTATAGCAACTGCCTCTCCAAATCTTTCACTTCTACCTAGGTCTACCTTGGATCCTGTTTTCACTTATTGTGGTACTGGTTTGGCACAGACCTTAAAGAAAAATAAAAGGAGAAGCTATTTCTTTTGTCTAGAAACAGCCCTTTAGAAGAAGAAAGTCAGGAAAAGATTAAAAACAATCAAGCAAGCAAAAGCCATGAGACCACCTTAAAATGCAAATTAGCAAGACCTTGCCAATCGGGTTTTAAGTGGTGAGGTGCAGCAACAGCAAAATCAGTTTTTGTATTGCTACTAACTTCCCACTGACCAAACTGGTGAGCTGATCTTCGCAGCAATGCAACTTTTCCCCCAACACACAATTTTGAGTGGAAAATCAATCTGCTGAACTGGATACATCTGAACATATGAAAACTAAATAAATCTCTCTCATTACTGAGACCAGGACTAAGCTACCACAGTGTTGTTTCAGTTAGATCCTAAAATACTGTGAACCTGGCAAAAGAAGACATTTAATTGTTTAAGAACATACTCAAAACTGATGTTCTGCTTGCAATTCCCACAAGGGCAGGCCTTGTTTATAGCAAATACAAGGCACCTTCCTCTGTGCTAGAAGTGCTTAAGACTTCAAAGTACTCCTTCAGAGTAACTTTCCCACCTAGGCATGTCCCAGGTTTCACTATATTTATTCTTTATATGGATAGTTTTAGTGGGGTTTTAAAAGATAAATGTTAACTCTTTCTAGAGATTTTATTTGCTAGAGAACCTTTTTGATATTGTAGAGCAATTTCCCCCTTGAATATGATGAACCCACTCTCTAAACATGGTAGTTACTACTTTCCTTATCTGTGTTGCTTTGGAAACACAGGCAAAGTAATTCTCTTAACCAGGCCATTGATTTGCTCTCGTTTATGTGCTTAGACTGTATTACAGCTGCAAGTGTTATGCTCCAATGAAACCAAAATCTTACTCTAATGTCATCAGAACATTTGGTATCAGTAGGTGCCACTGATCTGATTCTTCCATTCTTATGCTTTTATCCATGCTTGAAATACTAGCATGGAAAAAACAAAGATCAGTATGCACATCCAAATCTTCCGAAACTTTTGGGAAGTAACACAGTTGGAAAACACAACATTTGCATTTAATATTGGTTATTGAATCTGATCCAGCACACGTGAGGAATTTGTTGGTGACACTGACTATATTTTATAGTGGAAGACCTGGAAAATGCCACTGTTTCTAATTTAAGTTATTGCAAATAAAAGATTTTTCTGCCTTAGCAGTTTAGTGAGCATAGCCGAGCAATAACTTAAAACTCCTTTCAAAATGCTGTGCCTTAAACTATGATGTTTGCCCTCTGACTTCTGTCAGCCTGCCTGCAGAAGGCTACAGAAAAAAACAAAAACAAAAACAAAACTCTGTGAATAAGACAGCAGGGGCCCATAAACTACTACATACAAGATCAGATTTTGTACCTCATCAGCCTCAGCTTGCCCAATGCCATTTAAATCAGAACAGGTAACCAAAAATTTCCACTGCAGCTGAATTTGTTCCAAAGATTACCCAGGTCAAGCCTTGACCTAGCACTGAAGGGTCAATGTTAACCATGTCTCCAAGTACCAGGTCCACATGCCACTTGAACGCCCTCAGGAGCAGCTACTCCACCACTGCCCTGGGCAGCCTGTTCCGATGCTTGATAACCCTCTCAGTGAAGAAATATTTCCTAACATCCAATCTTACTTCCCCTGGCACAACCTGCAACCATTTCCTCTAGACCTGTCACTTGTCCTGAAGGAGAAGAGGCTACATCCTCCTAGATCCAACCTCCCTTCAGTTAGTTGTAGGCAGCAATGAGGTCTCTCCTCAGCTTCCTCTTCTCCAGACTGAGTAACCTCAGCTGCCTCAGATGCTCCTCATAAACCAAGTGTTCTGGGCCCCACATGAGCCTCACTGCCCTTCTCTGAACATTCTCCAGCATCTTCCTATAATGGAGGGCCCAGAATTGAACACAATACTCAAGGTGTGGTCTCACCAGTGCTGAGCACAAAGGGATGATGACCTCCCTGGTTCCTGCTGGCCCCTGTGTTTCTAACACAAGCCAGGATACCATTAGCTTTCTTGACCTTCTGGACACAATGCTGATTCATATCAACCAACAACCCCAGGTCCCTCTCCAAGTCACAGATTGGCAACCACACATCCCCATGTCTGTAGCTTGCCATGGGATTGTTGTGACCCAGGCACAGGACCTGGCACTTAGCCTTGCTGAACTTAATACAATTAGCCTTGGCCCATTGGTCTAACCTGTTCAGATCAGATCATGCTGTAAAGCTTCCCTACCCAATAGCAGATCAACACAGCCACCCAGCTTGGTGGCATCCGCAGACTTACACAGGGTGCACTCAGTCTCCTCATCCAGACCATTGATAAAGATATAAAAGAGGACAGACCCCAGAACTGAAGCCTGAGAGACACCACTGGTGACTGGGCACCGGCCAGATTTAACTCCATTCACCACCACTCTTTGGGCCCAGCCAGCAGCCAGTTTTTAATCCAGTGCAGAGGGCACTGATACAAGCCTTGTGCCATGAGTTTCTGAAGGAGAACGCTGTGGGAGACAATGTCAAAGGCTTTACTAAAGTCCAGCCACACAATGTCCACAGCCCTTCCCTCACCCACTGGGTGGGTCACCTTGTTGTAGAAGGAGATCACATTAGTCAGACAGGACCTGCCTTTCATAAACCCCTGCTGACTGGGCCTGATCGCCAGACTGTCTCATATGATCCATGTGATGGCACTCCAGATGACCTGCTCCGTAACCTTCCCTGGCATCGAGGTCAGACTGGCAGCCCTGTAGTTCCCCATAGTCAACATAAATCAGTAAGGGACATTAGTCCAAGTAAAAGTCTGTCTATACTGACTATTTTTAGTGTAAAAACTGATTGAATGGGACAGACAGTAAAGTAGTTACCGGCATGTTCACTCTTTGCACTTCAGTTTCGTATCGCATGAGGAGAGACTTTAAGCAAAGTAAGACAACTGGGAAGTTACTTAGGGTGTCATTAAGAAATCCTGCAGCCTAGATTCAGAAATAAATTTTAAAAACCAAAAAACAAATGTGAAATTACACGGAATCAAACAATTCTGTGATTTTAAATCATGTCTCTTAGTGTGATAGCCACTTGCTTGTAACTGTTTAGCTGCACAGAAGGGGAAAGTGCTGCATTTCAGGGAAACAGGACTTTAATCACCCAAGCAAGGCTTTAGGAATGTATTGGATACTTGGTGACACAACCTTCCTACAGGACGATGTTTACACACTGAACGTAGCATGTAAGCATACATGCCTTGCTCTTCGACCACCTCCCAATATAGCTCCTGACGTGCTGTTATCTCCAACCCCTGCAGTGCCCCAGGAAACAGAGGCAGAAAATACCAGCGCATTTGTATTGATTGTGAGCTAGCTGTGGCAAACCAGCTCTGACAGCTGAGGATAAACATAACCTACCTCTGGAAGGATAAACATAGACTACCTCTGGCCAGAGACATATCAGAAAAGTAAGTGAAGAGGGGCAATAAAAAGCCAATCTGAATTAGTTTTTATGGGCCCTGTTGCATAAACAGACCAATCAGTAAAGGTAGAGTTATGCTTTGGACGCATTCTTTCTTTTGCTCGTTTCTCAAAACATCCAAGGGACTAGAGGTACAAGGAATATTACATCTTCACTATTTGTGCAGCACAGCACAAGGACAAGCTTAACACCTTCCACCAGACCAGGCTGCTCAAGGTCTCATCCAATCTGGCCTTGAACATCTCCAGGGAGTGGGCATCCACAACCTCCTTGGGTAATCTTTTCCAGTGTCTCACCACCCTCACTGGAAAGGATTTCTTTCTAATCTCCAGTCTAAATTTGGCCTCCTCAAACTTCAGTCCATTCCCCCTTTTCTATCACTACAAGCCCTTGTAAAAGACCCCTCCCCAGCTTTCTTGTAGGAAAGGCTGCTCTAAGGCCTCCCTGGAGCCTTCTCTTCTCCAGGCTGAATAGCCCAAACTCTCTCAGCCTGTTCCCATAGGGGAGGTTCTCCAGCCCTGATGATCATCTTCATGGCCTCCTCTGGACCCACTCCAAGAATTCCATGTCCCTCTTGTGCTGGGGGCACCAGAAGTGGGCACAGTGCACCGGGTGGGGTCTCACAAGAGCAGAGCAAAGGGTCGGAATTATCTCCCTCGTCCTTCTGGTCACACTGCTTTTTCTGCAGCCCAAGATATGGTTGACATTCTGGGCTGCCAGCAACAATTGCCAGCTTGTTTTGAGTTTTTCATCAGCCAACACCCACAAGCCTTTCTCCTCTCAGGAAAATAGTTTTTACCAGATTCCACAATATTTTGAAATGCAAACTCTATTTTTACCATATGTTCCTTTATTCATAAAATCCCAGCATGGTAGAGGATAGAAGGGATCCCTAGAGACCATAGTCCAATTTCCCTGCTGAGAAGGGTCACCCAGAGCAAATTGTGTTACTGCATTGTTATGCTTACCAAAGCTAGAGTCCATCATCAATTTTGCTGCCAAAAAATGAATTCAAAGCAGTTCTGCACAGTATAAGAGGTATTTCCTTCAAGAGGAGACTAGCAGAAAACTTGAAAGAAGTACTGAGTTTCCAAATGGCTATTCGGATAAAAAGAGGCACACATTCCTACTAAAAATGGAACAAGAGGAGATTCAAACACAGATTGAGATGCATCATTATCTGAGGAACAAGATTTATGATCAGTGCAGAGAGACTACCTGTTAGTTTCATCTACTTAAAGAATGTTCATTGACCACAAATCATAGCAAATTGCTGTTAAGACACACATATGGGAGTGGTTGGAACTAGACGATCTTTAAGGTCCCTTCCAACCTCACCCATTCTACAAATCTATAAACATAGGCAGCTAACACCAGATGATGCTTACTGTTCTAAATAGTGACAAAGGTGCAGGCCAGTAAATGGAATTTGGAGGAGTTACTGTCAATACTTTGGACAGGGCCAACTCCTGAGTCGCTGTAAGGCAGCATGCTGCTGAAAGTCAGGGAAAACAGGCACTGAACGAGTTCCACACTGCTGTGCATTATCCCCTGCTGGTGAGGAAATAAGCAGGAAGGCATCAGCTGCCATACAATTTATTTGATCAGCCATGCAGGCAAACTATTTACACCAAATGTAAACATGGAAGAGAGATGCTCACCAGGAAGCTGCAGCAGGGAGGAGAAGCACCAAGGGTGGGTTTTGCTCTCCTGGAGAGTTCAGTGTTTCATATAGGCAGAAATTTGAACTGCAACAAACTTGCTGAACCTGATATAGAAGTTACTGTTGGTTTCTGTGGACTTGGGAATATATTATCTCCATTTCTTTGTATTACAGAGTCAGAGAGTTTGGAAGGGACCTCTGGAAATCATCCAGTCCAAATCCCCTGCTAAAGCAGGGTCACCCACAGGAACTTGCCCAGGAACACAATGTCCATCTAGGTTTGGGATCTCTCCAGCAAAGGACAGTCCACAGCCTCTTTGAGCAGCCTGCTCTAGGGCTCCAACACCCTCACAGCAAAGATTTTCCCCCTGTTCAGGTGGAATCTCCTGAGTATCAGTTTGTGCCTGTTTCCCTTGTCCCATTCATTTTGTTAGGGACACAAAATGTCTCTTGACAAGAAGTGATCTTCTGTTCTATGTCTGAAGAGAGCTGCACTTTTCACCTTCTCCAGGAGTTCACTGGGGAAGTTGGGTATTGGCCCGTTTTAATGCATTCTGTTCATGACTTCTTTTCACATTTCCCAGTGCTTTATTTCTGCTGACTCATCCATCCTTGAGCCTTACAGCACTGGCCATGTCTCACCTCAGCCACAAAGCTTAAATATGCTATAGCCTTTCCTCACAATAAAAACCACCTGGGATGAAGTATTTCTAATGTGTGTATTAAAGGGCATGTCTTCCAATCTTGCAAGGACTACTACCAGTACTTTGAGAGAGGCAGAAACAGATTTTAGCCACATGTTTATGGAAAGTAACCATGATATTTAACCATGCTGTGACTGTCTTAGAAAGAAACAAACTAAAAAGTTAGACATTTTTCCTCTGCTGCAAGGCTGTTGGTTAAAAAGCCAACACAGTACCTTATTGCTGAGGAATGATATTGTCCTTGTGCTACCATTCCTCTCTTTATTCCAACTGCATCTCCAGTCACTGTCAGAACCTTGTCTCACACAAGAGCTGGCAAATTCCATTTCCTTAATCACCTTATTCACATACTTCAAGCATAAAGCACTCATTTATTTGAAATATTTGCATTTTCAAGAAATTACAGTAATGATTATTTGGGTACCAAAGATAGATGCACATCATTTTGAAAATGATCCTGGAGATAATTTCTTATACTGTATTAATAAAAATTACCTTCTAATAGCTCCTCAAAATCACTAACTGCCGGGAAACTGTAAGTGACTCACACAAAGTACAAGATTGATTCTCATCTTTTAAATCAGCGTGTCATGATAAGCTATCAGAATATCCCTTGCTTCTAACAGCTAGGCCATATTTGTCTCTTCAAAGTGCTGTACAGAGACAGTCTATAACACAGGTAATAATCCTGTCAGGGGTAAGGAGCATTACCTATCACACATTACAAATGTGGAAAACAAAGGCAGTGGTAAGAACTTAAGTCTTCCCACATCACAGACAAGCCACAGTTCAGCTGCATCCTCTGTGCAGCATTCTAACTATGCCCTCACCTGACAATTTCACACAAGCTTAGGCCAGCAGTAGGATGAAAGTTGACTGAACTTCCAGGTCTTGGTTTCATTCTCGAGTCATTAAACTATATAATTACTGCCACTGAATCTCTCCTGCCAATTTCTGTACAGAGAGAAAGGTAAGACCTCAACAAGCAAAAATGGGAAGGAAGAAGGGAATCCAGCATTTGGCTCACAGCCCCAGACAACATGACTCATAATGGTCCCATGGATGGGGCACCTACAACCTCTCTGGGCAACCTGGGCCAGGCTCTTACTACCCTCACTGGCAAACATGTCTCCCTTCACTCTAGTCTAATCTCCCTCTTTTGGTTTAATCCATCATTCTATCCTGTCACAACAGGCCCTGCTAAAATATCTGTCCTCGGCTTTCTTATAGTCCCCTTTAGATACTGAAAGGCCACAAGAAGGTCACCCTAAACAATCCCAACTCTCCTGGGATTAATGTATTCTGTTCATGACTTCTTTTCACATTTCCCAGTGCTTTATTTCTGCTGATGTCCATCCTGACTCATCCATCCTTGAGCCTTAGAGCACTGGCCATGTTTTGCCTCAACCACAAAGCTGAAGTGTACTATAGCCTTTCCTCACAAAGAAACCACCTGGGATGAAGTATTTCTTCAATCCCAACTCTCTCAGCCTGGCCTCACAGCAGATGGCTTCCAGCAGTCCCAGCATTGCCGTGGCCTCCTCTGGCCCTGCTTCAACAGGTCCATGTTGTGCTAATGACTCCAGCACTGCACGTGTGGTCTCAGCAGGGTGGAGCAGAGGGTCAGAATCCCCTTCCCCCACACTGCTGGGGATCAGCCCAGGACATGGCTGGCTCTGGGCTGCAAGCCCACAGTGCCAGCTCATGTCCAGCTTCTCATCCGCAAAATTATCACAGAAATTACAATTGTTTCATCCTTATTAAATTCTTGTGAGCTTGTTCATAAGAGTATTTTAATAGAGGCTGACAAACTGTGAAGATTTCACAAATACCCTAAGTACTAGATTATTTACATCCTTAAGAACACTATGCTCCAGACAGTGAAATTAATTTGAGCTGGCTTGCCCTCCATTTTTTTCCAGCTTCTCAAGGAGACTTTGCCACTAAATTTAACAGTATCAAGCTGGTAAAGAACAAAGTACCACAAGATTTGTAGAACAATCCCTAAATCTGGAATGACATTTCAGGGGATTAGATCCATCTGTAACAAAGGATTTATAATGCAAATAATAAAAGGGGGAAAAAAAGCAACAAAAACCCTGTCAGAAAGACTAATGTTCTTAACAGACAGTAAGTGCAGATATGTTTTCTGGTTTTCCTCTCTAAAATGTCTTCATAAACTATTCTTTGACTATTTAAGCCAGCCTCAGGTAAGGCATGGAAACATCTAAGAAGGTACACTGTTAAACTCAAAATTGGATCAGCTTCACCTAGCATTTGATGCTGAAAGTCTGCAGAAGCATGCCCTAATGTCAGGTGCATTCTAAAATGGTCCCTCTTACACTCAGGAAAACATACCAGAGCTATTACACAGTGAGAGTTTCACCTGCAGCAGCACCAGTCTTGGAGCCATCATTTCCACTGAGTTCCTTCAAGCACCATGAATGGGCACCCAGCTTTTTAAGCTGCAAGAAGCTCCTCACCATCACCTCATCCCTTGCCTTTCATATGATCAAGACATGACAGATCAATAGCAGCAAGGACTGAGGGACTGCACCTGTTCCAGCTGAGGGCAAAGATAACTTGGGGCTGACTTGGTCTTATTTCTGGGAGAGAGAGGTATCCTTAATTCCCAGGTGTTGCTGAATCTGTAACTACATTCATCACTCTTCAGCTGCTGAATGGCCTCCTAACAGGAAGAACAGACCTTTGTACCAAGGCCTCTGTGGGGTAGAAATGGCAGTTTCCCACAAAATCTGCTGCAAATCCATTTTTTCTTGGTATTAAATATAATATATTTCATGGACTAGAAAAGCAGAGGTCCCTTTGCCTTTACAACAGCTCTTTAGTCCTTGAAAACTTAGCACTTCTTCAGTCTCCTTTTCCTAAAGCAGCACAATCCTCATGCTTTCAGATTGTTTTCTCTATCCCGGATAACTCTCAGCACTTTCCTCCAGACTGTTTGCATCTGTCCACCCATTCTTGAAATGCAGACTTCACACACTGAAAAACAAACATCTCTTTTGACTTAAGGCCTTGCCAAAAGCATAAGCTTCTTCCCTGGATAAAGCAAGGCAGAGCATGGAGTTAGATTGAAGCACAAGGAAGTTAGGATCACTCCTATAGTGACAGAATGACCACAGAAGAAACATTAACATTGCTTTTAAATTTCAGATTTCTATGATTAACCATCAGCACATGGATTCATTTTCAGTAACTTGAAGGTATGTCATTAATTACCTGTTACAAAGCATATGTAATTGCAGCTGCCATAGCTCTGCTTCCCACATTCTGTGTTACACAATGATAATTGTGGTGACCCTAAACTGCCACAGTAAGATATTTTACATTCATTTAGATATTAAGAGCCCTAAAGATGCAGATGGAAATCACCTAAATTATTAAAGCTAATTAAATTCAGCTTGCACATACAAGCATAATCATGTAAATAGCTGTAATGAAAAGCACTGCTCATTAGTTTGGGAATTATTGAATCAACATTTTGAACAGCTACAGGAAAACAAACACAGCAAGAACCTGGGTTTAGCCACTTTTATAAAATCATTGAGTGGTTGGCAGCTGTCAAAAAAGGACAACCAAGCCTCAGGAGTTACTACAAAAGGAGTACAGCATGAAAGAGAAAATCATACGGTGCCATAACATACATCCAGGGTTCTTTCACACCAAGTACTCTGTGAGGCTTTGGTAAAACATGAAACATTAAAGATGGAAAAGGTTCATAGGAGACCAGTGAGGATAATTAAATCTATGAAACTACTTCCATATTCATCCACTTTTGGCCAATATTGGAGTCAGTCAGACATGCAATACCTACGTCCACTCCCACAATGACTGAAATCAGAAGGGAATATATAAAAAATAAAATTATTTTATATACTTTTACCCCCAAACTATATAGCATTTACTCTTGTGACTTGGAGCTCTGTGTTTAGTTTATACTGATAAATAATGCTGTTGGGAACCTTGCTGTGTGGTTCGTGACTCATCAAGATGTTTTGTGGAGGTGCTTTCTCATGACTCATTTTTCTGGGATAATTTTTCCCTTCAGGACACCCATAAGTTTGCCATGAGTCTCTCCATGCTGGAGACACAACTGTTTAGTGAGAAAAGCTGACCAGACTAATGGATTATTGTCAAAATCAAACCTAAAGGAGATGGATGGCTTCAACCTTTCACACAGCTTAAATGTTATTAGACTAACTTCCCATAATGGATTCCAAAGACATAAACCAAGTCACTCCAGATTTTGGGGTATGTCCAATATTCTGACTGACAGATGTTGTTAAGAGACCTCCTACTCCCTGCCTTCGATAAGGCAAAGGACAGAAATATGTGATTTTTGTGTTGTAAAAAAACTGATAAGCACACACAGATGCTTCCTGCTTGATACTATCAGAGTTCGAAAGAGCCCCCAGCATCAGCAGCAAAACCTGATGCTAGCAAGCAATCTCTTTTATCTTTGCTGATATTTTGATTGCTTTGATCCTCTTATTTCAAATCTGGATCAAACAATTCCCAATTTATCTTTATTTTAGGCTCCACTGAGAGGAAACACTCTTTAAAATCCGTGAAACTTCTGAGCAGTGATGAAACGTCATATTCTGAAAACAAACTCAAACCCAGCAGCATTCAGAGGACAAGGTTGGGGTCAAGAACAGGTCTAGTGTCTGAGTCAGCGTTTTGAGCATTGGAGCATGTTGACCTTTTTCTGCCTCTAGCCCTGCACACAAGATGCTCATTTCCAGTACCAAAGCAGCCTTCTAGATGTTAGGACTCTCACGTTCAGATTTACTGTGTCATTTTCACAGCAAGAACTTCCATATTTGAAGGAGTGTGACCCAGTGCTTCAGTTTTTTTTCTATCAGGAAATCCAACACTTTTTGCTTGGTTCTTGTACCTGCAAAGCCATTTGCTGCATTAGATGGCAGGCCAGTTGGCATCACTGATTGATAGACCAGCAGGAAGAAAACTTCCCCCAGACAAACAAGCTGTCCTCTAATCAGGGAGTGAGGAAAACTTTGCCAGGGAAGAACAACAGAAGCTGCATAAACACTTTTACACTGTAGAACTGTGATAAACAAACAAGGGAACAATCAACAGATCCAAGTGAACAAAAGAAATATTTACTGAATGCCCTTTGGAAACTTCCCCTCTGTGATACTGCACATGAAGTCACCACCAATCAATCAAACAATCAATCAATCAATCAATCATCACCGTGAGCCAACTGACATTATACTCAAGTCAATGGTAGCAGCACATATCTCCTAAAAGTCAGACTGTGAATTAAATCTTTGCAATATTTCATCAGATTCCTTTGTTTATAATGAGACTTAAGCCTCAGGGATGCAAAGACCTCATTTCTAGTATAAATATCAGAGTGACATCACAGAGGAGACACTTCATCACAAATCCACTTTACGTTGTCTAATCTTCTCCGGAGACAAACACTCTTAATTCCAGCAGAGGTAACCTCAGAGCAGTTTAGAAGGCTGATCACCTTGTCTTTGTAGGCCTGCCAATCTTTACTAGCCCCAAGAGCTGTGACACTAACCTCCTTTGTTAAATTGGGTCACTGGCATTTTGTCTCTGTGATGACACACACAGCAAGGAAAAGCAAATTGTGCACAGAGACCAACAGCACCAATCTCAAAGGAGGAAGGCAAGAAAGGGCTGCTGAAACCAGTGGGGAAAAGATTTATCTGTAAAGACCACTCCGAAATTAAGTGATAGAATCATGTAGTCTGGCAACAGAACAGACATTAGCAGGAACATAGATTGTGTGCTATGATACTTTTTTCATGCAATGCATTAATCTTTACATAGTCTTTTTCTGCAAGTGGTGTGCATCATTATAGCAACTTTAAAAGCTTATTTTTTTTTTTTTTCTGAGCTGCAAACACAGTATTTTGCCAAATTGTTTATTTCAACTGCTGTCATCAAAACTGTCATTTGCTGTGGCCAGACACGTGAGAAACATAGTAGTTTCCAGAGGTCTGTGGAAAGGTTTGGTTTTCCTCTGACTACTCAGACAGTATTTCCTTTTAGCCCTGTCATACTGCTCTTTCCACCAGATGGTTTGCTGGTGCCTATTCTAGCTAAGAAGGATTTAACCAGCTTGAATTAATCCTTGCAGTTGTCATTAACTAAGTGTTAATACTCTGACACTGATCTGAGCCTCTGGAACTTCTTTTCTCTCTGTCCCCTCTGTGCCTTTTGGAAAGGGAGGGAGTAGGACACTGGTGGCATGGGGATGACAGAGAACAACACATCTCTGTGATCCATTTCAGCAAGGAGGTTATGGGTACTCACCAGGCACAACCTGGATGATCTATTCAGCTACATTCATGTGGCAGATACGAATGACTGGGAGAGAGCTCTTCTCACCATAGGAAGACTCGATGATTGAAGTGATGTCATGTCAATCAGAAACCAACACAAAATGAAAACTTGGATTGTCACTTTCTAATTTCCTTAGGCCAATTTTTTAGATTTTTCCTAATTTGATATATTCAATTTTCTTCAACTCCCAAAACTAGAACCTCTTTTATACGGCTATCACTCTGTTTTCACTCCTTCTAGAGTCCATATTTCCTATAGTACTGCTGAGATTATGAATCCAGTGTACCTGTATGCCCTCTGTCTGCATTAAGAGTGACCCTTGGAATCTGTGCCATTAGAATATCACTAATCTCTGGTAACTAATTATAAAGCCCATGCCCAATTTACACTGACCTTTTCACCATGGGACTTGGAATCCAACTGAACAGCTGACAGGCTCCTCCTTCTATCTGCCCACTGAAAGGGAAGACAGGATTACTGGGTGTTTTCAGTAACTAAAGGTATCATTTGGTGGGTGTTGAACAGTCTGTAAGAGACAGCAACACTTCTCATTTGTTTATCAAGAGAAGCTTATAATTGGGGCGGGGGGGAGGGGGTAGGAATTAATTAGATTAGAAGGAGCCTCTTTGCTACTGCCAGAGCCTCTCTTTGGTAAACCTTGCCCCCAGAAAACATTGTACCTCCTTCTGCAGAGCATAGTCTTTAGTGTTTTTGTTATATACAGCAATCTGAGAATCACAAAATGGTTTGTGTTGGAAGGGACCATAAAGTTCAAATGCCTCTATCATGGGCAGGGGCATCTTCCATCAGACCAGGTTGTTCAAGACCTTGACCAGCCTGGCCTTGAATACATCCAGGAAAAAGCATGCACAACATCCCTGGGCAACCTGTTCCAGTGTTTCACCATCTTCACCGTAAAGAATTCTTTCCAATCTCCCATCTTCCAGCTTCAATCCATTCCCTCCTGTCCTATCACCACAAGCCCTTGCAAAAAGTCCCTCCCCACCTTTCTTGCAGCTCCCTTCAGGTACTGCAAGGCCACTCTAAGGTTCCCTCAGAGCTTTCTCTTCCGTACAACAGAATAGCCCCAAGTATCTCAGCCTGTCACCACAGGAGATATTCTCCATCCCTCTGATCATCTTAAAGGCCTCCTCCAGATCTTCTCCAGCAGGACAATGTCCTTCTTGTGCTGTGGGCACCAGAACTGGATGCAGTACTCCAGGTGAGGGCTCACAAGAGCACAGGGACAGAATCACCTCCCTTGTCCTGCTGGTCACACTCTTGATGCAGTCCAAGACAAGGTTGGCTTGGGCTGCCAGTGACCATTGCCACATCTATATAGAAGCAGTTTCTGCTGGCCTTGCAGGAAAGCTATGCAAAACAGATAAATTATTTGGACTGTTATGTTTATATCTGGAGGAGTGATTTTAAACCATGCAGCATCAGACCTGTTTAACTATGACAACACCTTTTCAGCAAATCCAGGCAATCTGCCACCCCCAGATTTGAAAGCAGTTGTATTTGAAGCTTCTTGGCAAGTGCCTTGATTGACAGGTTTAGAATCTTCCCTAGGTAAATTGTCTCAGCAGCAACACCAGACCTGCCAGCTAAACAAGAAGTATATTTTCAGAATTTAGACTGCGATCTCACATCCACAGAATTTAACAGCCATTCACAAATGTGAAATTAATGCTTCTAGAAGTCTGCAGGATGAAGTTTTAAAATAAACCTTTCCAGGTACTGAATGAACAATTTCAAAAGAAAATATAATCCTTTTCTGGTTATGGCTGGGATCCTCAAATAGTCATTCACATTTCCAATTTTACCTTTTCTGTCAGTATTTTTGTTTTTTTTTTTACTTTTCACATTAGCACTTTGAGGAGTGTAATCAAAGTGGTTTTAAGGTCAGAAAAGTGTATGTTTAGCATACCTTCCTGCAGTGCTTTCAAGAAGAAGCAAAGGTTTTCTAAGACTAATCTTCAAGCAGCAACAGGTCATGCAGGACTTCTGCCCAAAACTGAAGCAAGTGTAAATATGTTGCCATAAAGGAAAACGTAGGAAGACTGCAGCTGGTATGAACAGTTTCTAGTACTAGGGTTTAGGTTATATCCATATTTCTATATGTATATGATTTTCAAAGTCTTTCTGACCCTTCCACGTGTTTGTACATGTTGAGTATTCCCTCTCTGTTCTATGGCCTGCTTTAACTGCACCACTCTCTTCCCTCACTAGGACACCTGGGTCCTGACCTCTCGTTCCTTCCACATACAATTTTCCAATCCAATTCTGTGAATTACAGCTCCTGAATTTCTGTAGCATAGCTCATTTAAAGCATGCTCTTAAACGGGATTACTAGAAGATAATAAGGTAAAGCAATTACAAAAGGGGAAGAAAGTTTACTGTGTTAGGATAACTTCTATTATCCATTTTCACATGACATGGAAGTTTGCTGTGTGCTTTTAGCTCAGACTGACTTTTTTCCCTCCTACTGCTCTATTTTAAATACATGTTATGATGTGTAAAGATCCTCACTGAACAAGGGCTAGGTTAAGATCAATTTCAGTGGGCTTTGAATCAGACTGGAACTGTTAATACTGTACATTTTTAGTTCTGTGTACTGGTTTGAACTAATTGGAGGATTTGAATGAGAAATTAGACTATAGGCTGAGAAAGGAAAACACTGATGATGCTACTTCACTCATAGCTTTACTAAGAAAGAAAGAAAAAATGTTTTAAGAGTTGTAACTCAAATACAGATAAGTCAGACTGCTTTGGGCTGTGGTAGCTCCTGCATGGTTCTTTCTCCCTGCCTTTCCTAGATGGATCTGAATAATTCCACTAACTTCTTTCCTGCTGCTAATCCCCCTGGCTGATCTACCTCCACCTATCTGCTGCATAAAACAGATGGTGAGATAAGACTGGGGAAAGGGGGAAGGTGGTAGGGGTGGTTGGTTACCCCTCTTAGGGATTTTGATCTCTGGGAGGGGTGTGGTGTTTCCATATTAGCTTTTTTACTGTATATATCTGCCAATATCTGCTTGTATATTGTGCAAAGCTGTAAATATAAAGCTTCATTTATTAATTTCCAGCCGACTGAGTTCTAGCCTGGGTTATTTCAAAGTGTGGGGGGGCAGATAACTGCCAAATCACCACATTCTGAAATCTCTTTCTCCTCCCTCACGTAACAAAGTTTGCTTAAAGTCAGGAGTTGACTCTTCCACCCCAGTTTTCACACTTAAGGGCCTTTTAAGGGCCTTTTTGTTTAGTGAGCAGAAGCTGAGTTAGGGTTTTCAAAGGTCCTGGCTTAGCAAGGCAGAGTTGCAAGACTGATTTTCTGGGCCTGAGTAGGCCTAGCTTAAGCTAAGAGATTATTCACGCTGCTGTGAGTGTGTCTGCACCATCTATATGAGTTGCAAATGCCACACCTCCTTCCATGTCATTGAGCCCTTTTTCCTAAAAGTTGGAAGTATAAATAGAAAAATCAAAAGGAAAACTGGGGATTTGCAAGCTAAGAGATTATTCACAGTGCTGTGAGTGTGTCTGCAGCATCTGTATGAGGCATGAGTTGCAAATGCCACCCTTCCTTCCATGTCATTGAGCCCTTTTCCCTAAAAGTTGAAAATAGAAACAGAAAAATCAAAAGGAAAACTGGGGATTTGCTCTGCCCTCCAATTTCCATCTTCCCCTCACTGTAATGGAGACGTGGCAGCACTGCCTCTCTTCCCACATACCTGCAGACAAAAGTATGGTTTGGCTCAAGCTGCATGAGCTCTCACAACAGAATGCCTGGTGATGATGGTTAGTTGTGCTGGTTTGAGCTAACTGGAGGATTTTAATGAGAATTTAGATTATAGGCTGAGAAAGGAAAATATTCGTGGTGTCTCCTTCACTCATAGATTTACTGAAAATGTATGAGTTAGAGCCATAACATAGATAAGACAGAGCTGTCTGAGCCACTTTGGCTGCTGCATCTCTCTCTCTCTCCCTGCCTTCTAGCTGGATCTGTGTAACTCCACTAACCAGTTTCCTACTTCTTAACCCCCCTGGCCGATCTTCCCTGCTTACCTGGCACATAAGACAGACAGTGGGATTGGGTAGTGAGGGGAAGGTGGTAGGGGGCTTGGGAACCCCTCTTGGGGACTCTGATCTCTGGGAGGGCTATGGTGTTTCTGTATTACCTTTTCACTGTATATATCTGTAAATACCTGTAATATATTGTAAATACCTGCTTGTATATTGTGCTAAGCTGTAAATATAAAGCTTCATTTATTAACTTCCAGCCGGCTGAGTTCTAGCCTGGGTGATTTCAAAGTGGGGGTTGTGGGGAACTGCCCAACCACCACATTAGTTTACCCTAAATTTAACAAGAGACTGCTGCTGGGTGCAGGGCTGACAGCAGCTTCAGCACACTCCTCAGCACGCTCTTCAGCACCCTCCTCAGCACCCTCCTCAGCACCCCCCTCAGCAC
>VWZI01002876.1:0-11683 GCA_013396835.1 Psilopogon haemacephalus | reverse complement strand
TGAAGCTGCTGAAGCCCAGCGTGGACCCAGAGCCGACTGAACTGCGCAAGCACACTGGCTTATCTGGATGTTTTGGGAACATTCTCAAAACAACCTGCTTCTCTCTCAGTCAAAACTGGGTGAAGGGACACAGTGTTTAATTTCTCACTCTCAGGCAGCAGTCTAATTTTTCACACAAATTCTCCAATTAGCTCAAACCAACACAACGGGATGTAAAGGGGGAGGGGGGCAAAGTAATCAGGCTTCCATGTGGCAAAGTGTGGGAGGACAGATCAGTGTGGGTGCAATGGGGAATTAGTAAGGGTTCTCAATCTACTGGCCAAAAGCACTCTGGGGACAGAATAATGCAGTCAAAGTTCTGCAAAGATGAGTCATATCGACTTCAAGTAGTAGCTGTGAAAAAGGAAATATCAAGTGGTAATCCATGTGGTAGTACTGATATGAGGGGTAGAGATAGGCTAGTAGTTACAGATGTGTCTGAGCACAGACAGGTCCAAGTAAGGAGTGCAAAAAGCATGCTCCAAGAACAGGGTAAAGGAAAATTGGTGTGTATGTCAGCTCCAATAGAGACACAACTGAAATGTCTCTCCACTACCACAAGGAGCATGGGGAACAAACAAATTACAAACACCAAAAGAGAGAGAATATGGATAAAGGTTAAAGGGAAAACACAGGAAGGCGACATCATAGTAGGAGTCTGCTACAGCTCAGCTGATCAGGAAGGTGAAGCAGATGAGGCCCTTTACAAACAAATAGGAGAAGCTTCATGCTCACAGGCTGTGGTACTCATGGGGGACTTCAACCACCCTGACATCTGTTGGAAGGACAACACAGCACTGCACCAGCAATCTAAGAGTTTCCTGGAATGTGTTGATGATAACTTCCTGTTTCAAGTGGTAGAGGAACCCACAAGAAAAAGTTCTGTGCTGGACCTAGTCCTCACCAACAAGGAGGGGCTGGTGAGTGAAGTGAAGCTTTGGATACACCAATCATGAAATGGTACAGTTCAAGATCCTCAAATCATCAAGGAGGGTGCACAGCAAACTCACTGCTTTGGACTTCAGAAGAGTAGACTTCTGTCTCTTCAGGAATCTCCTTGGCAGGGTGCCATGGGAAAAGTAATGGAAGGAAGGAGGGCCCTGGAAAGCTGGTCAATGCTCAAGAATCACCTTCTTCAAGCCTAGGAGTATCCCAAAAAAGAGGAAGGAAGGTAAGAATGCAAGGAGGCCTGCATGGATGAATGGAGAGCACTTGGACAGATTTAGGTGCAAGAAGAAAGCCTAGAGGGAGTGGAAGCAAGAACAGGTAACCTGGGACAAATACGAAGATGTTGTTTGTGCAACCAGAGATCAGGTTAAGAAAGCTAGAACACAGCTAGAGTTGAATCTGGATAGGGACGTCAAGGGGAACAAGAATAATTTCCTTGGTTATATCAGTGAGAAAAGGAAGACTCGGGAGAATGTGGGACCCTTCCAGAAGGGAAATAGTGACAAAAGGATATGGATAAGGCTGGGGTGCTCAACGACTTCTTTGTCTCAGTCTTCAGCAGCAAGTGCTCCAAACACAATGTCCAAGTCCCAGAGGGCAAAAATAAGGACTGAGGGAAGGAAGACTTTCCCATTACAATTGAAGATTATGTTTGTAGGTGCCTAAGGAATCAACACATCATAGGTTCATGGGGCCTGATGAGATCCACCCACGGGTCTTGAGGAAACTGGCAGATGAAGTTGCTAAGCCACTATCCATTGTATTTCAAAGGTCATGGCAGACTGGTGAAGTTCCTGCTAACTGGAAAAGGGGAAACATAACATTTATCTTCAAGAAGGGTAAAAAGGATGACCCTGGAAACTAAAGACCGGTGAGTCTCACCTCTGTGCCTGGTGAAATCATGGGGCAGATCCTCCTCAAGGCTCTGCTAATGAAAATGGAAAACAAAGCAGAGGTGATTGGTGGTAACCAGCACGGTTCACCAAGGGCAAATCATACCTGACAAATTTGGTGGCTTTTTCTGATGAAAACAAATCATCAGTGGGCAAGAGAAGGGCAACTGATGTCATCTACCTGGATTAGAGTAAAGCATTTGTCTCTGTCCCACATGACATCCTGGTAACCAAATTGAAAGAACATAGACTTGATGGGTTGACTACTCACTGGACAAGGAATTGGCTGGATGGTCGCACACAGAGAGTGGTGATCAATGGCACAATGCCCACCTGGAGACCAGTGACAAGTGGCATCCCTCAGGGGTCAGTACTGGGACCAGTGTTGTTTAACATCTTTGTCAGTGACATGGACAGAGGAATCGAGTGCACCCTCAGCAAGTTTGCAGATGACACCAAGCTGTGTGGCACAGTTGACTTGCTGGAGGTGGGGGGGATGCCATCCAGAGGGAGCTGGACAGGCTGGAGAGGTGGGCCCAGGCTAACCTCATGAAATTTAACAAGGCCAAGTTCTGCACCTGGGTCAGCGCACTCCTAAGCAGAAATACAGGCTGGTGAATGGCTGGAGAACCTTAAGGAAAAAGACCTGGGGGTCTGGGTTCATGGAAAGCTCAACATGAGCTGACAGTGTGCACATGCAGCCCAGACAGCCAACTGTGTCCTGGGCTGCATTAAGAGAAGCATTACCAGCAGGACAAGGGAGGGGATTCTCCCCCTTTTCTCTCATCAGACCCCACCTGGAGTACTGTGTGCAGTTCTGAAGCCCCCAACACAAGAACAGTGTGGATCTGCTGGAGAGAGTCCAGAGGAGGGCCATAATGATGATCAGAGGGCTGGAGCACCTCTGCTATGAGGACAGGCTGAGAGAGTTGGAGCTCTATAGAATGAGGAAGAGAAGGCTTCGAAGAGGCCTTATAGCAGCCTTGCAATATCTGAAAGAGGCCTGCAAGAGGGCTGGGGAGGGACTATTCACAAGGTCTTGTAACGACAGGATGAGGGGTAATGGATTTAAGCTGTCAGAGGGGAGATTTAAATGGGATGTTAGCAGGAAGTTCTTCACAGTGAGAGTGGTGAGGCACCGGAACAAGTGGCTCAAGGAGGTTGTGGCTGTTCCCTCCTTGGAGGTGTTCAAGGCCAGGTTGGATGAGGTCTTGAGCAGCCTGATCTAGTGGGAAATGTCCCTGCCTATGTAAGGGTGTTGGAACTGGATGATCTTTGAGGTCTCTTCCAACTTAAAACATTCTATGATTCTATCAAATAAGGGTAAAGCAAGCCCCTGGCTTCACCTAATACAGTCAGTTTTGCCCATTCTATTTGGCTAGTCTCAGTAGCCAAATGGAGCCATCAGACTCAGGTAACTGATACAATAGGAGAAAAGTTTTAAACAACATTATCTGCCTCAACTCATATTGCCTTGCTCTGCCTTGTCATGCTCCAGAACAGCTTTGCTGTGTAACAGTAAGGTTTGATGTTTCAAACTTGTTTAGCTGAAAACTTTGCCATGCATCAGTTTACAAGGGTGTCCCAGTTTAAGAGCATGAGCTACCCAGTACTGGAGGACAGAAATTACTTTTACTCCTTTCCAAGAGTAAGAATAGGGATACTACAAACTGATTGGAAGTTTAGAGAGAGATTTTATTTATAAGAGCATATATACCAAATGCAATCAGGTAGAATAAGTACAAAACCCATTAGGCCCAAAGTGGCCTTCCAGAATCCTCCACCACTTCTGCCCTCAGTCAGCCTGAGGGTAGGATGAAATGGCCCTCCTTACCTAGGGCCTACAAGACCTCAACAGGCTGCATGACACAGCTCACAAATCCCTGCCAACTAGTAGCCATCTCCCCCACAAGGAATGTGTGCTGTTCTCAGAGAGAAGTGAAGGGAGGAAAGGCAGGGAGGAGGGAAAGGCATCAGTCAGGCACTGCCTTTCAAGCTGTGATATGAGAAGACAGAATAGAATAACAATATTACAGTGTCCTGGGACAAGCAGGTTCATTCCCTTGGGATGGGTCTATGTCCCTATGGTTTTGTTAAGAGAGACTTAGGACCACTCAAACTACCACACAGGGTGAGACATTAAGTGCCTTCATGCAGTAGGCAAGAATTTTTGCTGAAAGCTGCCTGAAATCCATGGATAATCTAGCATTAAATACCCCACCAACAGTCAACCACAGCCTGCAGGACTATGCAGAAGGAGTTTACCCCGAAGGGGTAAGACCAGAAAAGCTATGGCCCCAAGAAAACTCACCATAGCCTACATGGTGAGAGAAGGCAGCTTACTGCCAAATCCACAGGACATTGTCTTTGCTTGCACACCTGTGAACCTCCATGCCAAGTCCAGACACCTGGGAAGGATGCTGTCAGCCCAGAAAAGGACCAAGACCAGGTCAGAGACTGTGCAAGCCCTGGCATCCTGCCAGAGTCCTGGGGAAACTTAAAAAGCCTTCAGTGGGTACCATTCCACCAATAGCACCCCTCCAAGTGTTTGGGTACTGTCTGGAACTGTAATACAGCCCTAGAAATCCAGAGATACTATTTTGTGAGTAAATATTCCAAAAGCCTCTTTGTAATGAAAGCTTTTGATTTGGTTTTGGTTCTGTCCTGTAACTACTGATTGTGCCTTCTGCTCTATCTGAAAGGAGTCCATATTGCATCCTTCTGATACCACAGTTGTTTTCCCACCATCATTTCAGCCTTTTGTGAAGAAATTCTGAGTAACTTGGGTTTTCAGTTAAATATAGGTATGAATATTGTTTTTGGCCAGTTCTCCATTAGTTTGTTGTTGAGACATGGTTGTAGATATCTTCTGTGGAAGATGTGAGCTTGAATAAATTTTGACAAGTCATGGGTAACTTGGAATGTGAAGCTGTTAAATGTGCAGGAATATATACCATGTTCCTGCCTCCAGGATTGGTTGTTTGCAGATTACTGGAGAATAACGGGATTGGAATTTATGACATATCTCAAAAAATGCTGTGTCTGCCTTCAATTGAATGGCAATAAATGTAGATTTATTTGCTGGAGAGTTCATCTATGCTGCAATTCATAGCAGTGGAAATGAAAGAAGGTAGATCCCTGGTCATGATCATCACCCAGAACTGGTGATTACAGGATCACAGGATGTTAGGGTTTGGAAGGGACCCAAGGAGATCATTGAGTCCAACCCCTCTGCCACAGCAGGATCATACAATCTAGCACAGATCACAAAGGAACACATCCAGACAGGCTTTGAAAGTCTCCAAAGAAGAAGCCTCTGCAACCTCTCTGGGGAGCCTGTTCCAGTGCTCTGTAACCCTTACAGTAAAGAACTTCCCCCTTGTAATGAGGTGGAACCTCTTGTGCTCCAACTTAACACCCATTGCTCCTTGTCCTATCACAGGGAGCAAGTGAGCAGAGCCTGTCTCCCCACTCCTGACACCCAGCCGTTAGATATTTCTAAACATTGATTAAATCCCCTCTCAGTCTTCTCTTCTCCAGACTAAAAAGCCCAAGGTCCCTCAGCCTCTCTTCTAAGGCATGTGCTCCAGTCCCCTCAGCATCCTTATAGCCCTCCACTGGATTCTCTCAAGCAGATCCCTGTCCCTCTTAACCTGGGGAGCCCAAAACTGAATGCAATATTCCAGATGAGGTCTCATCAGGGCAGAGTAGAGGGGCAGGAGAACCTCCCCTGATCTGCTGAATACACTCTCCTTAATACACTCCAGGATCCCATTGGCCTTCTTGGCCACAAGGGCACATTGCTGTCCTATAGTTAACTTGTTATCAACTAGGACTCCCAGGTCCCTCTCCAGAGGAGTGCTCTCCAGCAGATCACTTCCCAACCTGTACTGGTGGAGTTTATTATTCCTTCCCAGGCACAGGACTCTGCACTTGTCCTTGTTGAACTTAATTTAGTTTCTCTGTGCCCAGTCTGTCCAGGTCTCACTGGATGGCCACACAGCCTTCAGGTTTATCAGCCAAGCCTCCCCGTTTGGTGTCATCAGCAAACTTGCTGAGAAGACACTCTGTCCCCTCATCAGTGTCATTCCTTGATCCTTGATCACTCAAGACTGGTGCTGTTTGTGCCACCACATTACATGGAATACATCAGAGATACCTGCTGAGGCAAAAAAAAATAAATCATCTGACTGCTTGACTGAATGAGATTTGCTATGGAAATGGGACTTCTGAAGGCCCCTCACTATTAATAATTATAGCATAATAAAAAAAACACTAAAAAATCAGCTAATTGATGATCCTCTCTTGTAACCTGTTAAATTAATAGAAACAATTCCTTTTGTCTCAAGAGAGGAGGCTCACTTTCACATTACAAAAATAATTAAAATGTAATCAACTGCTGAGAAATCACCCAGGTCTGTGCCTAACATCTCTACATGTTGTGGTTATTCGGCAGTTCCCTGCCCCCATCTCCACTTTGAAATAACCCAGGCTAGGACTCAGTCAGCTGGAAATTAATAAATGAAGCTTCATATTTACAACTTTGCACAATATACAAGCAGATATTTAAAATGTATAACAAATATTTACAGATATATACAGTAAAAAGATAATACAGAAACACCACACCTCTCTTGGAGATCAAGGTCCCTAAGAGGGGCTTTTAACCACCACTACCAGCTTCCCACCCCCCAACCTTATCTCACCATCTGTTTCATGCAGTTGATAGGCAAAAGTAGATTGGCCAGGGAGATTAGCAGCAGGAAAGATGTTAGTGAAATTATTCAGAATCAGCTACGAAAAGCAGGGAGAAAGAGCCATGTAAAAGCAGCCACAGCCCAAAGTCATCTGACTTATCTATGTTTGGGTTATAATTCTTAAACATTTTTTTTTCCTTCTCAGTAAAGCTATGAGTGAAGTAGCATCATCAGTGTTTTCCTTTCTCAGCCTATATTCTAATTTCTCATTCAAATCCTCCAATTAGTTCAAACCAGCACACATGCATTTTGCTTTTTGTGCCGAAGATGACCAGAAAGGATCAGGGAGACCATGATAGGATAGCTCTTCACTTTCACAAGGGATATAGTCCTTCCGTTGGCCCTTCAGCAGTGGCAGTTTCTAATTACACACAATCAGATAAACAGAAAATTCATCACCTACACATCCTGTAATTCCACATCACTGTATTTTGCTTTCAATCTTGAAGCTCAGGTAGGGATTCCAACAGTAGCATATTTGGCTATCTGTCTGCCTTTTCTGATACCAAATACTGCTACTACTATCCTCACTTGGGAACCTCTGACACCTCCCTCATTCAGCTAGGGAGCCCTAGAATTGCTTTCTGGATTCTACAAAGGAAAACTCGTCCCACTGAGACCAGTGCTGTGCTGTCGTGAATGTAATCACAGGAGTTTGCATGTTCCCTGAGCACATTTTTCCTCTCCTGGGCCACTTCAGCCCTACCTTCTGTTTCAGTGCAGTTGCTAAAGATGCCTTCCCAGCATCTAAAATAAACACCAAAATTGCTGCAGGGCCAACAAAAGCAGCACAACCCTTGAGCTCTAGACTCACTGAGCAATAAATCTTTCTTCTTTCTTCTTTCTTTTTTTTTTTTTTTCCTAATTACTCTTTTAATCTCAGAAGTAATTTGCAGAGGAAAGATCAGAGGAAATGTTCCACTCACAAACACTTCTCTCTGCGAAACCAATTTGCAGCTTCCTCTCACTCCAGGGTGAAAATGTACTGCAATTCTCATAATTTCTCTTCCCCGCACCTGTGCATGGAGTCAAAATTCTTCTGCAGTAGCCACAAAGCATTGACAGGGGCTCCAACTGGAGATTTACATTATTGTACTAAACATAAGGCAATAAACACATTAAACATTATGGCCACATATTGCTTCTATTTTAAAAATAATAAGGAAAACAATGCAGTGCTTATCTAAAATGTAATTATGGTCACCACAATTTGAAAGAGAAACAATTTTTATACCACTTAGTTTGGATGTTCCATTCTGATTTTGGGACAAAGAGGAAAATATTAAAAAATCATTGGTTCACTGAAAAGTCAGAGTACACAGGCTGAATTTCACAGATTTTTAAAGAGAAAGAAAATGAACCATTAATTTATCCTATTTGACCTTTTGTATTCTACAGACTATTGTATAGGTCTTCCGTATCTTATCCTGATGACAGTTAGACATTTCAGTCCTTTAGAGCCTAAACTGTCATGTGTCACAGGCGGAAAAAAAAAAAGACACAGACATTACTAATGACTGATGGCCATTGGTTACTGAACTGGGATCTGTTCAGTATAGCATAATTTAAAAAAAAAACACAAATACAACCAAAGAAACAAAAAACTCTTTCCAAAATCTGAAGCCCAAGGTGATTCCCAGAAGCAAAGCCTAGAAAAAATAGATTTCCAGATCTGAATCCAGCACAGGTTTGGTTTTGGGTGTAAGGACAATAAACAGTGTAGCACTCTGCAGAAAGAGCATTTACCTTTCCATTCCTCAATACTGTTCACAGAATACTGTTCACCGAGTCTGAGAACATTAGAGATTGAAAGAGGCCTCAAAAGATCATCTACTCCAACACCCCTGCCAGAGCAGGATCACCTATAGTAGGTGACATAGGAATGTGTCCAGGCAGATTTTGAATCTGCCAGAGAAGGAGACTCAATAACTCACTAGGCAGCCTGTTCCAGTGCTTTATCACCTTCTCAGTGAAAATGTTTTTCCTTATATTTGAGCAGACAGTCCTATGCTCCAGCATGCATTCACTGCCCTTTGTCCTATCATTGGACATCGCTGAGAATAGTCTAGATGCATCTATGTCATGAAAGGCCAAAGTAGGCCCAAAACGTGTTCTGGCTTGTTCAGACACGCTTTCCTGTTCCCCTTCTCTTCTGCTTTTGGGAGAAACAACCAGAGAAAATGAAGACAAAAGTTCTGGTGCCATCTTGTCTCTTCTCTCTTTTGTGAGCACAGTACCCACACATGTTTATACACTTGTCTGGGTTCTGCCCTAAAAAGGTAAAAGCAAGCCTTGACTTTACCTAATATGGTCAAGTTTGGCAAGCTGCTCTTCTGATTGGCTTATCTGTGGCCAAGGAGCCATTAGTCTTGGACTGCATTGATAAAAAGAGATGAGCAGGCAAACACAAAGTGCTCTACCTTATTGTGCTCTCTCTCTGTGCTTCTTGCCTTATCATGCTTCTGCCTCATTGCCCTCTGCCATTTCATTCTGCCATGCTCTGCCTGCTACATAATAACAAGCCCTGATACTTCACATCTGTACACCTGGAAACTTGCTGTGCATCAAGTTTACCAGGGAATAGACATTAAGTGCCTCCAAGCAATAGGCTCACTTAACCAGCACAACATTGTGCCTGTCTGCACATATACAAGACATCCTGCCTGCAGCTCTACAAACCTCTGTGCAGAGTCTGGAGTCCAAGAGGAATCAGGATCAGGTCAGAGATTGTTTGTCTCTCTCTCCCATCAACCCAGGAAGGTCTCAAAGGCTATTAAGACACCAATAGAACTCACTGCAAAAGTTTGTGTACTGTCTGGAAACTGCAGTTAGCCCCAGGAATCCACAGATATTTTGTGAGTAAATACTTGAAGCCTCTCTCCAACAGAATCCAAGTGCCTTCTGCCTTGAGTGGATAGGAGCTTCTTGAGTCTCCCTAGTGGGAAAGCGGTATAAATAATCACAAGAACCTCTCATCCAGATCTAATAGTTTAATGTTTGCTGTATTTTGCTAGTTATTTCTTAAGTGTTCTAGATCCTCTGTGNATATTTAAATAAATAAATCCCACCCATACTACCATCGCAATCCCCCTGACATTCTCCCTCGCATTAATGAGGTCACCCCTCAGTCTCCTCCCTTTTAAAGAGCACAGTTCCTTCAACCTTTCCTCGTAAGGAAGATGTTCCACACCTTTAACTATCTTCGTAGCTCTGCATTTGGATTCCTTCTGCGCTTAGGTGGCCTTCATACTCTGCACCATCTTCTATATTTGATGTTGCAATTTTGTTGTTGTTTTCTGTTTCAGAGTGAGACAGACTGAGATTATTCTACTTTAGTCTTAAAAAAAAGAAAGCAGTAAAATAATAATGCTCTTGCTGAACTTGAGAGGAATACAGAAAAATTGTGTTTAAAGATGTGCAGGAAAACATAAGGCATACTTGAATGCTTAACACCTAATACAGATACAGGATAAGGAATTGGCTGGATGGTCGCACACAGAGAGTGGTGATCAGCAGCACAATGTCCACCTGGAGACCAGTGACAAGTGGCGTCCCTCAGGGGTCAGTGCTGGGACCAATGCTGTTTAACATCTTTGTCAATGACATGGACAGAGGAATCGAGTGCACTCTCAGCAAGTTTGCAAATGACACCAAGCTGTGTGGCACAGTTGACTTGCTGGAGGGCAGGGATGCCATCCAGAGGGAGCTGGACAGGCTGGAGAGGTGGGCCCAGGCTAACCTCATGAACTTTAAAAAGGCCAAGGGTAAGGTCCTGCATCTGGGTCGCTGCAATCCCAAGCACAAATACAAGCTGGGTGGTGAGTGGCTGGAGAGCAGCTCTGAGGAAAAAGACCTGGGGGTCTGGGTGGATGAGAAGCTCAACATGAGCCAACAGTGTGCACACGTGGCTCAGACAGCCAACCGTGTCCTGGGCTGCATTAAGAGAAGCATTACCAGCAGGGCAAGGGAGGTGATTCTCCCCCTTTACTCTGCTCTTGTCAGACCCCACCTAGAATACTGTGTGCAATTCTGGAGCCCCCAGCACAAGAAGGACATGGAACTGTTGGAGAGAGTCCAGAGGAGGGCCACGAAGATGATCAGAGGGCTGGAGCACCTCTGCTATGAGGACAGGCTGAGAGAGTTGGGGCTTTTCAGCCTGGAGGCTGACAGGCTTCAAGAAGACCTTAGAGCAACCTTCCAGTATCTGAAGGGGGCCTACAGGAGGGCTGGGGAGGGACTGTTCACAAGGTCTTGTAATGACAGGACGAGGGGGAATGGGTTCAAATTGGCGGAGGGGAGATTTGAACGGGATGTTAGGAAGAAATTCTTCACAGTGAGGGTGGTGAGGCACTGGAACAGGTTGCCCAGGGAGGTTGTGTCTGCTCCCTCCCTGGATGTGTTCAAGGCCAGGCTCGATGAGGTCTTGAGCGCCCTCATCTAGTGGGAGGTGTCCCTGCCTATGGTGGGGGGTTGGAACTGGATGATCTTTGAGGTCTCTTCCAACCTAAACCATTCTATGATTCTATGATACATAAAAATTCCTCCAAAACCTTCCCCCTAGCCAAACCAGAACCAACAAAATCCTAATTCTCACTTTCTCTCCCCCCACCCCATTGTCTCCCAATTTGGCCCAAAACAGGACAAAATTCACTGCATATGTGGCTCTGAAGGTCACATACCACAGGGTACTCCTATGTAGTTACCTAGATAAGAATCCCTGTGGAGACCTGAAAAGGAAGGGAGTAAACAGAGAGCTAATTTTGCTGCTCTCTTATAAAGTGTTGGCAGGATTGTGGGAATGAATAACAAAATTATTATATCCAGATATGACCAGTCCATCCCCTGGGATGGATCTTGGTCTCTGTAGTTTTCTGAGGGATCCTGGGAACTCCTCAAACTACCACAGACTTCCAATTGTATCTGGCTGCTTTACTCTTGCATCTTTGTAGACCTTTAATCTTTGACATTTAAAAAATATATTCCTGTCATGCATTCAATATCTGTGGTGGTTTTGCAGTTACCTGCCCCCCCCACCTTTTGATATAA
>VWZI01002874.1:322172-336504 GCA_013396835.1 Psilopogon haemacephalus | reverse complement strand
TGCTTTCCTCTTTGTTGGTATACATTGCTCCTGGACACAGAGGAGGTGATCCTTGAATATTGTCCAGCTGTCCTGGGCCCCTCTTCCCTCTGGGGCTACTTCCCATGATACTTTGGCCAGCAGATCCCTGAAGTGATCAAAGTCTGCACATCTAAAGTCTAGGGTCATAAGCTTAGAAAACATCCTCCTGGTTGCCATGAGGATCTTAAATTCAACTGTTTCATGTCACTTCAGTCAAGGCTGTCCCTGAGCCTCACGTTGGTCACCAGCCCTTCCCTCTTGGTGAGAACAAGGTCCAGCACAGCACCTTTTCTGATTGGTTCCTCTACCATTTGGAGGAGGAAGTTGTCATCTATGCAATCCAGGAACATCCTGGATTGCTGATGCCTTGCTGTGTTGTCCCTCCAGCAGATGTCAGGTGAACCCAGAGAAACAGGGCTTGTGACCTGGAAGTCACTTCTATGTGCCTGTGAAGGGCCTCATCTGTTAGGTTCTGCTGCTCAGGTGATCTGTAGCAGACCCCTACAGTAACATCACCCTCCCCTGCCTTCCCTTTAATTTTAACCCATGCACTCTCAACCAGCTCATCATCCTTCCCCAGGTGGAGCTGCACTGATTCTAGCTGGTTACTGATATAGAGAGCAATACCTCCTCCTCTCCTTCCCTGCCTGTCCTTCCTAAAGAGTTTGTACCCATCTATCAATACATTCCACTCATGGGGCTCATCCCACCAAGTTTCAGTAATAGCCACTATGTCATGGCATCCCCGCAGCACAGTGGCCCTTAGTTCATCCTGTTTGTTGCCCAAGCTCTGTGCATTTGCATAGAGGCACTTCAGCTGGGCTGGCCCTGTCCTCCTTGTGTGCCAGTTCCCCTTGATTTCCTTGTCCTGGTACAGGGCACTCATTAGCTCTCAGTCCCTCTGCTCCTGGTGAGCTGCCCCACAGTTTGTCACCAGCCAGCAGGCGATGTTAACCCCTTCCCCCTTCAAATCTAGTTTAAAGCCTTGTCAATGAGCCCTGACAATTCCTGCCCCAGGATCCTTTTCCCCCTCTGGGACCAGTGCCTTCCATTAGTTATTTGCAGCTCTGGTGCCTTGTAAACGGAGCCATGATTGGAGAATCCAAATCCCTGTTGATGACACCAGCCCCGGAGCCATGCACTGATCGGTTGGCTCTTCCTAAATGTTCCCTCGTTCATCTCTGATGCTAGAGGGATAGAGGAGAACACAACCTGAGCTCCTGATCCCTTTAGCCATTGCCCTAGGGTCCTGAAGTGTCTTTTAATTGGTTGTGAGTCTCTCATTCCTGCATTGTCACTACCCACTTGAAAGACCAGAAGTGGGTAGTAGTCTGAAGGTCTCACAAGTTTGGGAATTTTATCTACAATGTTCCTTACCTGGGCTCCAGGGAGGCAGCAGACCTCTCTAAGAAGTGGATTTGATCTGCATATTGGGCCCTCTGCTCCCTTCAGTACAGTCTTCTATGACAATGACCCTTTGAGGCTTCTTTTCCGAATGGGTTTTGATGGCTGGCCTGAGACAACCCGTCTTTGGTGCAGTTTCCAGGATTTTTGTGTCCTTCACCTTACTGATTATCTGCTCTTCCTGCAGAGCCTCATACCTATTCTGCAAGTTCACTGCCGACAGTGTGCTTCTTAAAGTAGCAGCTTGCCTCATTTACTTTTGTTCCATCGGGCAGAGACCTGTTGCCATTCACCCTGCTCCTGTGGGTTACTGCATGGAGGCTGAGAGACTTGCTGCTGGGAGGAAATCCAGCCCCCTGCTCCACTAGGAGTTACTCCTATTTCAGGTTCTGTAGAAAGCATGTTATGAAAAAAGTCAATTTCCCTTTCACAGTCTCTTATAGCTCTTAGTCTCTCTATCTCTTTTAGTTTTGCTGCCATCTTCATCAAGTCACTGATCTGCTCGCACCTAACACAGATGTTGTTCCTGCTGTCCTTCATATCAAGTGCCAGGCTCCAGCGCTCACTGCAGCCAGCTGCCTGCACGTCTGTGTGCTTGCGTATGGTCTCTGTTTGAGTGCCCACAGTTACTGTACTAGCCTTTGTCTGAGCCTGCTTCATTTCATCCTTTGTCTGAGTTCCCATCTCCATCTTAGCTGGCACCAGGAGTTTGCCCTTCTTCTGCCAGGTGGAGACCATAATGCTTACCTGTTCTGGTGATGTTGTATATAGGTTATGAGTAGGTTGGAGTTTTTTCTCTCCTGCCCACCCCTCAGGCGCTACTGGCGGGGTTCAGTGAGCAGGCTCTCCCAGTGCTGATCAGGTGGGAATGAGTGACTGTGCTGGTTTGAAATAATTGGAGAATTTGAGTGAGAAATTAGACTATTGGCTGAGAGAGGTAAACACAGTGTGTCACGTCACCCAGACCTTTACTGAGAAAGAAAAGAAATTGTTTTTAAAGTGTTGTACCCAAAACATTAGATATCAGACGGTTTCTGACCGCTCTGGCTGCAGCTGATTCTCTTTGCATGGTCTCCTTTGCCTTTGCCTTGGTAGCTAATTCTTAGTAATTCTACTAACTACTTTCCTGCTACTAATCCCCCTGGCCAATCTACCTCATCTTATCTTCAGCATCAACAGGTGGTGAGATAAGATTGGGGGAAGAGGGGAAAGGTGGTAGGGAGTGTTTGGTTACCCTCTCTTGGGGATTTTGGTCTCTGGGAGGGGTGTGGTGTCTGTATTACCTTTTCATTGTATATATCTGTAAATATCTGTTATACCTTGTAAATATTTGCTTGTATATTGTGCATTGCTGTAAATATAAAGCTTCATTTATCACCTTCCAGTGTCCGGAGTCTTAGCCGGGGTTTATTTCAAAGGGTGGGGAGGCAGGTAACTGCTAAACCACTACAGTGACCTGGCGCTAATGGGCAGTTTAAATTCCGCGCAGTCCCCTGGCAACACCCCCCGCTACGTCACTTTCGGAGCAGGAGCGCTGAGGACAGTCGTTGCCGCTCCTGCCCCTTCCCTGAGGTTTCTCTACCCACAGAAAGCCCCCAAGGGAATGCGGAAAGCCTGCGCGAAGCGAACGGAAAGCGCAGCTCAGGAGGCAGCTGCCGAGGCTCTCGCAGTGCTGATCACGCAGGGAGCTTGCCCTGCTGTGAATCCAGAACAAGAATTTGTTTGGCTATGAAAGGTTTTTCCCTTATCTGTCTTTCTGTCTATGGATCCACATAGGCTGTTTGAGTTTATGGCAGATGCTCTGACATCTACAATACACAAATTAGAGCCAGGGGCTGTCCTCTAGTCCAACTTTTTCCACACTAAATCACAGCATTTTACTGACTTCATGTATGATCGAGAGCAACGTTTCTAGAGAAGCAATTAATCCCAGTTTCTAAATATGCATAGGGAAGGAGTCCATTGTAATCTCTGGGGAGACATTCCTATGGGTCGCTGCTCATGCATTTATCTTCAACTGCCACCTATGGGATCCTCAGTTCTTGTGGTTTTTTTTTCAGCATACTAAAAAAAAAAAAAAAGTAGAACTGTCCAAAAAAATCTCATCATGACCTTTCCTGAAGTGCTAAAAAAAATGATGATCCATTATCATTCCTGGAAAATTAAGAGATTATGCTTTTATCAGTTTGGCAGCTTTTAGTCCATATAAAAGATACCTTGTGGTTATACTCTATAAAATGTCACACAGTCTTAAGTTAGTTTGCTTGTATAAGTCTGCTGTTATTACAACAGCACTGCTCTTTTTATCATTCAGATATATATGTTTCACTCAGCTGTTTCCTTAAATATGTTTTCTATAAACCTATATTGATACGAAAAGATTGCACTAACTTCTGTCTTTCTGTAGTTACTGAGTGCTTGTCATATGCATTCTTATTTTTCTGGGGACCAGTGTCAAGATAAGTTTGTAAATGCACAGGTCACACTAGCTCAACACTGTTTCTCTGAATGTCAAAACCTGTAAAAAGGCACTAGGCCGTTTAAGGTCCACATTTCTTAAGGAGTGAATCTAAAACCTCAGCATGAATGATTCTGGGCCAACTCTTTCAAACTCTTACATGCAGTCCAACTAGATATGCTTAAATGTTTCATAACTGCTGATTGACACTGTCATTTTTTGCTCTATTGAGATGAAAATATTTTATCATCATTCAATATCAATACATGTTTCTACCCAAAGAAGAATGAAAACATTTATTGAATGCTTTCTACTTGTAGTGGTTTAGCAGTTACCCCACCTTTTGAAATAAACCCCAGCTAGGACTCAGAACACTGGAAGTTGGTAAAAGAAGCTTTATATTTACAGCAATGCACAATATACAAGCAAATATTTACAAAGTATAACAGATATTTAGAAATATATACAGTGAAAAGGTAATACAGAAACACCACAGCCTGCTCAGAGATCAAAATCCCCAAGAGGGGTAACCAACCACCCCTACCACCTTTCCCCCCTTCCCCAATCTTATTTCACCACCTGTTGATGCTGCAGATAAGCTGAGGTAGATCGGCCAGGGGGGTTAGCAGTAGGAAAGAAGTTAGTAGTATTACTGAGAATTAGCTACCAAGGCAGAGACAAAGTAGACCATGCAAGAGAAGTAGCCACAGCCCAGAGTGGCCTGAAACCATCTGCCTATCTATGTTTGGGTTACACTTTTAAAAAACAATTTTATTTTTCTTTCTCAGTAAAGCTCTGGGTGACGTGACACACTGTGTTTTCCTCTCTCAGCCAATAGTCTAATTTCTCACTCAGATTCTCCAATTAGTTCAAACCAGCACACTACTTTTTATAATTGACCAAGAGTAACATTTATATAAAGTACAGGAATTTATTTTTAATGTTTGTGTTATACCTGAGGTGCTTAAAACTCACCATATTATTCCTAAGTTTGGAGCTCATGAAATTATGTTTGTGGCTTTGCTTGCCTTTTAAATTTTCTTAAATTTCTGGGCTTTAATATTCATATCCCTGTTTACATTGATAATCACAGAATCAGAGAACTTTAGAGGTTGGAAGGGACCTCTGAAGATCACCGGAGGAGTCCAATCTCCCTGCAGGAGAGGCAGGATCCCCTAGGGCAGTTCATACAGGAATGCATTCAGGTGGATTTTGAAAGTCTCCAGAGAAGGAGACACCACAACCTATCTGGGCAGCCTGTACCAGTGCTCTGTCACCCTCATTATAAGGAAGTTTCTCCACTTGTTGAGGTGAAACCTTTTATGTTCCAGTTTGTAGCCATTGCTCATTGTCTTATTGCTGCAGACCACTGGAAAGAGACACCTACCCCTCAGATGTTTGTATATATTGATGAGATCTCATCTCAGTCTTCTCCAGACTAAACAGCTCCAGGTCTCTCAGTCTCTGGGGAGAGATGCTCAATTCCTCCAGTCATCCTTGTGGCTCTCCCCTGCTGTACTTCCCTAAGTCAGGCTGACACACTAATCAATTACACCGTATTTTATGCGCAGGCATTGGCCATTTCTGCACCTGGGGAAGTGTTCTAAACTCCTCCCAATGGTCATTCGTGTCTTTCTACTTAAATCCATTTTTATAACCAATGTAGTGCATAAAAATCTTTGGCAATGTGAAATTAGCCTTTTCAAGTTGCCAAGTACAGTGGTCAAGACGTTTGCTGTATGAATTTTAAACAGTGCAGAAGAGCTTTTTCTGAAGCAGCCACTCCATTTAGAGCAACCTTTTCTATAATCAGTTTTATTTTCAGTGTCATGATGAAACCTAATATAGGTTTTTTTTCGCCCACATTTTCCATGTGTTAGGAAAGTGAGATAGATATTTTGAGAAATTTTAGGCATCACTTCATACTGGCAGCATAAAAAAATGGGGTGCGTGTCACTCATATCAAAGGGACTTTCAGAACACTTTTATTCCCACTGTATGAATTATAATCTTTTTAAAGGAGCTGCTATGAAGCAGACATCAGCCTTTGTCATCTTACATATACTTTATATAGTAGAATATGAATTTCTAATCGAAAACTACTTGCTTCTGAGCTGTTACAGCTACAGGGACAGGTAGTTCTGCTTTTTGAAGCGAAGAGTAGTATTTATGTGACAAATATAATACTGACCATGCACATATTGGCATCAGCACTAGTTACTGCCATCGTGCCTCCTTTGTAGTCAGCCAACAGGCATATTCAGGCCACACTCTTTTAATCCTAAATCTGAAGTGAGCAAAGGGAATCATGCCTTAAAATCAGCTCATTGTTGGCTCTTGGACATCAAAAGAGCTGAATTCAACAGAGAGGAATTTCACCTAGATCATCAGTCCCTGTTTAAGAGAGCTCAGCCCATCCCACCATGGCAGGGTTTTGTTCACATTGTCTGTGCTTGCCGTGGAAATACACAGATATAACTGAGCTGTACCCAGAGGGATTTTTGCTGCTGTAATTCTACCAAGATAGCTGAAGCAGTAATTGCTGCACATGCACTGAAGATTTGGCAGGTTGCACTCCAGCACATAATATAATTAAAAGTACCACAGCATGGCCTGGTATTTGCTGCAGTTTTAAATAATAGAGTTTCAAGTTATATCTTCACTGCTAAACAAGGTGAGCTTTTGCTTTAGAAGAGCTTAAGAAAAAAATGAGAGTCGTCCATCATACAGGTGGATCTTCAGCTCTTCTTTCTTGGAAATGGACTGCTTTTAATTAGAATTAATGATCTGAAATTTCTGTGAAGTCAGTGTACTATTGTTTTGTTGGCTGTCAGGTTGAGACAGAGAGTTAGCCTTTTCTAATTATCTTCCCTGGTAAAGACATTTGTTTCATTAAGAGAGTCCCTGTGTGCAGCTGGTTTGCAGAGGTGGGTGGGTGGGAAGTGTCTGCTTTCACCACTAGTAAAAGTGGCAAGGGTATGTCACCATCATCAGGAAAAACACGGCTGTAGATTTAAGATACCAAGTTTTGAGTGAATTTCTCTTTTGACTATACCTACCTAATCTACCCAGAGACACACAGTATGTTTTACACAATACTCCAAACTCTGTATTCCTACCTGTTACTTTCCTTCTGAATTTGCTACCCAAAGCTACAAGGCTGTGTTGTTGAACTTCCTGAGACGCTTTCAGCCTTTGCTTTCCTCAAAGGGCATTTTCTTTTCCCAATCATTTTTTCCCTGGTGCTTTTCGATGCATTATGTAGGGTCGTTGAAAACTCCTCTTAGGGACTCTGATCTCTGGGAAGGGTGTGATGTTTTTGTATCACCTTTTCACTGTATATATCTCTAAATATTATGTATTGTAAATATCTGCTTGTATATCGTGCAAAGCTGTAAATATAAATCTTCATTTATTAACTTCCAGCCAACTGAGTCCTAGCCTGGGTTGTTTCAAAGCGCGTGTGTGGGGACAGGTAACTGCCGAACCAGCACAGTATACTTGTAGTGCTTGTGCTTCCAAACACACAAGCCTGATGAAAAAGCCCTACTGTTAATTTTAAAAAACAAAGTAATGGTTCATTTCAGTATTTTAGCTTTCCATATTGGCTGTTACCAAGCAATAAAATCCCTTTTGTTCCTTTCACCTACTCTGACAAAGAGGGCTTTCATGTAACACCCAGAGCGGTAAATTGGTTAGACTTGCCTTCCAAAATCCACAGCCCTGTAAATGGATTCTTTCTACAGACTTTGATCTTTGTGGAACAGCACTATGAGACAGTACAGTCTGTTCCTTACAGACTATTTGAGATAGCAAATAATTCAAGGAAAGCTCAGGGCCTACAGCTATAGTAACTTTCTGCATCCCATTGAAGTCAGTGGGGCTGCTGACTGAATGAAGGTTGGCTTCCTTTGGCAGACCATGGTGACTTCGAATTGAAAGCTTATTTCCTCTGAACCAAATTTCTCCATGTCCCTTACCAGCTCATAGTTTACATTTCTAATGGGCTTCTCCTGACCAGGATGCTTGTACCGTGTTCCTCATACCCTGTGCTGTGATTGCTGCCTTATTTATTTTTGCCTTCTTGCCTCATAACTAAAATTTTTCTGTTGGAGCCCTTGCTGTAATGGTTGGAGCCACATTGTGTAACTGTAATACAGATATGGAGTCAAGAGGGAACAAGAAGGAAGTGAAACATCTAAACTTATAAAACTGGACTCAGCAGATAAATATTGCACTCAGCAGCTGTGTCTGCTCCAAAGAAAAGTTTGGTATTGTGCAGGGCAGGAAGAGCCAAAGGAGGTAAACCCCTCATCTCTATGCTTACTTGCATCTGTTGTACTGGTGGGAAACAACAGAACTTGAGGTTCAGAGATAAGCAATTGAAATGTTTCTGAGAACAGACTTACAAAGCCAAGCCAGACTTCTTTATAAAAAAAAAAAAAAAAAAAAACTTGCTAAAAAAACCCCCAAACAAACCAAGAAGGTATTTTTACCTGCTTAAAAAAACCTAAAACAAAAAAAGAGGTATTTTTATCTACTTTCATGTTCAGTTGGGCAGCAGCTGCTAGTATTGTCTAAAGAAACCCATAAAGATTAAATGACAAATTTCCCATGGATGGGTAATAACTTACTGATGTCTAGTTCTTATACATTTTTTGTTTCTTCTTAGTTTGACAGTGTTTTACAGAAATGGTTACTTAAATTTGTTTAGGTATCCGATTAAAACAGAGTTGAAAGCAACTACTGGTGGCTTTCTAGATTGGTGTCATCACTTTCCTGCCTTCCTGAAGAGGGAATGGAAGGAAATGGCTTTAGATGTCCTATTCTTAGCAGCTATTGAAAAATGCTGGGAACAACATTGCGCTGTCTATGATAAAAGGCTTCTTACACTAGCCCACACAGAGGGAGTTTTCAGTGCTGTAATTTCTCTAAGTGTATAGCTGTTTAAGCAGATATCTCAGCTGGCATGAAACTAACCTGGCCTGTGCAAAATGACGTTTAACAAAGGTAATAGCTACAGCTATAACTGTGGTAGTATTTCAGCTGAAAGCTTTCATTTTCCTAGGCAGAAGCAGCTGGACAGATAATTTAATAATCTTTCTTCACATAAGCAATTAACCTATTCTTAATGCAGGGATGTTTGTATTTTACCAGTACATACATTTAAAAAAATCCCAAAACCCCAAAAAATGCAAGACAGTATTTCATAAACATGATATTAACACAGGCAAGGTATAGTGAAAAAAAAAAAAAACCAACAAACAAAATAAACCCATTTGGTGGTTTTCTTACTGAATTTACTTTTGGGATGGAGCTCTTGCATTGTAACTATGCATCACAGTTTGCCTACCTTTAGCCCATCTCTAAGGTTAAACTGTAGCTTTTGCTCTATCACCTTATGACCTCTCCACAGCAGACAAGGAGGATCAAGAAAAGGAGAGACAATATGTGGGTTAAAATGAAAACAGATTTATTGAAACAACTAAACTAGGACCAATATATAAAATACACAAAGTTATGCTTAGCCAGGCAAATGTACAACAGTGACAAAGAAAGGGAAGATAGTCCTCAGGAGGAAGAAGAGGAGCACCTCACACAAGAACAGAAACCCATGCAAGAAGCCCTTTGCTTTCAGCACATCTCCCCATTTATGTTGAGTGTGATGCTCATGGTCTTGGATATATCTGTGAACCAGCTCAGGTCAGCTGTCCCCACTGACACTGATTTGCTAATGGCAGATCATGGCTGGCTTGGGATTCTGTCCCAGCAAAACCAGGACACGATTAAGGTAGGAAGTGAAAATAAAAAGATCGTAGGTATATGTAGGGAGCTTCTGAGATGGATAATTACACTAAATTGAGTTTGAAACTGGCCAAACATTGCCTTCCTTTGTCATCTTTGCTATGCTATCCTAATTCCTCAACCTTTGACCATAGTTGGCATAACTAGTAAGTAATATGCTTTTTAGTTCCTTTAAGAAAAAAATCCAGGTTTCTTAATTCTGAATGCCAAAAGTAGGTAGATCAATATGCATGATACGGCTCTTTTGGGAAAAGACAAGGTCAAAGAAATGTACTCTGCTCTGGGAGGAGCAGCAGTAGTTTTCGTGCAAGTTCACCTCAGTGTTTAGTGCTGTCTCCTGAGGAAGTTCAAGGTGTTTTGCCCTATACAGAGAAGTTTTTATTCTTACCTTAGTAAGTCTTAATTGTGCTTCAGACATTAAGTGTCAGCTGGAGATTTTATCTACAAGTAGGTGAAGGTGGCAGAGGGCATTAGAGACCTGCCTGGAATCTTGATTTCAGATTGAATACTCAGGGATGCCTAGAAAACCAGTGAGGCAGTGAGGGTAATTTAATTTGTTTCTGTGGTGGTTTGGCAGTTACCTCCCCCCCCAACTTTGAAATAACCCAGGCTAGACTCAGATGGCTGGAAGTTAATAAATGAAGCTTTATATTTACAGCTTTGCACAATATACAAGCAGATATTTACAATATATAACAGATATATATACAGATATATACAGTGAAAACACAGAAACACCACAACCCTCTCAGAAATCAGGGTCCCTAAGAGGGATTTTCAACCACCCCACCACCTTCTCTCCACTTCCCAATCTTATCCCACTATCTGTCTTATGTGACAGGAAAGCAAGAGTAGATCGGCCAGGGGGATTAGCAGCAGGAAAGCAGTTAGGAGTTAATTCAGATCTAGCTAAGAAGGCAGAGAGATGTGGCAGCCAGAGTAGTTCAAGCAACTCTGTCTTATCTATGTTAGGGTTACAACTCTTAAAGATTTTTTTTTTCTTTTTCAGTAAAATTATGAGTGAAGTAGCATCATGAGTGTTTTCCTTTCTCATCCTATAGTCTAATTTCTCATTCAAATCCTCCAATTAGTTCAAACCAACACAGTTTCTCAGAGCTAGTGTGTCTGAGGATATCACAGACATGAAGCTTGTGTGCTAAATGTAATCTTCCAAGTCCCAAAGAGAGTCATGTCCAATGTATTGTTCATTTAACATGCCTCATTAACAATATTGCTAATATTGATACTATTATGTCTTAAACCAACAAGGAGGTAACAAAGCTGTGGAAGCCAATGGCCAGACAACAGCTTGCAAGGAACAGAATCTTCTGGCCAAGCACAGAAAATGAAATTATTTGGCACCCATTGACACTTAATCTTGTTTTCAGCAAGTCAAGTTTTCGTTTCTTGCACCATGATATGATCAAAATGAGTTTCTGGGAAGTTGAGAGTGGAATATATTTTAACTTTAGCAAGGAATTTATTGTTCATACCACACCATAGAAACTGGACAAAAATATGAACTGGATGGGTTAAAAAAAAAAATAATAGAACAACCATTCTAACATTGCATCATGAAAATATGCATATTGAATAACTTTGCTACTTGGATGGAGGTAAATGATTGCTTAAAAGAAGTGCTAGAAAGAAAAAAACACAAATTCAGAACAGCAGCCATGTAATTCTTCTTGGTGTAAGCTCTACACTTGCAGTGCATAGTAGGACTGGAAAATTTGGCACAGACTGTCTATATGGAAGAGTGTATACGGAAATACACTGCAGAGAGCGGTGTCAAGTAGCTCACTTTAAAGACTTCAAACCTCAGAGCTGAAAATAATGCCCATGCAGTGCTCAGGGTCATTTCCTCTGAAAGATGAAAGGCAGTGCCCAGCCTGGTGAAATTTCTTGGATTGGCTTAAGTAGTCTTGAAAGATGAAATTATGAAACTCCAAAAGGCTCTGCAGCAGCTAGATCAAATTTGGTCTTGATAAAACTCAGAACTATTTTTCACTGAAAGGGTCATATAGTAGAAATGAAAATATTTTGCTCTGATGAACTAATATATCAGATTTTCTTCTTGACTGATGCAGAGTTTTCTAAGTGTTGCTGTCCAACTCTTTATTCAATGCTAGAAGAGAAAGATTTTCCATAAGTTTTCATATGCTGTTCTAGTGTAATGAGCGTTCAAATTAGTTAATATTTGCTAATATTCAGGCTCCTTTTCTAAATTTAAAAATCCATATGGTGATAATCTTAGCTTTAAGATCTAAAGCCTAAGCTTACAGAGAACTTCGGGGCTATTAATAGAGCTGGTCGAAATGCAGAATTCACAGAATTCCCGTCTGTGGGCCTATTTATTATATTTGATTTTGTTCCAAGCTTGGAACTGCAGAGTTCCAAACATACCTTATTATACGTAACAAAATAAAATATTAAATTAATTTCATATCCACAGGATCACAGAAACATCCAGGTTGGAAAAGACCCTGAATATCACCAAGCCCAACTGAATAGCCAATATGTTTTGAAACATACTTTCTGTATGTAAGTCTCATGGCTTCCCCTTCACGTTTTAATGAAATGGTGCCATACACTGAGTTAAAATAAAAGGATAAGTGCTGTGTAATATTAAGAGGTACAACTGTTTTCAGTATTGAAGTGCTGGGAGCATTTTCCTTTGTAATGGAAACATCTGATCCTAGCACAGGATGTAGCACAGGTAAGTGAATGGCATTTCATGAACAAATTGTAAAAAAATTTATTTTCTACTTTTTGTGGAAGAAGCCTGTCCCACAAGATTCTGAACAGAACTTTTCACAACCAGAATTAGGACACACATCTCTCTGCTAAGTAAAGCAAGTGTAACTTGTCAGGACAGAGCAGCTTTGTCCAGTTCCTTTATCAGAAGCCATGAATTTAAAAGCTTTTCAGAAGCACTGTTTATGCACATATTTTCCTGTCTGCATCTCTGAGTTTATAGGTAATCATAGAAGAGAACTGAAGCAAGCTCTGATTCCTCTCTGACTTACCTTGCTGTTAATCAGTAATTGCTGAAATCAGTGCAGTTAGAAACAGAAATGGTTGGTGACACCCTCAGCAAGTTTGCAGATGACACCAAGCTGTGTGGCACAGTCGACTTGCTAGAGGGCAGGGATGGCATCCAGAGGGACCTGGACAGGCTGGAGATGTGGGCCCAGGACAGCCTCATGAAATTTAACACGGCCAAGTGTAAGGTCCTGCACCTGGGTTGGCACAATCCCAAGCACAAATACAGGCTGGGTGGTGAGTGTCTAGAGAGCAGCCCTGAGGAAAAGGACCTGGGGGTCTGGGTGGATGAGAAGCTCAACCTGAGCCTGCAGTGTGCACACGTGGCTCAGACACCAACTGTGTGCTGGGCTGCATTAAGAGCAGTGTGGCCAGCAGGGCAAGGGAGGTGATTCTCCCCCTTTACTCTGCTCTTGTCAGACCCCACTTGGAGTACTGTGTGCAGTTCTGGAGCCCCCAGCACAAGAAGGACATGGAACTGTTGGAGAAAGTCCAGAGGAGGTCCATGAAAACGCTCAGAGGGCTGGAGCACCTCTGCTATGAGGACAGGCTACAAGAGTTGGGGCTTTTCAGCCTGGAGAAGAGAAGGCTTCAAGGAGACCTTATAGCAACCTTCCAGCATCTGAAGGGGGCCTACAGCAAGGCTAGGGAGAGACTGTTCATAAGTCTTGTAATGATAGGATGAGAGGTAATGGGTTTAAACTGTCAGAGGGGAGATTTAAACGGGATGTTAGGAGGAAGTTCTTTACAGTGAGGGTGGTGAGACACTGGAATGGGTTGCCCAGGGAGGTTGTGGCTGCTTCCTCCCTGGAGGTGTTCAAGGCTAGGTTGGATGAGGCCTTGAGTGACCTGTTCTAGTGGAACTGGATGATCTTTGAGGTCTCTTCCAACCTAAACCATTCTATGATTCTATGATAACTGAGTTTTGGGTCCTTAAATCCAGAAGCTGACTTGCAGAGGTGAAATAATACTTCAAAAAATGAATTAACAAAGAAGATAGACTATGGCTTGTGGATGTAGCTTGTGGACATATCTAGTATCTGCCTCCACAAAAGCAGTTTGGGGATGTTAGAGATGTAGGAGTCAATTTCAGCTGAAATGAAAATTGTTATATCGAATTTCTGTAATTTGTATATTCTAAGGTGTGTGTAACTATATACAGTACTTTCTTCTTGGATATCTTCTGTTCAATTGAAAGCACAAAGTTCATCCTTTTTAACTAAATTCTATTAGGTTAAGGAAGCAGCCACCATTCTCTCTAGAGTGTTTTATTACAATAAAAACCTGCTTGGTCCATATAATTCTCCCTTTGGTCACCTGTTCAACATCTTTATTGAAGACTTGGATGAGGGAATTGAGTCTGTCATCAGTAAGTTTGCAGATGACACCAAGTTAGGAGCAGGTGTCGATCTGTTGGAGGGTAGGAGGGCCCTGCAGAGGGACCTGGCCAATGGGATGAGATTTAACAAGGCTAAGTGTAGGGTTCCACACTTTGGCCACAACAACCCCAGGCAGCACTACAGGTTGGGGACAGAGTGGCTGGAGAGCAGGCAGGCAGAGAGGGACCTGGGGGTGCTGGTAGATACTAGGCTGAACATG
>VWZI01002874.1:294376-321622 GCA_013396835.1 Psilopogon haemacephalus | reverse complement strand
TTCTATTCTATTCTATTCTATTCTATTCTATTCTATTCTATTCTATTCTATTCTATTCTATTCTATTCTATATGTTAACATTCAAAAATCTGTGATGAAGTATGGGATGGGCAGAATGAACACCACCTACCTGACATCTTTCCTTTCTGCTGGAAGATATCCACTGACAATCAGTGTAACAGCTCTAGAGCTGTGTAATGTGTCTAAAAAGTGAGAGGAACTCACTTATTGACATTCCAATACTGATACTTGATCTTTAAAGATTGTGAAGAAAATTACCAGTATCTGGACACTTCCTCACTGGCCTCATAATATTTCTGTAGTTAATATTCATATTAAAGGGAGAAGGGAATATCTGCAGTCATTCTTGTGAGAAATGAACCAAATGTGCTCCTCACTGTATTCACTTTAACAAAGGATGTCAGTAGGAACAGAACTAACACCCACAATCATTTGCATGGAAAACATCTACCTGTAAGGCCAGATGACATACTGTGTGATAAATTCCCTAAGTCCCCTTTTAATTAATAAGGCACACATCCATATGGAGATAATTGCATGTAACACATTATTTGTGTTCCATTGAATTAGACCAAGCCATTTTTGTCTGAGAAGAGAATCCGAACATCTGCCTCTAGAAAGCTTTATTATTGCTTGTTTGTATTGAACTAACCATGTGCCAGCTGCTTTACCAGGAGAAAGAAGTCAGATTCTGGCTCCAGAAAGTTTGCAAATGAAATAGCCTCATTGGGGACCAAGGGGGGATTAAAATGAATAAAAGACAGCAGTACTGTTGAGACAAAGAGTTTCCCTGGATCCCAACAGCTCTCAAATTTTTGCAGTGATAGTAACAAAAATCCTTTTTTGTTGACTATTTGTTATCCCTACACAGGTTGAAGAATAGCAGGAGTATCCTCATCCAAATTTAGCCACTTGAAGGAGAATCTAAACACATTTGGTCTCATCTAACCACTGGGGAGAGACAGGCACCTTCAGGGGATGGTCTATCCTCTCCTGAAATCAGAGAGGAAGGATGAGTTCAGGCTCCTTCTCTAGTCTTTTCTCTCTATTAGCATGGCAGGATCCTAATGGCCAGATTAAATTAGCATCCTAAACTTCATATGCCATGCAGAGGGACCTTGGCAGGCTGGAGAGGTAGGCCCAAGACAATGTCTTGAAGTTCGACAAGACCAAGTGCAAGGTCCTGCATCTGGGTTGAGACAATCTCAAGCACCAGTATAGGCTGGGGAGTGACTGGCTGGAGAGCAGCCCTGAGGAGAGGGACTTGGGGGTGCTGGTGGATGAGAAGTTCAATGTGAGCCATCAGTGTGCTCTTGAAGCCCAGAAAGCCAATCAGATCCTGGCCTGCATCAAGAGAAGTGTGGACAGCTAGTCGTGGGAAGTGATCCTCCCCTTCTGCACTGCACCGGTGACATCCCACCTGGAGTACTGCATCCAGTTTTGGAACCCCTATTACAACAGGGATGTGGACATGCTGGAGCGTGTCCAGAGAAGGGTCACGAGGATGATCAGAGGGCTGGAGCACCTCTCCTATGAGGAGAAACTGATGGAGTTGGGGCTGTTCAGTCTGGAGAAGAGGCAGCTTTGAGGTGACCTTATTGTAGCCTTTCAGTATCTTAAGGGGGCCTACAGGAAAGTTGGGGAGGGACTTTTTAGGATGTCAGATAGTGATAGGACTAGGGAGAATGGAACAAAGCCAGAAATGAGTAGATTCAGACTGGATGTTAGGAAGTTCTTCACCTTGAGGGTGGTGAGACCCTGGATTGGGCTGCCCAGGGAGGTGGTGGAAGTCCCATCCCTGTTTAAGGCCAGGCTGGATGAGGCTCTAGACAGCCTGATCTAGTGTGAGGTGTCCCTGCCCATGGCAGAGGGCTTGGAACTAGATGATCCTTGTGATCCCTTCCAATCCTTACTGATTCTATGATTCTATATGGCTGAATCTGGAGAAAACAAGTCCTACCCTGAAACCTCAGCCTGTGAGTAGTGCTTTTGCTCAGTCCAGTCACTGCATTATGACATTGAAATGACTCCACTACTCTGAATCAGAGTCTGAAAAAGATCTTGTTTGGAATGGCCAGCAGAGCCCACATCCCAGCACACATCACTTGTAGCATTGAAATTCTGTTCACTGATTCCACACGTGTTCTTCATAGTGCTGTGTCTATGTTTAGCCTATACCTGGGGCTAAACTACAGCAGTTACTCTATCATTCGGTGACCCCTCCAAAGCAGAGAAGGGAAATCAAGGCAAGGAGAAAAGACGGATTTAATAAAACAGAGCAGGGTCAGTGCAAAGAATGTAAAGTTATACTAAACCCAGCAAAAGCACAGCAGGAAGCTACCCTCTCCCTTGCAAACTTCCTCCTTTGTACAGAATGTGATATTCATGGTGTGGTATACACCTGTGAGACAACTTGGATCAGCTGCGCTGGCTGACTCAGAACTACTAATGACCTGATGGGATTCTGTCCCATCAAAACCAGGACATGTTACCATGCTCTGCCTGGCCAGAGAGGGAGGGCCTGGAGAGGGGCCCAATTTGCATTGCACTTCCAGCAGTATGGGCCTTTGGAGCCTCCTATGTCTCTGTGGGCAGACACCTCTGATACATCTAGTGTTGTTCTCCACTGTCACACACTGGCACCTGCACACACAGAGGAAGCACAGCTCTCATTTCTCCACAACATATGGCAGAAAATATCACATGGTGAGAACATTGGAATAAAAACATGTGGGAGTACAGCCATACTCTAGTGTGAAAGAGGATTTTGGATGGAACACACAACAGGCACTGACATCAAAAACATGTGGGATGCTTAGCCTGAGATCACAGGTAGCCACCCCAGCTGAGTTTGGAGAAGACTGTCACTGTAGCCAGGTGGATCTTTCAGCTGTGTTGCAAAGAGGCAGTGGGATGTAGAGTTCATCTGTTTGTACTCAGGTGCTGGTGGTGTGCATTTTGTCAACTTTGTAGCGGACAATAAATTAGAAGACTTGTTTCACTGTCAGGTGGGAATATAATTCGAAAGATTAAGGTTAGTTGAACTGGATGATGTCCAGAGGTACTATCTAAGCCCCATCATTCTGTGATTCTGTGTGATTCTGTGACATAGGCATGGGCCACTGCAAATTTAATGGAATTTAGCAAAAACTAATTGCAAGTCCTGCCCCGTGGATGGAAAAGCTCTGTGCAACAACACAAGCTGGGAATAGCTGCCTGGGAAGCAGTTCTGTGGGGAAGGTCTTGGTGAGCAGTGAGATTGATATGGGCCAGAAGTGAGTCCTGGCAGCAATGATGGTCAGTGGCAGTCTGGGCTGTTTGAACAGTCTGGTGTTAAGGAAATGGCAGCACTAGACTTAGTATGAATAGATAATGGTTAGACTTAAGGATCTTAAAGGTCTTTTGCAGCAGAAAATATTCTATGATTCTAGACCAGATGTTTTTCAAAGGAGGCACATGAGGTGGTGTCACAGATACACCTGCCCTGTGATGAGAGTCTGGGGAGCTGGGCTTGTTCAGTCTGGAGAAGAGACTTGGGTGGGGTGCAGACCTTACAGAAGACGCTGGTACCTACAGTGGGATCATGGAGGAGATGATACACAGGATTACAGGATGTCAGGGGTTGGAAGGGACCCAAAGAGATCATTGAGTCCAACCCCCCTGCCAGAGCAGGACCATAATCTATATGAGGTCACAGAGGAATGCATCCAGATGGGCCTTGAAAGTACTGTGTCCAGCTATGGGTCTTCACATCCAGAAAGGACATGGACCTGTTGCAGTGGATCCAGAGGAGAGCTGCAAAAATTATCAGAGAGCTGGACAACCTCTCCTGTGAAGACAGGCTGAGAGAGTTGGGATTGCACAGCATGGAGAATGGAAAGCTCCAGAGTGACCTCGTGGCGGCATTTAAATACCTGACAGGGACCTGTAAGAAAGCTGTGAGTAACTATTTACAAAGGTGTGTAGCAATAGGATGAGAGGCAATGGTTTTAAACTGGAGCAGGTAGACATTAGGGGGAGGATCTTTACAATGAGTGTAGTGAAATACTGTAAGAGATTGCCCAGGGAGATGTTAGAGGCCTCATCCCTGGTCAAACTTGATGTGGTCTTGAGCAACCTGATTTGGTTGGAGATACCCCTGTTTGCTGCAGGGTGTTTGGACAAGATGACCTTCGAGGGTATGACACATTATTAGTGCACTGTATTCTTACAGTAAACAATCAAACAGAAATGCCTCTAAACTTACTCACTTGGAAGAAAAAAGTCACAGTGGTCACAGTGGAGCATTTGCCTTTACCTGGACAAAACCTGCAGCCCTTTTTCAGTTGAAAGAGAATGGGAATGGAACTGGACATGTTTCATTGAAATGCTTCTCTTACAGGTGGGTGCAGCTTTCAGCAGAAAACAATATAAAAAACAATAAAAAATGTTTTGAGTGGCTCCTTGTGAAATATTAGAGTATGTTACTTACATGTACAGTAGCAACCTGGATTAAAAATACAAGGGCTACCTACTACTGAAAATGTCCACCCTTATGCAGAACTGAAAGAAAAAAGGCCAGAAGTATTATCCTAACAGTGATGAGTTTGTCTAATCCCATAAAGGAAGATGTGTACAGCACTGTGTACGGTGACAGACAATGGGCTCATAGGCCTGATCAGTAGTTTCTGATCTAAAATCCATCCTCTTTGTCCTGCTCTGCCCCAGAAGCAAACTTGAATCCTCCTTGGACTGACACAGAAATTAAATGAGAAGAAATTACCTTTGAAAGATTCCAGTTTAGACTTAAATAATATGTAAGGCATTGAGTGGAACAAAGAGCACTAGAGAAATTGAATTGGATTACTGCTTGAAAGCAAAACATGCTTGCCAGCTCAGGCTGAGGCTGAGATTCTCTCCCTGTGGCATAGTTGTGCTCAGCTGTCTGGGTGCATTACGTAGCATGTTTTTATGCTTCCTGATGCCAGAAGCAGGCAGCTGAACCAGATGAATTTCTGGTCTTTTTTGGTGAAGCATTTTCCACATAAACATGTCATTTGGAAAACAATGTACTGTCTATTTAAGCACCCCTAGGAAAAAAAGAAAAAGAAAAAAAAGCTGTTCATTGTCACAGAATCACAGAATGTCAGGGGTTGGAAAGGACCTTGAAAGCTCATCTAGTCCAATCCTCCTGCCAGAGAAGGATCACCTATACGAGATCATACAGGAACGTGTCCAGGTAGGTTTTCAATACCTCCAGAGAGGAAGACTCCACAACCTGCTGTGGGCAGCCTGTTCCAGTGTTCCAACACCTCACAGTGAAAAAATTCCTCCTCATGTTTACATGGGAACTTCCTATGCTTCAGCTTCCACCCATTGCCCCTTGTCCTGTCAGTAGGCATCACCAAGAAGAGCCTGGCTCCATCCTCTTGGCACTCACCATTTACATATTTATAAACATGAATGAAGCCACCCTTCAGTCTCCTCCAAGCTAAAGAGCCCCAGCTCCCTCAGTCTCTCCCCAGAAGGAACGTTCCACTCCCTTAATCGATTTTGTGGCTCTGGGCTGGACTCCTTCAAGCAGTTTCTAGTTCTTGAACTGAGAGGTCTAGAACTGGACACAATATTTGAGATGTGGCCTCACCAGGGCAGAGTAGAGGGGGAGGAGAATGTTTCTCAACCTACTAACCACACCCTTTCTAGTATATCCCGGAATGAAGTTGGCCTTCTGATGTATTTCTGTATTGCACTGAAAAGGTATTTTTTGCCAAAATGGTAAATATACAAATGCTAACAAGTCTGTGACTGTCCCCACTACACCAGTTGTATGATTAAGTGGTTGGTAAATTATGTTAATGTTAATTTATGCTTTCTGTTGATCACCTCTGGTCTACCTTTTCAGACTCTTCTTTCCTATGTTCAAGCTATTCCTAGGTGACCTAATTTATACACACAATTTTAGGTTATTTTCTCTGTTTTGGTGATTCATAATAGCCTTTCAATGGCCATATAAATAGAATTCAGTTCCTTTGTAAATAACTGTTCACTGTGGAAGTAGTTTGATGAAATTTTAAATTACACTGAATTTTAAAATTTATTTCTGGCCTTAGAAATTAATGAAGGGGAATCATAGAATCATAGAATGGTTTAGGTTGGAAGAGACCTCAAAGATCATCCAGTTCCAAACCCCCACCATAGGTAGGGACATGTCCCACTAGAACAGGTCACTCAAGGCCTCATCCAACCTGGCCTTGAACATTTCCAAGGACGGAGCAGCCACAACCTCCCTGGGCAAACCGTTCCTGTGTCTCACCATCCTCACTGTAAAGAACTTTTTCCTAACATCCCGTTTAAATCTCCCCTCTGACAGTCCTGTCATTACAAGACCTTGTGAACAGCCCCTCCCCAGCCCTCCTGTAGGCCCCCTTCAGATACTGGAAGGCTGCTATAAGGTCTCCTCAAAGCCTCCTCTTCTCCAGGCTGAAAAGCCCCAACTCTTTCAGCCTGTCCTCATAGCAGAGGTGCTCCAGCCCTCTGATCATCTTCGTGGCCCTCCTCTGGACTCTCTCCAGCAGTTCCATGTCCTTCTTGTGCTGGGGGCTCCAGAACTGCACACAGTACTCCAGGTGGGGTCTTATGAGAGCTGAGTAAAGGGGGAGAATCACCTCCCTTGCCCCACTGGCCACGCTGCTCTTGATGCAGCCCAGCACACAGTTGCTGTCTGGGCCGCATGTGCACACTGTTGGTTCATGTTGAGCTTTTCATCAGCCCAGACCCCCAGGTCCTTTTCCTCAGGGCTGCTCTCCAGCCACTTGCCACCCAGCCTGGATTTGTGCTTGGGATTGCAGCGACCCAGGTGCAGGACCTTACACTTGGCCTTGTTAAATTTCATGAGGTTGGCCTGGTCCCACCTCTCCAGCCTGTCCAGGTCCCTCTGGATGGCATCCCTGCCCTCCAGCAAGTCAACTGTGCCACACAGCTTGGTGTCATCTGCAAACTTGCTGAGGGTGTGTGGCAGGGCAGGGCATTGCCCCACAGGAGGTTTGAATGGGGTGCGAACTGTGACAGGGCACACCCCAGTCCACTGCCCCACCAGAGGTGTGAATGGGGCAGGAAATGGTCTTCCTCCCTCCCCACCTCTGTCACCAGAGGCTTAGTACAATAGGTGTGAAGTGCCTTCTCCCACCCTCCGTGGGCTTGAACAGGGAGGGAACAAATCGCCTCAGTATATATATGGCAGCTGGACAGATTGCAGCAGGACCTTCTCTAGGACCTTCACAGGGACCTGCACTCAGACCTGAACTGGGACCTTCACCGGGACCTGAACATGGACCTGGAGACACGAATCTTGCACGGACTTTGAGCCAGACCTTGAGGAGCATCCTGGCTTCTTGCTGCAGGACCTGCCTCTAAGGGCAAACTGCAGCTATTCGTGGGAACACCGCAGAGCACCCCTGGCTTTCCCCTGCCTTGCTTCACGATCATGGCTTCGTGAAAGCTGAGCCTACTGCAATCTTGGACTCTGGCAGGCACTGGACTCCAGACGCTGCCGTTAAAGAGGCAGTCTCCCATCTGTAAGTAGGGCAAAGCTGTTTCATGCCCAAACCTTTCCAAATTTTCTGATTTTTCCTGAATTACAAGAATCCTTGTGAAAACTTTTCCCGATTGAATTAGAATCCAAACTTAAACCAATTTACACACAGATTGTGGGTGGGGCTTTTGGAAATTATAAAAGCTACATAATTTATAATTCCTGCCTCTTCAATTGCCCACAATCAATACAGGGTGCACTCGATTCCTCTGTCCATGTCGCTGACAAAGATGTTAAACAGCACTGGTCCCAGCACTGACCCTTGAGGGACACCACTTGTCACTGGTCTCCAGGTAGGCATTGTGCCCTTGATCACCACTCTCGGTGTGTGACCATCCAGCCAATTCCTTATCCAGTGAGTTGTCCACCCATCAAGTCCATGTTTTTCCAGTTTGGTGACCACTATGTCATGTGGGACAGAGTCAAAGGCCTTACTCAGGTCCAGGTAGATGACATCAGTTGCCCTTCCCTTATCCACTGCTGCTGTGACTTTATCATAGAAAGCCACCAAATTTGTTAGGCATGATTTGCCCTTGGTGAAGCCATGCTGGTTGGCATCAGGCACCTCTGCTTTGTTTTCCATTTGCCTTAGCAGAGCCTTCAGGAGGATCTGCTCCATGATCTTGCCAGGCATAGAGATGAGACTGACAGGTCTGTAGTTCCCAGGGTTTTTTCCTTCTTGAAGATAGGTGTTATGTTTGCCCTTTTCCAGTCAGCAGGAACTTCACCAGTCTGCCATGACCTTTTAAATACGATGAACAGTGGTTTAGCAACTTCATCTGCCAGTTCCCTCAGGACCCATGGGTGAATCTCATCAGGCCCCACGGACTTGTGCAAGTTCAGATTCCTTAGGTGCTCATGAACATGATCTTCAATTATAGTGGGCAGATCTTCCTTCCCCCAGTTCTTACTTTTGCCCTCTGGAATTTGGACATTGTGGTTGGAGCACTTGTGACAAAGAAGTCATTGAGCACATCAGCGTTATCCATTATCCCTTGTCGCCAAATGGAATATATATAATTTCTGTCTTCTAGTCCCAGGTGGCTCATGACCCCAAACTATCTAGCTACCTCCTTCTCCTCACTTTCCACCTCCAGCCAGGCTGTAGCTGATCTATCAGCTGTCACTCTCCTCACGAGCTACCTCCTTCTCCTCACCTCCCACCTGCAGCCAGGCTATAGCCGATGTATCAGCTGCCGCTCTCTTCAGCATATGGACAGGGAAGTCTCCCAAGTAAGATCCATTGTGTATCAAGCATAATAGAATACTATAAAGTTGCAATGACAAAAAAACAACCCCACAATCACAATTATTTAATCACAGAATCATAGAATGGTCTGGGTTTGAAGTGACCTCCAAAGGTACTCTAGTCCATTCCCCCCCTCCCCCAAACCCCTGCAATCAGCAGAGGCATCCTCAACTAGATCAGGTTGCCCAGAGCCCTGTTAAGCCTTGCTTTGAATATCTCCGTGGATGGGCCCTCAACCACCTCTCCAGGCAACCTGTTCTGGTGTTCCACCAGCCTCATAGTAAAGAATCTGTCCTAACATCCAGTCTAAATCTGCTCTTCTCTACTTTGAAGCCATTGCCCCTTGCCCTATCACCACAGGCCTCTCTCCATCCTTCTTGCAGGCCCCCTTCAGGTACTGGCAGGCTGCTGTCAGGTCTTCCCAGAACGTCCTCTTCTACAGACCGAACAATCCCAGCTTGCATACCTTGTCCTCATAATAGAGGTGCTCCAACCTCTGATCATTTTTGTGGCCCTCCTCTGGACCTGCTCCATCAAGTCCATGTCTTTCCTATATTGAAGGCTCTAAATCTTGACACAATACTCCAGGTGAGGTCTCACCAGAGCAGAGCAAAGAGGCGGAATCACCTTTCTGGACCTGCTGGCAACACGTCTTTTGATGCTGCCCAGGATGTGATTTGCATTCTGGGCTGCAAGTGCACGCTGTTTGCTCATGTCCAGCTTCTTGTCCATCATAGTGAATCTAATTTCAGCAGCCCATCCTACCTATTTGTTTTGGCACATTTATGTTCTTGGAACCAGTTCCAGAGCTCTTTGAAAATAACTGAAGATTTTAGAAGGAAAATAGGTTATGGTTGAATGTTGGCTTTCCAAATGAAATTAAGAAGGTACTAATTGTCAATTTTTCTTGTCTAAGTGCAGCAGAAGAAACATCTCAATATCTTTGTCAGATCTGCTCCTTACAAGTGTGTTCTCTTTAAGTGTGTCTGTGCCACCATTCTGAACTCCAGCAGCATTTACTGAGAACTCATGTGGTGAAAGGCAGGAATAGATTTTGTATTTTTCTGTTTTCTTTGGTAATTTTTGGAACAAAACTCTACACAACTTCTGTATGACATAAAATTTATTATAAAGCCAACTGATGCTGACACCTTTTTCATTCAGCTCTCAAAATAGAAAGGTGACATTTGCATGAAAGTACGTTTGCCTTTTCCTATTTACAAAACAAGTATAACTATATATGATGCAGAAATAAAGATGCCTTCTTGGTTAGTAACCTCTTGCATATGTGATATGTGAGGTTTTAATATATATGGAGTTGCTTTTAATGGGATTCTTAGAATTAAACTCTGGAATTCTTGAAAAACATGAAGGCAAATATGCAGAAACATGGGCCAGAGCATACCTAGCAGCAGACTAACAGTAAGAAGAAACTTGTTTTTCATGTTTTGTAAAATACTATTTACCTTTCTGTCTGAAGGATTCTGGAGCTGACCCTTAAATCTCATCAGTGGAGCAGCTGGAAGTCAGTGTGAATGCTAGCATGGAATTCTGTAGATTAAACTTGAGTGTCTGTTGTTGATTTAGCAATCCAAGAGTATCCAAGAGAGTGGCATGTGACTGGCAGATATTACAGAGGATCCATAAAAGACTCTTGTCTTTTGGGATAGCCACTCAGCTGGGATACTTAAGAACATTTCAAGATTATTCCTGCAGGCAGGAGAGAAGCCCCTGGTCGATACACTCAGTACAGCTCAGGGAGGTCTGTATCTATGTTAGGATGAGCTGACTCTGTCTAGGCTCCTTGACTGACTTGCTTATATCTCCACTGACAACAAAGAGAGCAGAGATACACAGTGCACATGCAGACTTCTAAATTTAGCTATACTAGTCTGCAAGCTGAATCTTACCTGAAGAGTTCTAAACATAGCTTTGCTGGAACTGGTGTACCAAGGTTTCCCTTGTCAGTTTTCATCAGCTGGCACTGGAATACCTTTCTTTCATGTATTATTTTATCTGGAGCAACAGATGGAATATGTACCATGCATCTCTATTGAATCCTTGTTTGTTCTCAGGTGAGATAGGGCTATAGCTGCTTGCTTTTTGTTCTGGGAATCCAGATAATGGCTTTTCTTTTGGTCTTCTTTCTGCCCTTTTCTCCAAACACAGAATCATAAAAGCATTTAAGTAAGAAAAGGCTCTTAAGGTCAAAAAGTCCAACTATAAACCTAACTGCCAAGTCCACCACTAAGGTATGACCCTGAGTGCCACATCTACACAAGTTTTAAATACCTCCAGGTATGGTGACTCAAGCACTTTCTTTGTCAGTTCTAGTGCTTGAAAACTCTTTTAGTGATGACATTTTTCCTAATATCAAACCTAAACCTCCCCAGGCCCAACTTGAGGACATTTCCTCTTGTCCTGTTTCTTGTTACCTGGGAGAATAGACTGACACCCACCTTGTTACTGGTGTGGGTACAGAGGCACAATCACTTCCCTACTCTTGCTGTCCACACTGTTCCTGATAGAGGTAAGGATGCTGCTGTCCTTCTTGGACACCTGAGTATGCTGCTGGCACATGTTCAGCTGACTACCTGTATTGGGTTGAGGCTAGCTGCCCCCACCCTGAGCCCAAAAGCCCAATAAAAGACTCAAAACGAATTGGAAGTAAAAAGGGTAAACTTTAACAACAAGTAAGAGGGAAAGGGATTTTTTTACAGCAGGTGGGAGAAAGGGAAACAAGCTTTGGGATATGGGGAATAAGGAAAAAGNGCTGGAACACAGGGCGGCAGGGAGACACGTGCTGCAGCAGCACAGAGCGCCAGCAGGTGCTCGACCTGCCGACACGAGGGGAAGAGTAGAAGGGAGAAGAAGAGAGGAGCCCGTGGGGGACTGAGTTCCCCCTCTTATAGTCCCAAAATCCTAGCAGGAAGTGGGAGTGTCTAACCATGCAACCTGGGAAAAGGGTGAAATCATTCCTTGGGAAAAGACAGGGAGCCCCAGGGGGCTTAAACTTTCACACTACCAACCAACAACTCCAGGTCCTTTGCTGCTGGGCAACCTTCCAGCCACTCTTCCCCAAGCCTGTAACTTTGCTTAGTATTGTTGTGACCCAAGTGCAAGACCCAGCATCTGGCCTTGTTGAACCTCATACAACCGGCCTTGGTCCATCAACCCAGTCTGTCCAAATCCCTCTGCAGAACCTCCTTATCTTCAAGTAGATGAAGATTCTCACTCAACCTGATGTCATCTGCAAACTTAATGAGAGTGCACTCAATTTTCTTGACCAGATTGTTCATGTAAATATTAAATGTTATTAGCCCAAATACTGAGCCCTGGGGAACACCACTTGTGATACATCCTTCTTTTTTTTCGCTCTGTTATTCTCTCTCTCTATCACTTATGTAAATGGATTATATTTGTTTTAATTTAACACTATATGTTAATGATTACCAGGTGCTTATATTGATTGTTTGCTGTGTCTATCAGAGTGACATCCAGTGTTTTAAAATACCATTGTGCTGTCACAGGAAGATTCCGGCTGATGGAGAGCACATTTGTCAAGGAAAAGTACATGGAAACATCTGACAGAGAACCCTCATATAATTTGCTATAAACTTTGTATTTCAAGCTATATACTGTTCAGAGGTGCACTAGGGTAGAGGAGAAGAAAGGCTAGAAAAGCCTAAGGTATTTACTGCAGTGTTGTAGACACAACCACCCACCTGGTGATATTGCTGTTGCACTAAACACATTTTTCAGCTCAGTGTTTGTTAAACAAAACCAGAAGCTCTTTTATTTAATAACTTATTTTGTGGAGCTTTTTGTTCACAAGGTACAAAGATGCTGTTGATGTCCTGGGCAGCATTTTCTCTGCCTCACAGGAAATTACTCTAATGTAAAAGACTGGGTACAAGCTATTCTAGAGATCATAATAGCTGTCATGCTTGATCACATAGGCACAGCACTATCCCTGTAATAGTCTTGAAAGCTTCTTAGTAGGTAATGCCAACCAAACTCAAATGTGTTAGGACTCCCTGCACTGTCGCTACAGAACACTCTGCCATCAAAGAGTTGGTAGCAACAAGTGAGAATGGGATCAAAATATCATGTTCTGACAGTTACTTTTTTTTTGCCTTTACAGAAAATAATTCCCCTTGAATGTCATCTAGGCACATGAATATTGCAGATTTCATGCAGGTTTGTGAAGGCTTGATTCATTTCTTTATAATTCAATTTCTTCTCAGCTGCTGATGTGAGGAGGGAATTCTATTTGTGTACATAGACTCTGCTCAGCATATGGTCCACAGCCAGCAGCAGATAACACCTCCCAGCTGTTGTATCCTCCAGGGCTGCTCCCAGAGTCAGTCTGTTGAGAGCCTATTTTCCATAATGCTTGTCCACAAAGGAGTGAAAAACCTGGCTGTTTGCCATGGACACAACAGCAGGTAGCAAGACTTTAAAAAAGCATCTCTATAGCATAGCATACAAGAAGTTGTGTGTCAGTACCTTCTGCTATACTGGCGTAAATATGGAGAAACTCTGTTGACCTTGGTAACATCTATCTTAACCTTACCTCTAATTAGGGAAGAGGGGAAAATTTGTGTGTTTGGTCCTGGATTTGGAACTTGAAAAACAGGGTCCTTCGTCTGCTGTGAACTGCAGGAGAAGATTATACCAGTAACCAGGGTGGATGTGTGTTTCTCTGCTGCATACCTTCACCAGCTGATAAACAAAGTGAAACTGCAGTGTGGTTTTCTTGTGTGTGACTGCCTGGTCATACTATCATAGCAAGATGTAGTTGCTACAGATCAGATTCAAAGTGGTGACTCAAAATCCTATTTTCTCCCCTGGTATCTTCCTTCCAAGATCTAGCACATGCTGTTATGTGTCATTTATAGGTCCAGCAAAACAAGTTTACCCTTCTTATTTATAACCCTTTTAACGGTCACCGAGGGTTGAGTAAATCTGCTGGCATCTTGTGTTCTGCAGCTGCCTATTATGACGAGCTCAAGTTTGGTATGGCTCTTGCTGGCTTCCTTAATGCATTGCTTTGTTTAAACTGGAGAGTTATATTACTTCTTATTGGCAAAAGTTTACATCTTCCAAACACCATACGTTGGCTGAGACTAATCAAATTTATTCCTTGCTGACAGGAATATGGGAGAGACTCATTTACTCATCTCAGCATGAAATGCAATTTTGTGCTGACTCTCCCCAAAAATGCAAAGCCAAACAAGAGCACAGAAAAATGGAGCTATTTTAAAGATCATGACAACTTGGAGAGTTTTACATGTTGCTCAGACTTTCATGGCTTTGTTGTATTTGCAGTCTTAATACACCCTTGTTGATTTATTATTCTTGTTGGATTTAACTCTCTAGGGTCTAATATTTGCAATTCTGGAGAGCTCATGTGCTTTAGTAATTGTTTTAATCAAAGGAGATTGAGCATATTGTCATACTGGAGTAGCCTTTTTGCAAATAAAAGATTCAATCAGGCTGTAAATGAAAATTTAATTTAAAATCTCATCCTTATGACCACAGTACATCTGTCTACTTTCTTGACTCAGGGACACCTTTCCTAAGAAGGGGACTTTCTATATAAGCATCTCTTGCATGTTCCAGTGCCTCCTTGATTGTCTTAAATGCCACCTACTGCATAATTTCAATGGGAAAAAAAGGGTTTAAAAAGGTTCTTCAGACCATAAATAAGATGTAGATACCAAATTACAGAATTGCTCTTTTCTGGAAGCAAGCAACATCTTCTTGTCTGCTATTAGGAAAATCACAACTGGTAAAAAGATGAGTTGCCTGACTAATCTACTGGCCTTCTACAATGGGGTGACTGCACCAGTGGACAAGGGAAGAGCTATGGATGTCATCTCTACAGACTTAAGTAAGGCCTTTAATAAAGTTTCCCACAATATTTTTTTCTGCTAAATAAGGGGAGGTAGAGGTTTGACTGATGGATTGTTAGATGGATAAGGAGTTGACCGGATGGCTGCATCCAAAGAGCTAGTCAATAGTTCAATATTCAGGTGGACACCAGTAACAAATGGCATCTCTCAAGGGTCCATACTGTGGCCAGTGCTGTTTCCTATTTTCATCAATGACATAGGCAGTGGAGTTGAGTGCACTTTCAGCAAGTTTGCCAATGACACCAAACTGAGTGGTGCAGGTGGTAGGCTGAAAGGAAGGGATGACATCAAGTGGGACTTAGGCACACTTGAGTAGTAGATCCCTGTTGCAGAAGGCCAAAATTGGCCTAAACATGTCCTGGCTTGCACAGGCAGGTTTCCATATTTCCCCTCTCTTCTGCTGTTGGGAGAAGCAACTGCAGAAAAGGAAGACAAAGGTCTGGTATCTTTGAGTCTCCTCTCCTTCCAAACTTATAAACAGGATACCTGCAAGTGTTTGTACACTTGTTTGTGTTTTGCCCTAAAAGGGTAAAGGTAAGTCCTGACTTTACATAGTATGGTTAAATTTGGCAAACTGCCATTCTGGTTGGCTACTCTGTGGCCAAGAAGCTGTCAGTCTTGGGCTGAATTGATAAAAGGAGATGAGCAGGCAAACACAACATGCTCCCTCTCTCTGCTCTTCTGCCATTGCTTATGCTCTCTCTTTGTGGTTCTGTCATTGTTTTTGCCGTATCATGCTTCTGCTTCCTTGCTGTCTGCCATTGTACCTGCCATGCTCTGTCTGCTACATAATAACAAGCCTCATACTTTGGGTTTGTCTACCTGGAAACTTGTGATGCCTCAAGTTTACCAGGGATTGGCATTAAGTGCCACACGATGTGACGTTCCAAGCCTGCACATCCACAGACATCCTGCCTGCATCTCTGCAAACCTCTGTGGCAAGACTGGAGTCCAAGAGGAACTAAGATCTGGTCAAAGATCGTCTGCCTCTCTCCTAGCACCCTGTTAGAACTTGGGAAGATTCAGAAGTCTTAACAGCTAAGAAGACACTGACACAACTCCTGCAAGTGGGTTGGGTACTGTCTGGAAACTATAGCTAGCCCTGGAGATAATATTTTGTAAATAAATACTTAAAGCCTCTCTTTAAGTGAATCAAAATGCCTTCTGCCTTAAGCAGAAAGAAGTGGACAAGCAGTATAATTGACCACAAGAACCTCTTTTCCAGTTCTAATAGTTTAATGTTTATGTTATTGCTAGTTATTTCTTAAGTGTTCTAGATTCCCTGTGTAATGTTTTTCATTGACTGTGCAAAGAATCTGTTTAAAAATAAGTAGTGTGGTGAGATTAAATATATTAATGTCAAAATAATAAACAATATTAATTTTTAAAATAAATCCCACACCACACCGTCAGAGTCCCTGAAAACCTCATGAAGTTTCAGTAGTTTATTATATCTCAGATACTGCAAAGATGCTTTTTTTGCCATCTGAAAATCACTAGCAGTTGAAAAGAGAACTTCTGTCTACTGAGAAGTGCAAGGCAGATATTTAACTCTTAGTATACTGTACAACAGTAGTAACATGAAATGAGATATGGAAAAAGAAGTAGTGCAGTTAATTTTTCTTATTTTTTTTCACATAAGCTTGGTGTTTTATAATGTATGATAAAATGATATGGCTCTGTAGTGGAGTGCTGTCGTGCAGACTCTGTACAAGACTGAAACAAATATTGATTCAAATGATTTCTTTCCCTCACTTTCACTTGTATAATGAATTTTAGACATTGATTAAAGGTGTTGTTTTTACTAGAAAGAATAACTCAACAAGGGATGCTCTGTTACTGTCAAAATATTGAGAATAGTGACACAGGCAGTCTGAGGTCAATTCTCTGCCCTATAGTGCCCTTTTGTCCCCAGAAAGATAATGGAGTGGCTTATCCTCAGCTCTGTGATTAGCCATATGAAGGACAATAAGGTAATTGGAACCAGTCAGCATAGTTTTACAAAGGGAAAGTCATGTTTGGCCAACCTGATAACCTTCTATGAGGATGTAAGCAGGTCAATAGACAATGGAAGAGCAGTAGATGTGTTTTACCTTGATTTCAGTAAAGCATTTCATGCTGTCTTCCACAGCATCCTCATAGCTAAACTGAGGAAATGTGTTCTGGGTGATGGAGTAGTGGGGTGGATTGGGAACTGGTTAAAGGAAAGAAGTCAGAGAGTTGTAGTCAATGGGACAGAATCTAGCAGGAGGACTGTAACTAGTGGAGACCATCAGGGGTCAGTAATGGGACCAGTATTATTCAATGTATTCATTAATGACCTGAATGAAGGCATGGAGCGCATTGTCAGCAAGTTTGCTGATGACACCAAACTGAGTGGGGTGGCTGCCACACCAGAGAGTTGTGCTGCCATTCAGTGAGACTTAGGCAGGCTGGAGAGTTGGGCAGGGAGAAATTGAATGAAATTCAACAGGGGCAAGTGTAGAGTCTTGCACCTGGGAAAGAACAATCCCATGTATCAGTATAGGTTGGGGACTGACCTGCTGGTGAGCAGTGAAGGGAGAAGGACTTGGGAGTCCTGGTGAATGGAAGAATGTCCGTGAGCCAACAATGTGCTCTTGTGGCCAGGAAAACCAATGTCATTATGGTGTGTATTAGAAGGGGTGTGGTTAGTAGGTCGAGGGAGGTTCTCCTTTTCCTCTACCCTACCCTGGTGAGGCCTCATCTGGAGTATTGTGTCTAGTTCTGGGCCCCCCCAGTTCAAGAAGGACAGGGAGCTGCTTAAGAGAGTCCAGCACAGAGCCACAAAAAATGATTAAGGAAGTTGAACATCTTACTTATAAGGAGTGACTGAAGGAGCTGGGGCTTTTTAGCTTGGAGAGGAGACAAGTAAGTGATGACCTCAGAAATGTTTATAAATATGTAAGGGGTGAATGCCAGGAGGATGGAACCAGGCTCTTCTTGGTGATGCCCAGTGACAGCACAAGGGGTAGTGGGTGGAAGTTGAGGCATAGGAGGTTCCGTGTAAACATGAGGAAGGGTGACAGAGTACTGGAACCAGCTGCCCAGGGAAGTTGTGGAGTCTCTGTTCAAGAACTGTCTGGATGCATTCCAGTGTGATCTGCTCTAGGTGATCCTGCTCTGGCAGGGGGGCTGGTTCAAATGATCCATTGGGGTCCCTCCTAGCCTGTGAAATTCTGTGATTCTCTGAGTGAGTAGAAGCAGGCTGAATCAGTTAAGGTTTAGAATCTTTGCTGCCTACTGGGGTTCAAAGCTCACTTGTGTGTTCAAATCTGCACACAGAGCCAGAGAACTGTACTGCAAGCTGCCTACACAACTACTTATGTGAGGAGTGTAGAATCATAGAATCAGCGAGGTTGGAAGATACCTCCAAGATCATCCAGTCCAACCTATCACCCATCCCTATTCAATCAATTAGACTATGGCACTAAGTACCCCGTGCAGTCTTTCCTTGAACACCTCCAGGGATGGCGTTTTTACCACCTCTCTAGGCAGCCCATTCCAATGCCAATCACTCTGTCTAGGAAGAACTTCCTCCTAATATCCAGCCTATACCTCCCCCAACACAACTTGAGACTTGAGACTCTGTCCCCTCGTTCTGTTGCTGTTTGCCTGGGAGAAGAGACCAACCCCCACCTGGCTACAAACTCCCTTTATGTAGCTGTAGACAGCAATGAGGTCACCCCTGAGCCTCCTCTTCTCCAGGCTAGACAACCTCAGCAACCTCAGCCTCTCCTCATAGGGCTTGTGCTTCAGGCCCCTCACCAGCTTTGTCACCCTTCTCTGGACACGTTCCAGTACCTCACTATCTCTCTTGAATTGAGGGGACCAGAACTGGACACAGTACTCAAGGTGTGGCCTGACCAGTGCCAAGTACAGGGGAAGGATAACCTCCCTTGTCCTGCTGGCCACACTGTTCCTGATACAGGAATAGTGAGAGAGCCATTGGAGAGCCAATGGCATCCTGGCCACCTGGGCACACTGCTGGTGCATGTTCAGCCTAGTATCTACCAGCACCCCCAGATCCCTCTCTGCCTGGCTGCTCTCCAGCCACTCTGTCTCCAGCCTGTAGTGCTGCCTGGGGTCGTTGTGGCCAAAGTGTAGAATCCTGCATTTAGCCTTGTTAAATCTCATCCCATTGACCTCTGTCCACCCATCCATCCTGTCCAGGTCCCTCTGCAGGGCCCTCCTACCCTCCAACAGATCAACACCTGCTTCTAACTTGATGTCATCTGCAAACGTACTGATGATGGACTGAATTCCCTCATCCAAGTCTTCAATAAAAATGTTGAACAGGTGATCCAACTGCCAGCTTTGCCAGGAGCTTTTTGTGGCAGACGGTGTCAAAGGCTTTGCTGAAGTCCAGGTAGACTACATCCACAGCCTTCCCTGCTTTCACCAGGCAGGTAACCTGATAGTAAAGGGTGATCATATTCATCAGGCAGGACCTGCCTGTGATGGAGAGGTAATTAATTGAGGCGAGATATTATTTTTCAAAATTAATATTGTTTATTAATTTTGATATTCAAAACTCTCACCACCACCAACCACTAATTTTAATAATAAGTGGTTCTTTACATGATCATTGAACTCATTACATAAAGGATAAACTAGATCTAGAAATAACTAACAAAATATATGAACATTAATTGAACTGGAAGAGGAGGTTCTTGTGGTCAATATAATGCTTGTGGTTAATTATACCAGTTGTCCACTGGATGGACTCAGGAAGTTCCTTTCTGCTTACAGCAGAAGACAGTTGATAAATTACAAGAGGCTTTAAGTATTTACTCACAAAATATTATTTCTCAACTCGCAGTATCTTCCAGTATCTGAAGGGGTACTACAGGAGGGCTGGGGAGGGACTGTTCACAAGGTCTTGTAATGACAGGACGAGGGGGAATGGGTTCAAATTGGCGGAGGGGAGATTTGAACGGGATGTTAGGAAGAAATTCTTCACAGTGAGGGTGGTGAGGCACTGGAACAGGTTGCCCAGGGAGGTTGTGTCTGCTCCCTCCCTGGATGTGTTCAAGGCCAGGCTGGATGAGGTCTTGAGCGTCCTGATCTAGTGGGAGGTGTCCCTGCCTATGGCGGGGGGTTGGAACTGGATGATCTTTGAGGTCTCTTCCAACCTAGACCATTCTATGATTCTATGATTCATTGTTTTATTGCTGCTGACCACTGAAAAGAAATTGGCTCCATCCACTTGACACCCACCCCTCAGATATTTGTATACATTGATAAGATCTCCTCTCAGTCTTCTCTTCTCCAGACTAAACAGCCACAGGTTTCTCAGTCTCTCTCCATAGGGGTGAAACTCAAATCCCCCAGTCATCCTCCTGGCTCTCAGTAAAAAAGTGTTTTCTTATATTTAAACAGAATGTCCTGTACTTCAGTTTGTGCCTATTCCTTCCTGTCCACCCCCCGGGACACTACCGAAAACACGCTGGCTCCGTCTTCTTTATATCCTCCTTTTGGATACAGTTAAGTTTCCCATGAGCATTCTCTTCTCCATGGTGAACAGTCCCCAGTCACCCAGAAAAAGGTGGACAAGTTGTCCACCAGGTCCTTGTCCACCAAGACTACAAGGTCCTCTCTCTGCCAAGTTGCTTTCTGGTCAGTGAACTCCCAATCAGTGCTGGTGTTGGAGTTGTTCCCCTTCAGATACAGAACTTTGAGTATCCCTTTCTTGAACTTCACGGCATTCCCACTCACCTATTTCTCAAGCCTTCCAAGGTCCCTCTGAATGGCAACACAGCCATCTTGTGCAGCAACCACTCCTCCCAGTTTCGTATCTGCAAACTTGATGAAAATGCACTCAGTGCCTTCAACCAGGTCATTAATGAAGCTGTTAAGCAATGCCAGGTTAAGTATCAGTCCCTGGGATACACAGGTAGTTACTGGTCTCAAGATGGACTTCATGCTTATGATCACAATCTTTAGAGTTCAATAGTCCAGTCCACTTTGCAGTCCTCTTGTGTTGTCTACAAGAATGTTATGGGAGAGAGCTCTGAATGCTTTAGTGGTCAAGATAAGCAATATCCGTTGCTCAACCCTCTTCCACTGAACCAGTCTTCCCCTCATAGAATGCACTATTGTGTATACAATGTGGGTACCATGTTGTGCAGTTGCAGGGCCTCCCAGGTTTTCAAGTGTACATCTCCTAGGTATTACGTAAGAGAAATAGTAGGAACAGATCCAAATTACCTTGAAAATCCCTGAGGGCGACTGAGTTATCTTTGCAAAGTGAGGGAGTGGGTTTTAATTTCTACATTTTCCCTAATTTCCAGGGCATTGCTGGAATACATACAAGAAAGCCCATTTCCCCCAAACCCCCAGTACAGTACAAAGACACAGTTGAAGTTTGGTTTAAAGGAGTTTTAGTACCGAATTAGGAGAACAACTTTATTTTTTCTCCTGTATTTTCGCTCCAAGAGTGGAAAAAAAAAAAAAGTATGAAAAGAAAGTGTTTTAAGGGTTTCTAGGACAACATTGAGAATGAATAAAATCAGAGGTGTTTATGAGAAATTTTTCAGTTTTAGAAGGCTTTTTAATATTTGAACTCAGTCTAAATTATCTTCCTATTTTTTCTAATACCAAAGTATGGGCATGAGAAATTATTTTCCACTGGGAGTTCCATGTTATGATAGAAAAGGATGCAATAATTCCTTTTATTTTTGAGCATCTGAAAAGACTGTAAAATCTACACTGAGAAAATGACTTAATTTCTGAAAGAGAAAACTGTTGAAATTGCCAATTTTTAATCTGCCAGTGCAATAAGCCAACAAAAGCTTTGCATAAAAATTCTTTTCATTTTTATATATTTATTGAGTACACCCAACCACTGACATGCCAGCTCCTTCCCCAGAACTGTGTATGAGTGGAAATCAGTGTAATTCTATTAGAATGAGGCTGGGTTTGCAATCTGAAAAGCCTGGGTAGCTGGAGACTAATTTTTCTTGAAACAGCTAATTTCACAATAATTTCTGAGATTCCATTTTGCACATGGTTTAAGAGAGTGTGTTAGAGTGCCTTGGAGCTTAGAGAGCAATTACTTTTGACACACTACAGAATGAATGGCGTACTCATTGGAATAGAAAATCATTCTCTGTTTGGAAACATACTTGGCCCGTGATTCATAAACATACCAATATGTTATTATGTGTTATGTGAAGTTTGAAAACTACTGTTACACTGCCTCTTCCATTTAAAGAAAGTTTCTTGGGTTTAAAGTGCAAATAAAAATCACGGTGGTTTGAAGAAATGACTGTACAAGTATTGACAGTAGCCTAAGGAAGGCACAGAGACAAAAGTCAAAGTGTCTTGACCTTTATAAACATTTCTGATTCTGATAAAGCCTGTATGGTTTTTTTTTCCCTTCAGAAGACCATAGGATTCTCTCAATTCACAAAGCCCCCTCAAACTGCTGGATGCATTATGTGTACAAGGAAACCTTACAGCACTTCCTGGCTAAAGCTAGATCTGCATAGTGTTTTATAATGACCTAAACTCTGTTTTGAACTTCAAAAGTCTCAAAATTACATTTCTGTGAAAGACAGAATCTATTGTGGTTTATTGATGTTTCTTGAATTACTGACAAAGATCATTTAAAAATGGACCAAAATCTGGAATTTCTCCTTCATGTGAAATCCCATAGCAGGACCTACTTCAATTAAATTAGATAATTTTTTTTTTATAAGAGAGTTTGGATACTAGGGGTGGATTTGGCCAAAATCATGAAATAGGGTGCATCACTTCATGCAAAGGGCTTACGAATGAAATCAGACATATATTTAAAAGAAATTACAATGTAAGAATTAAAGTTGTTTGATCCAGTAAAAGGAAAGATTTTATAATAACATACTTGGAAAAAAACAATGGAAGAGGACTAAGCTCTGGGCTTTTCTTGCCATGTGTTTGGAACTGATGCAGTACAAGGCTTAAACAAATCTGAGTAACTCAGAATCTGACATGTGGATTAGGAAGAACACAAGGCTAGATATACACACATTAATAAGAAACATACAGCATTGGACATAGATAGGAACAGTCTCAGATAAAGTTGTGTGGTGTTCAAAAGTTGTCACTTCTGAAGTCCTGGAATCAAGTTTGCCTGGCAATTGTCCCAGTCCATGCTGCCAGAGAACTTTGTCCTTCTGACAGATGTTTTTGGAAGTCAGCAGAGTTTTTTAATAATGTTTTTAGTAAGGGGACACCAAATATTAACAATCAGAAACTTAGAGATTGTATGTATGACACTGATAGGATTTAGCCTGCTGCAGATAATTGCTTGTATAGTCATAATGCTATGAAATATCTCTGGTTATCTGACTTCATTCTTGGCATGTTGATGCACGTGCTAGCTACTGGGAGTATCAAAACAGATCATCCTTCTGCTACAAGCCCCTAACCCACGAAGTGAAGTGCCATTGCCTGTTGAATAGAGAAAGCTGAGCAGCTGACACTAAGCTGAGGCAATGATGTACACACACCAGGTCACTGCAAGGCACATTAGGTCATTGCAAGGTGACTTACCTTTCCTAGGAGTATCTCAAGGAGATTTGGTGAAGTCAGATGTTTCTGCTCTTCTGCCACTCAGGCTACAGAGCTGCACTGCAAAGGGGAACAAAATAGTGAGCAGGTGGTCTGAAAGTGTGTCTGTCAGCTATACACCTTCTCTGGAGACTTCAGGGCTTGGATTTGAGAAAACATTGCTTAATTAGCTCATCAGACTTTCTGAACCTGGAAGTAATTGGCTTTTAATTCACTTTTCTTAATCTGCTTTGCTTTTATGAACTCTGTGTGAAGCATTCACTATGTAAATAAATTATATTTCCACTTTCCCCTCTTCTTCCCACACTGGGTTCATTTAATACTCATTTTGCTTCTGCCATAGGGAAAAAACCAGTCACAAACTGTAAAGACCAGAGCTCTTTAGTTTAAACAAATCCTATATTCTGGAATGGAAAATTTAGTTTATTCTCACCAAAGTAACAAGCATATGCATCTTTGAGGGCATTTTGATGAATATATTAAAAGCTTATTAAATCAGTACTGTCTGTCTACTTTGTCATCTAAAGGCTCACCTAAAGATAAAAGGTTAACTCAATAATACAGCACTCAGGTATCTACAGCTGGACTTCAGTGGAATTTGAGGCCATCTCCAGGGAGCAGCAAAATAATATGCAGAACTACCTCAGGTAATGATTGAGAAGGTTTGGTTATTGAAAGCAAGGCACCAACATAAGTATGTCTGTATTATTATATGATGGAGCTCTTTAGTAGGAGAGGATTGCAGTGAGCAACACCTTTGACAGTCAGACCCTATCCTGGTGAAGGGCTGTGCAGTGAGCCTTGTGATACTGAAGTACATTGAACATAATATCTGTCACTGTCAGCTCAACTCTCTTGTAAGTCATTGCCCCTGCTAGATTTAGCTTTGCACCTCAAGTTAGGCGCTTCATGCTCTCTACCCTGCTGTTTTGCTGCTGTTTCCAGCCCTTCTTGTAGAAATGGCACATGCTTCTCATGTTCACCCCTCTGTCATAACAGCTTGTATGCCCACACATGTCAGCCTGCTGAGCTGGGATGGTAGTGTCCAAGGTCCCTCCTTATTCTGATTGGTAACATCCCAGTGACCATGGAAGATGTCATACATTCAGCCAGTGGGGACCCACGCCCAGAGGTCAAAAGGCTTCACTGCAGCATACAGATTCTGGGGAACTCTTCAGACCCTGCCTCTTGAAACAGCTATCCCATGCTCTGTTTGTTTTGACATTGTATGTAGCCTTTGTATCTGATTCACTCTGATATTATTTTACTTTTATTGGATATAAGGCCACTCTTTCAGCAAGAGGGATTTAGGGCCTTTAGACTGCCTTACCCTGGCTTGTTAGGGAAATGCTACTAAACTGTCTCCAGAAGTTGATCCAGCTAATGTAGGTCTTGAAAGGACACCTAACCTTCACAGGAGAGACTTCTTGTAAGCCAGATGTGACTAAAATGTCTGTTTCTGCCCTCACAGAATCATAGAAAACATCCATTTGGAAGAGACCTCAAAGATCACCCAGTCCAAACCTTGACCCAGCCCTGAAGAGTCAACACTAAACTGTCCCCAAGCGTCAGATCCACATGCTGCTTGAACACCTCCAGGGATGGTGACTCCTGGGCAGATGTAATGGGTTAAGCCACCTGGGACCTTCTGACTCCTCCCTGGGGCTGGGTCTGACCTTCCCCGGGTATCATGTTTAGCCCACTGCCACTTCCTGCTAAGGACTTGCTATAAAAGGGGAGACATTTTGTCTTCTCCCTCTCTCTCTGCTGCCCTGCCTGCCTGGGCCAACTCCTTGCAGCTTTGCTGCTCATCACCACATGCTCCTTAGCCAACACGCGGAGAGATACCACCATTTTATTTGGAACTCTTAGCTAACTGCATTTCATCACAAAAAAAAAAGCCTGCTTTCATCCATCATCCAACATCAAAATCATCCACCCNAAAGCCTGCATCCAGCTTTCATTCATCATCCAATCATCAATTCCAGTGTTTGGACTCAAAACTCCATTTCCATGGGTTGTATTTCTATTTTGTGTGTTTTGTTCTCTTCCTTCCCCTTTTCCCCAGCCTCTGTAATTTTCCTAATTTCCCCATATCCTGCATTCTGGTTCCCCTTTGTCCCCATCTTCTGTAAAAAAACCCTTTACCTCCTATTTATTGTTAAAGTTTTATATCTTTTTACTTCCAAATTGAATTGAGTATTTATTGGGCTTTAGGGCTCAGGGGTAGCTAGCTTAAACCCAATACAGCAGACAGTTCCAATGTTTGATAACCCTCTCTGTGTAGTGTTGTTTCCTAGCATCCAGCCTGATCCTCCCTTGGTGCAGCTTGGAACCATTTCCTCTAGTCCTGTCTCTTGCTACCAAGGAGAGGCTGTTCCCTCCTCACTCCAACCTCCTTTCAGGTAGTCATAGAGAGTGATGAGTTCTCCCCTCAGCCTCCTCTTGTCCAGACTGAAGAACCCCAGCTACCTGAGACACTCCTCATAGGCCATGTGCTCCATGCCCTTCGGCAGCCTCATTGCCAGTCTCCAGACACGCTCCAGAGCCTCAATATGCTTCCTGTAGTGAAGAGTCCAGAACTGAACACAGTCCTCGAGGTGTGGCCCCACCAGTACTGAGCACAGAAGAATTATCACTTCCCTGTTCCTGCTGGCCACTGTTTCTGGTGTAAGCCAGGATGCCACTGGCTTTCTTGGCCACCTGGGCACAGGTGCTGACTAATATTTAATCTACTGTCAACCAATACCTCCTGATCCCTCACAGAGTTGCAGCTTTCCAACCACACCTCCCCAGGTCTGTAACTTGCCATGGGGCTGTTGTGACCCAGGGGGAGAACCTGGCACTTGGTCTTGTTGAATTTCATATACTTAGCCTTGATCCATTGGTCTAACCTGCCCAGGTCCCGCTGCAGAGTCTGTCTACCCTCTAGCAGATTGACACAGCCACCCAGCTTGGTGTCATCTGCAAATGAGGGTGCACTCCATCCTCTCAACCAGATCACTGACAAAGACGTTAAAGAGGATGGCCCCCAGTATTGAACCCTGGGTGATGCCACTAGTAACTGGGTGCCAGCTAAACTGAACTCCATTCACCACCGCTCTTTGGGCCTGGCCATCCAGCCAGTTTTTCATCCAGTGCACTTACCCAAACCTTGTGCCATGAGTTTCTGAAGGAGAATGCTGTAGGAGACAGTGTCAAAGGCTTTACTAAAGTCCAGGTAGAAAATGTCCATGGCACTTCCCTCATTCACTAGGCAGATCACCTTATTGTAGAAGGAGATCAGATTAGTCAGGCAGGAGCTGCCTTTCATAAACCCACACTGACTGTACCTGATCACCTGGTTGTCTTGTAATTGCCATGTGAAGGCACTCAGAATGACCTTCTCCATGACCTTTCCTGGCACTGAGGTCAGACTGACAGGCCTGTAGTTCCCTGGATCGTCCTTTTGGATCTTCGTGTAGATGTGTGTCACATTTGCTAGTCTGCAGTTGACTGGGACCTCCCCAGTTAACCAGGACTGTTGACAAATAACGGTGAGCGGCTTGGTCAGCTCCTTACATACCCTTGGGTGAACCCCCTCTGGTCCCACAGAGAAAGCCTTGTGAGCAAAGTAACACTTGGTAAATCCAACACAAATTTGAGTATTTTACATACAAAGTGGAAAACTTTCACGAACAGAAAGAGGAAAACCTCTTTCAAAGTTTCTTAAAATCCTTTGGGAAAAGTGGCAAGCAGAAAGCCAGATCCCACTCTGAATACAGCACTAAGGATGAGGTTTGAATCCAAGGCTAATGCTTCACTTAGCCCACTCCATCTCCTCCTTCAAAAAGACCCAAACTAAAGTGAAGCAACAACTTCTTTCAGTTAAATCTATGCCCTGCCCCTCATTCACTTCAAATGGATTTGGATTG
>VWZI01002874.1:269058-294352 GCA_013396835.1 Psilopogon haemacephalus | reverse complement strand
GATTTGGATTGGACTGGCTTTTTTTTTTTTTTTTTTTTTAATGGCATGTCAGTTTTTACAGGTCTTTTCGCCTTGAAGATTATTTACTGTATCATGACATCAGTTACTCACATGGCCATTTATATGCGTCAGGTTTGCTAGTGTGTTGTTTTCACTGTTCATGCTGAGTAACATCACATGGGAAGGCAGCAGTAGGCTATGTGTTTATGCCTGTGATGCACAGCAGGAACACTAAGATTTCTGCTGTGGGAAATGGCATGCAGGCTAGAGGAAGGGAGAGACAATACAGGATATTTTTCTCTTGCTTTTAGTTGGTTATGTGTCCAGTTTTCCCCAATGCTCTCAGGTATCCTGCACTGTGGAAGAGCCTCAAATATTTCAGTTTCTTCAGTGACTGTGTGATAGATGGAGAATGCCAGAGGAAGATGCGCTCTCCCTTTTTGCATGATCTGTTGCATGCAAAAAACAGAGCTCAGAATGAAAATGCTCCTATAACTACAGACACTTGCATTGCCATCATGATCATGTCCCTTAATCAATCAGGCATCAGAAGTGATATTAAGAAGGAATCAAGATTGCAAGGTTAAACACTGGAAAATTAGGGAACATAAGAATAAAAGTTATTGCAGCAACCTGCACTCGTCTTCTTTGCCTGTACATTATGATATAGTATTTACTTACATTAAATAAAAATAAGTTAAATAAAATTCTTTTTTATTTAACTTATTTTATTTTATAAAATAAAATTGTTGATTCTGTGAATATAGCTCCTGCTTAATTCTGGACACTTTCACAAAACAACAGGAAGTAGAAACTCCCTCCTGTGGCACAGTGTCTTGCACAGTTTTTCAGGAGAGTGAAACCATTTGTCTTAGAATGAGAAGGTGGAGATCTGCTGCTGACCTCCTCACAGGAGAAGTCCAGACCCTGGAAGGAGAGAAGCCTCAGGCTTCACCCCTGGTTTTACACCAGGACTACAGTGTGGGTAGCTGGGCAGCCAGGCTGTACTCCAGCTGTGATAGAAATGGTCTCTTTCACCTCTCTGTTTTTAAGTGGCACCCATGGTAGATTAGCCTATAGTGGGTGCAGGGGTGATGACAAAGGATGTCCTGCTCAATCTTGCAGTCCCACTTACACTTAAGGCAAATTTGGAGCTTTGGGTAGTTCAGTCATTAAATTCTGCCAGAGTGAGTGATAGTTTTCAGAGGCCCCAGACACCATCAACATAGGGAGCATGTATGTCTTAGCACAGGGAAGACCCCTTTCAAAGTGTCAGGGTTCTACTTCATGATAGGAGACGGCTGAAGCTCTGATTTCCTTGGAATACTCCTTTCTCATTTGACACAAAAAAATATTTGAGAGCCGCATATCACTTTTGAGTTGCTGGAGTAAGATAGGCACAAGACCAGCATTTCAATAGTGATGTACAGGCCCATGCACATCCCTGGCATTATTACAGCGTGGAAATAATTTTAGTCTTTGCTATCAGTTTTCTCCAACCTGGAGGAGGAAATTGCTTCAGAGGAATGCAATCTGGTCTACTACCCATGTACTCACAGGAAGTTCTTGCAAATAAATGGATGCCTTTACAGCACATGCTACTGGGTGCAGTGACAGGAGACTCTTTATAACGTGCACTTGGTAGTGATGGCAGCCTTTTGGGTTTTGGAATAAACCAGGTACAGTCTGTTGCCAGCTTGGGAAATGGGGTGTTTGCAGAGTGTCACCTCATGCGGTTGACACGATTCTTGCCACTAATGGTGAGCCTAATTACAGCAGCACCGCTTCTTTCTGCTTGCTGGATTACAGGCCACTTGGTCAGCAGCTCAAAAGTGATACTCTAAGGTATGTGATGGCTCTAAGGTATTTTTCACTTTGAAAGAGAAAGGGGTATTCAGAGACAGTTAGAATATGGAGTGATTGCTTTTGGGAGGATGTACACAAGATCTCTTAGGTCATCTCTACCGATATATCAACAGGTTTCTCCAAGACTGGAACAGCCTGCCCAGGAAGTGGTTGAATTGCCATCCCTGGATGTATAGATATGGCGCAGACCAGGTGCTCAAGGATATGGTGTAGTAGTGGCCCTGGTAGAGTTAGATAAGTGTTAGACTTGATGACCTTAGTGGTCTTTTCCAGCTATGGTGATTGTGTGTGTAATTCTGTCAAGACTTGTCAGAGCAGTAACTTGCTCACATGGAATTGATTCTGAGCTTTTGGAGGAAGGCATCTCAGCTTCCTCCAGACTCAACCAGGTTGGAAGAGACCTCCAAGATCATCCAGTCCAACCTATCACCCAAATGTCTCTGATGATACAACTTCTGAAAACCTTTGGAAGAAAACACCATAGCAGTCTTATCATACCACAGAAGAGAATGGATAAAAGTCAGTTAACTCACAGGGATGTCATTCCTCCAGTGTCCCATTTCCCACCATGGACAGCTAGATTATACTCATAAACTCATTACTATAACTACAACTAGAACAACAATAATTGTAACAAAACTTGTAACAAAAAATAACTCTAACAACTATAAATGTAATAACTATAACAATACCTATAACTGTAACCACTACAACTAACCGTAACTATGAAACTATAACAGCATTGTGTGTGTGTGTGTGTGTGTATGGGGGGATCCTTATCCTCTTTCTAAGCACGATGTTTTGCTTTAAAGTTTCCTAAATCAACCAAGGATAGAAAGATTCAAGCTGGGTAAAAAAAAAAAGAGTTGGCTGAAATCATCAGCAACTGAAAATAAGGCCTTGGAACAGCAAATCTAAGGATATTTTTAACTGCATCTGTTGCTATCTGTGGTGCCTGTCAAAACAAAAGCCTGTTTCATCGCTCCTTTGTTTCTGACAACTTATGTGTGAGGTGTTCACTGACCAGCTTTGCAGTCAGAGGGAAATGCAACTGCTTGTGAGATGGTCACAGCTTTAAGCTAACATCTCAAATCAGGGAAGGAAGAGAGATACATTCATTGAGTAAATTTTATGTAGTCAGAAGTCAAATATTTAACTGGAATGTAGTCAGGATTCCAGCCCTCTCTGTAAAACTAAATCCAGTCAACCTAAAATGCTTAAACAGATTTGTACTTCTTTATTTTTACCCCCGTTTTGCTCAAAACTATTAAAACACATTAGAGAAAATAACTCAGACTTGTAGGAATCTTTATTGCATGAAAGGAACAATCATGTAACAGCTATAGCTGAAACAATACTTTTCAATTTATTACATTTTTGAGATAATTAAACTCAATATTCAGACCATACATATACCTCTAGGCAAAGACTTAATCATCTGGGGTTTTTTTGTTGCTGCTGTAAGGGTAGTTATTTATGGTAATTTACCAGCGATGAGTGGAAAGCACTGCTTCTAATCTTCATCTTCCTTCACTGTTCTGCTGAGCACGCTGAACTGCAGATAGCACGCTGTGGTATGTTAATTGCATGCAGGGATTTATGGTCACCATTTCCACTGATGTTAATGGAGATTCTGTACATTCATAAATCCTGCAAGCTTCCAGATGACAGCATGCTTACTAACTAGCAGATCTGGCTAGAAAATATTGAGAAACATACAATTATTCCCCTAATTTGCTTCATGCTTGAGGTTCCCCGAAGGACCTGGGTGAACTGAAGATGCTTTGGAAAATATAATCAAAATATGGAGTATGTACTGCAAGTGGTTTCTGTCCATGGCTCAGATACCACAATGGCAAGATGTCTTCAATAAAAGACTAAAATTCCAGCTTGCCACCCCATCCCAAAGGTATTCTTTGTGTGACAGACAATGGAAGAGCAATGGGACAGGTCAGCAACTGCTAGGAGGTTACAGCAGATATTTGCCATAAGTTCACCCCTATGTAAACTCATACACATCTTTCCTAACCTGAAAAAGATGCCCACAGGAGGTGAAAACCGAATACTAATGTCAGTAGTGATTTGAGTGATTGCCATTGGAACCCAAAGAAGGTTAAAAAGAGATGAAGACATACTGGACAGCCCCAGGTGCAAGCAGAGCACTGACATCCTGCAGACTTGACCCTGAACACTCAGGGCTGAAAGGAGATCTAATATTATCAGATGTATTGCATGTAGGTTGTGTAGTTGATTCCACAAGTTCATAGGCATACTGGTGGGAAGGGACCTCAGAAGCTCTCCACTCCAACCTACCACTGAAAGTAGTGCTCATACCAAGACTAGATGAAGCTGACTTCAGCCTTGTCTAGCAAAGTCTGATAAATCTCCAAAGATGAGGATTCTCAGTCTCCCAGTATCCTCTTTTTAATCACTCCTTCAAATAATTGTAGTCTCCTATTAGATCCCACTTTTAGCCTCCCCTCTGTGAAGCAAAGTAAGCTGAACGCTTCTTGGTAGCACTGAAATGAACACCACAATTTGTCAATAACCTTCTTTAACTGGAGGCACAATATTTGTTTAAAAGTGCAGCAAGCCTAATCTGCTGTAGAGGGTTTAGTGAGACCCTGAAGTCCAGTACGAGTGCTCATGCAACACAAAACCTGCTTTAATTGTATTTGTGATATAGAAGCATCTGTACATGTGCATATGGATAGTGCGGGGAGGCAGATACCTCTTAGGGCCTTCTAGGCTAGGAAGATCCTGAAGCACAGACCCAGCAGATGCCTGGGCCTCTAGAGCATCCTGAAGAATGGGAATGGAACTTGATTAAACAAAAGTATGTTGAGTGTGGATCACAACTGATGTATGTGAGCTGACTACATTACTCTTAAACACACTGATTAGTAAAAGTTTTAAAATTACCTTTTCTTCATGAAGATAAGCAGATCAGGAAATAACTTTCATTCAAGCACTAAACAATATCTTTATATGAATCCCTTTTAAAGTCTGTAAGGTTTGTACAAAGCAAACTGATAAACTTCTTAAATATATAGGGGGGTTATGCTATATGTTATAACAAAAAAAAAAGTGATTTGAAGTTACCTTTGGAAACAGAATAATTCTGCTGCAATTTCATGAAGGACTTAAAAGAACTGATTTAAAGGTATGTATTAATTAACATTTCTACATCACTTATTCTTGAGCATCCAAACCTTTGGAGCCCTGAAATGATTTGCCAAGACTTGGACAGATACAGTAAGAGGAGGAAGGTATTTTCATCATGTAATTCCAAGGCCAAATTCTACAGTAAAAAAATCTAAATCTAAATCTAAAAAATGCTTAAAATCTACAGTACTGCTTAAAATGCTGTATTCATGGCAAAAATAAAAACATTTTCTTTAAATAAAATAAGGACTTTTTTGGGGGACATACTTCAGCTGGCAGCTTTGAGAAACTTTGCAACATCTGTGGAAATAAACTAAAATTGGAAAGGAAACCTGAGGCCTCTGACACCATGTATAGCTTTTGCTTGCAGTCTTTATTTGGAGGGTGTTGGGTTTCTTCCTCAGCTCTGTTGCACAGTCCATGTGTTATTCACACTGAACCTATCTGTTAAGGCCAGATGCGACTCAAGACAGTTCTCTGCTTTTCCATCAGTCCACCTGCATATATCCATCTCTCCACCTGCCAAGGCATTACCATAGGATACAAATAAGCTGTTGTGCACTTGTGCTGGTTTGTGGCTAAATGCAATATTTTAATAAGAGAAATTAGATTATAGGCTGAGAAAGAAAAATATTGGTGATGTCTCCTTTGCTCATAGGTTTGCTGACAGATACAAAAATAAGTACACAAACATAGATAAGACAGAGCTGCTCTGGTCTGAGCTCTGGGCTGTTGGTCTCTCCCTTTCCTTGGCTTCTAGCTGGATCTGTATAACTCGACTAATCAATTCCTGCTTCTAACCCCCCTGGCTGATCTTCCCCATTTACCTGCCATGTAAAACAGATACTAGAATAAGATTGGGTGGTAGGGGGAAGGTGGAAGGGTGGTTGAGAACCCCTCTTGGGGACTCTGATCTCTGGGAGGGGTGTGGTGTTTCTGTATTACCTTTTTACTGTATATATATGTAAATATTTGTTATACATTGTAAATATCTGCTTGTATATATTGCAAATCAGGAAATATAAAGCTTCATTTATTAACTTCCAGCTGGCTGAGTCTAGTCTGGGAGCTTTCAAAAGTGTGTGTGGGGTGGATAACTCCCAAACCACCACAGCACTACATTGTGTGATTTGAGTATTTTGGGTAGCTGTGTCATCTCTGTGGCATACGATTGTTTCCTCATGAGGCAAACAGTGGCCAGAGTGTCTATGTGTGCTGCAGACACCTTTTGGGTGCAATTAATTTCAAGTAAAGCTAGAAGTCTGAGAGTAGGCTGGATCTAAAGTTCATTATATGAGCTCCCTTCACAGTCACAGGATAGAAATAGGTGCCCTTGGAGGGTTGTAGGCTTGTACCTGTTCCTCCTGACCGACTCCTAAGGAAACATCAGTAGCTGTCTAAGGCTGACAGCACAGCAGAATGGCTCAGGTTAGGTCCTTTGGACCTCACTTCAGGGGATTAAATTGAAATATCATTCTCTTGCAACTCAGCAAGGGGTAAAAAGTCATGGCTGTTTTTTAATAATTTTTTTCACAAAGCACTTTGACTTTCCCCCTTATTCCTCCCACATGCAGGCACAGGCTTAGTTTTGATGAGTTAGAGATTGGAGCCAAACAATTGTGAGTGACAATCAATAGGGATTAGTGTTGGGGGTACAGCTGTAAAACTGTATAAATAGGAAGGAAAAATAGAGGCTGTAGACATTAAAATTATTGTTTATTAAATGTTTGCCAAAAGTTAATTTATTAGACAAGTAACACTAGCCCAGCATTCCTGATAATTCTTCGTTTAACTCATCCAGCATTCCTTTACTTATGGTTGTGATATATCATTTATTTCTTTAGGACTATTCCAGCAAATAAGAAGACCATATGAAGCCTTAACAGGACCTCTGGGACACAAAACACTCTCTAAGAACTTTGAATTAATTCACCTTTAAAGGCACAAAATAAACTATGAACTAATCAGATTCTTTATTGAAATTCACCTATAAACTATACATATTTATAATCTAGTTTCTCAAAAATGTCTTCCTTATTACACAAAGCATTTCCAGATTTTTTTTGCTAATCTTAGAGGTACACCAACAAATCAAACACAGCAGTTCAATTTCTATAAGGCAGTAAAAAGACTCCTTAGAATGTTAAAAACATAAGTATACATGGTCATGTATTTTATTACCAGTGCATATTTGCAATAGGCAAAGTCGCACAGCAAAAGAGAATCATAGAACCACAGAATGGTTTAAGTTGGAAGGCACCTCAAAGCTCATCCAATTCCAACCCCCCACCATAGGCAGGGACACCTCCCACTAGAGCAGGTTGCTCAAGGCCTCATCCAAATTGGCCTTGAACACCTCCAGGGAGGGAGCAGCCACAACCTCCCTGGGCAACACATTCCAGTGCCTCGCCATCCTCACTGTAAAGAACTTCCTCCTAACATCCCGTTCAAATCTCCCCTCTGCCAATTTGAACCCATTCCCCCTCGTCCTGTCATTACAAGACCTTGTGAACAGCTCCTCCCCAGCCCTCCTGTAGGCCCCCCTCAGATACTGGTAGGCTGCTATAAGGTCTCCTTGAAGCCTTCTCTTCTCCAGGCTGAAAAGCCCCAACTCTCTCAGCCTGTCCTCATAGCAGAGGTGCTCCAGCCCTCTGATCATCTTCATGGCCCTCCTCTGNCTTTTCCTCAGGGCTGCTCTCCAGCCACTCGCCACCCAGCCTGGATTTGTGCTTGGGATTGCAGCGACCCAGGTGCAGGACCTTACACTTGGCCTTGTTGAATGTCATGAGGTTAGCCTGGGCCCACCTCTCCAGCCTGTCCAGGTCCCTCTGGATGCCATCCCTGCCCTTCAGCAAGTCAACTGTGCCACACAGCTTGGTGTCATCTGCAAACTTGCTGAGGGTGCACTCGATTCCTCTGTCCATGTCACTGACAAAGATGTTAAACAGCACTGGTCCCAGCACTGACCCCTGAGGGACACCACTTGTCACTGGTCTCCAGGTGGACATTGTGCCATTGTTCACCACTCTCTGTGTGTGACCATCCAGCCAATTCCTTACGTCTTTGTATTGGTCCCAGGTTACCTGTCCTTTCTTCCACTCTCTGTAGGATTTCTTCTTGTGTCTAAGCATGTCCTGGACCTCTCCATTCATCCATGCAGGCCTCCTTGCATTCTTACCTGCCTTCCTCTTTTTTGGAATGCATTGCTCCTGGGCCTGAAGGAGGTGATCCTTGAGCAATGTCCAGCTTTCCTGGGCCCCCCTTCCTTCCAGAGTTTTTTTTCCCATGGCACCTTGCTGAGGAGACTCTTGAAGAGACTGAAGTTTGCTCTTCTGAAGTCCAGAGAAGTGAGTTTACTGTGCACCCTCCTTGATGCCTTGAGGATCTTCAAGTATACTATTTCATGGTCACTGCGTCCAAGGCTACCCTTCAGCTTCACTTCACTCACCACCCCCTCCTTGTTGGTGAGGACTAGGTGCAGACATAGTATTAAAAAAAGAGAAAGTATTAATAAGATTATTAATAATAAGAGCATTAAAGTATTAGGGTATTAATAAGAGTATAAGTGTATAAGAGTATTAGAGTATTAATATATATTAGAGTATTAATAAAATAAGAGAAAAAATCTTGGTATCACAGAATGATAGGAGTTGGATTGGACCTACAGCTTTCATCAAGTCCAACCCCTCTGTCGAAGCAGGATCACCTAAGGCAGGTCATACAGGAATGCATCCAGGTGGGTTTTGAACATCTCCAGAGAAGGAGATATCATTCACACATTTGGAGAACCAAGTTTTATTTTAACTGATGATGTCATCTTCCTGGTAGGAAGTACAGAGGAGTACAGATAATACAATAATTCTTCTTGGAGTCTTTATAATTTTTCAGTGGTCTGGTTTGTAAGATTTGTAATTGTTTTTACTGTACATGTGCCCGAAACAGATGTAAAGGCACATTTTAGCAAAGAAAAACATCAAAACCTCTTGGAATTTCACAGGTTTCAGGTGAAAGTATTTGAGCAACTGTGCCTGTCTCAGTTTTCCTGAGCAGCAACAGTCCCAGCCACTTTAGCCAGGGCTTCAGGTATGATTGTACCACTCTGCACACGGATCAGTGAAACAGGCAGTAGAACTGAATATGTGAAGGTGTAATACACTGCTCAGTGAGGATATAACATGAGAATCCATAAGGTGTGGGTCCTCTAGAAGGTAACATGATTATTAAAACAGAAATATCCTCTTCAACCTACATGCTGTTTGCATTCCCAAACTTACCATCACACATCTTCTAGGAAAAAGATAAAAAGCCATCTAACAAAAGCTGTGTGTGGCTCAACAGAAACAGTAAGAAAGATATGAAAAGAGGGCAGCTAGAATTTATAGCAAGGAAAGATTACCAGAATGAGGGACCACCCATAAAGCATGGCAGGTCAAGTGAAAATAGAAAAATATGAGAGCTATAGGAGAAATGAAGTGTACCTTGCATAGTGGGTTAGCAAATAAATAGCTTAAAATAGCTTGAAAGCAGGAAAATGGCAAGTGGATGACATTGATTTGGGAGTGCTGAAGAGCTTCTATATAAAATTAGGGAGCTGTGTGCCAAGGTACAGGAACTGTGATTAAAAACAGCCTTTGTGCCAGAGATCTTGTGGATTTCCAGTGAAACTCCTATCCACAAAGGGGTTTCATAAAGGGGACTCCCAGTTAGTGATTCTGACTTCCAGCCTTGGGAAGGTGGCAAACCTTAATGTAGAACATGGATCACTTAACAAACAAGTTAGCATGATCTCTTGGTAGAAACTCAACAGAAGCTCTGTGAAGATGTTAACAGTTGATGGGAGGGTGATAATGTAGAGACATAAGAGCATGTAGATAAAAGGTTCACTTTTGTGGATTTGCAAAAAGCTTCTGACAAAGTTCCATGCCAAAGGCTGTGAAAGACTGTGAAGGCTGTTAAGACTATGAGGCTGCTGAAAGGTCCTTCTTGCACTGGTAACTGGTTGAAGGATCACTGTTGGGACTGAATTATTCTGTATCATTGTCTGCCACTTAGTAAAAGAAATGTACAGGAAACGTCCAAGTTGGCAGCTGATATGAAAGTCTTGTCTGTGAAATGAAAAATTGATGTTGAAAAAGTCTATAAAGACCTCACAAAATTGGATTAACTAAGAGGTTTGGAATACATAAATTTGAGCTAACACACACCTAAGGAGAAGTAATTCAAACATGCATGTACAATGATGGACTTGTAAATGGCGATTGCAAGGTGGGCAAGAGCACTTCAAGTCCTCATGAGCAGTTCTCCAAAACCATTGGCTCAGTGGTTAGTGTCACCCCCAAAAAATAAAAAGCTGACAAATGTTATTCCAATTTAGAAAAAGGGCGTGAGAGAAGATCCAGGGAACTACAGACCTGGTAGTTTAACCTCAATTCCTGAAGATTATGCTAGGTTTTTAAAGAATATGATCACAGCCAACAAAGGTTCACAAAGGGCTAATTTGTTATCTTTCTATGATAAGATCATCTGCATGATGAATGAAGAGAAAGTGGTAAATTTTAGCAAGGCTTTGATAGTGCCCCTCACATAATCCTTCTGAACAAGTTGTCCAAATATGGGATGAGTGAGTTTATGGTGCATGTCACGAGATATCGTTTTAATTAATGTTGATATCCACGGAGGGGGGTCCTGGTGCCCCCGAGGGTTCTTTGGATTCACGGTTGGCAGAAAACAAACGCACAAGTTGCTCAAAACACCAGGTACAACAGTTTAACAGTCAGAATTTAGGGAACAGAGAGTGTACAAACAGAATAGACCCCAGCTGTGCCTACAAACCCGTGGGGGTGCAAGGGGGAAACAACGCTCCTTCCTGAACCTGAGGGAAAGAAGGGAAAGGACCGGCTTAGCCCGGATAGGGAGAGAGAGAGAGAGAGAGAAGGGGATTAATCTTGCCACTTCTCTGGAAAGCTGCTGTGCTTTGCTGCCTGCTGCCTCGCTGCGTGCACGTGGCTGGAACTCTTCACAGCCACGATGGGGAGGCGACGAAGAAGAACAAAGAAGAGCAAAGAAGAACCCCTAACGGCTGCTGACCCCTGCCTAAATACCCTAGGGAGCACGTGAAACTGTCCAATAGGCATTCAGCATTCTCTAGCTGACCAATTGATTCAAAACAGCCCCATGCATAGGTGCAGCCTGGGGTCCCCCTGGGTCCTGGAGCCACGTGGTGTGCCCTCGCCCCTCAACCCCTACTGGACCTTGAACAGGACGGGGAGGAGAGATTCCAGGGGCTGGACCAACTCTAGGGTGCTTGTCACACCCGTACCATGACAGTGCACTGGGTGAAGAACTGACTGAAGGGCAAATCTCAAAGGGCTGCACATCTGGCTAGTGTGCAGTAAGAAGAGGTGTTTCACAGGGTTCAGTGCTAGAGTCAATTCTTGTTCAACACATGTGTCTCAGAGATCTGGATGCAGGAGCTGAATGCACCATTAGCAAGTTTGGTGATGATACCAAAATGGGAGATACTGTTTACTGTCTTGGAGCATTGAGCTAAGGTTAAGGGCAACCCCACCATTCTCGACAGCTTCCAGAGGAAGGAAAGTGGGGAGGAAGATGCTGATCTCTTTGCCTCGTAATTTAGTGATAGGAAATGGATCAAAGCTGCACCAGGAGATGTTCAGATTGCACATTGAGAAAGAATTTTTTTACCAAGATGATTGTTAAACGCTGAAACAGGCTAGTTAGAAAGGCAGTCAATGCCCCAAGCCTACCAGTGTTTAAAAGGCATTTGGACAGTGTCCTTAACAGCGTGCTTTAACTTTTGGTCAGCTCTGAATTGTTATAATCTCTTTCAATAGAAACAGTCTGTTCTACTCTATTCTGAATTGGAAGGGTAATACAAGTCTCAAAAGTGTACTGCTTCTCAGGAAGTACTGAGAAAAAGAAACTTTTTTTGCCAGTATGTACATTTAGTCACTACAGAAAACCTTTGTGATCCACACTGTGAAAAATATCTGCAGTCGTGGTCTGTGCATCTGAAGGATATGATGGAGTTAGATGTACAGGGAAGGGCAACTAAAACAGTTGAGATAAACCAAGAGATGAGGACTGTTCTATTTGGAGAGCAGGTGACTGTACAGTAAAGACAGCAAAGACAGCAGCTAAGATTAATTAATTATCAAATTGTACAAGGGGATCATTGAAACGAGTAGGGAATTTCCTTTAGGCAGACCTTGGTTTATAATCTAAATGTCTAGGAGTTTTTGGTTTTGATCTGTGGGGTTTTTTGTTTTTTTTTTCCTTTTGTCCCAGGAGGTTGGATTGCATGCCAACATCATAACATGTCAGCTGTGACAGCTGTCATGTAGTCCATGGAACAAAATATCCTTTAGGGCTTTGTGCTGAACAAGACATTTCTCTGCCAGGACTTTGTCCTAATAAGAAAAACAACCAGAGAAGTTTGGCTTCATCTCGCCTGTGTCCTTTCTGTCTATGGCTTGGCTTCACCTCTGCTGCATCTTGTGGAGCCCACGCCCTACTCCATCCTAGTACTCCTCTGTCCCAACATTCCTTTGGGCAAAGAACTTCAAAAGCTTGTGGGAGTACCCGTGGAGATCGGGCTAGTGACTGGAAAGTTTCTGTCTCAGTAAGCCAGGCACAACATTCTCTCCAGCTAGACCACTACTATGGGCTGTGAGCTGGCAGCTCTTGTGTGAACCACCTGTCATCCATTCCACCTTAATGAACACTCTGCAAGGCATGATTTTTAAAAGCTGACCTGGCATCTACCTCCCACAAACTTACTTGCCAGATGCTTAAAATTCCATGGTTTGTACTTCCTTCAGCCATTAGATAGGTTTGAAAATTTTGCCTTAAATTGTATTTTGAAATTGAAGTTTTTTTCCATTTGTTGTTCCTACTGGATTTTTCCCATCCCAGGTGTTCTCTGATTTCTGCTGGAAAAGGGATTAACACTTGGACTAATTGCTGGGTCGTGTCACTTGATGTAATAGTGTTGAGAGCCAGGTGTAATTCGCACACACTTAAACACTTTTGATGGCATACGTGTAGCATTAACGTATGGAAGTTGCTCATATGGACAGTTCTCAGTCTTCCTGACTCAGCAGAGAGAAACTTCTAACTATTGGCATTAAACAGTTTTGACAGAGAGAAAAAGGAAGGCACTTAGTGCTGTTCAGTCTGGAGAAGAGGAGGCTCCCAGGTGACCTTATTGTGGCCTTCCAGTATCTGAAGGGGGCCTACAAAAAACCTGGGGAGGGACTTTTTATGCTCTCAGGGAGAGACAGGACTAGGGGGAATGGAGCAAAGCTGGAGGTGGGCAGATGCAGATTGGACTTGAGGAGGAAGTTCTTCACCATGAGAGTGGTGAGACCGTGGAATAGGTTGCCCAGGAAAGTGGTTGATGCGCCATCCCTGGAGGTGTTTAAGGATGAGGCTGGATGAGGCTCTGTCCAGCCTGATGTAGGGTAGGGTGTCCCTGCCCATGGCAGGGGGGTTGGAATTAGATGATCTTTGTGGTCCCTTCCAAGTGACTGATTCTGTGATTCTAAAACAGCATCACATGGATTTGCAGCATATAGATGTGTGCCTTTGAATATGATGATTTTATTTATATCTTATACTTCATTTCCCCCCTTTGTATCTTGATCTGATGATTATTAAATTGCTATGAGAAAACACTATGTGATCAACACTATCTTTATGGCTCTGCATACAAGATGGATTAAGGAAAAAGGAGGAAAAAGGAGGGAGAAAATGGACTGAAGGCATTCTATTAAATCGACCTGCTTGGTTGCTATAAACCCTCCATGCATTGCTGGCAGGCTAGGTAAAAATCCCTAGAAAACCACCAGGAACTCAGAAAATGTTGGAATGTGTTTGTCCTCATAGGAGACATCCTTCTTGACTAGAAGACTCCTAAAATCTTGACAAGACTGAGAATTTTGCTTGATAGTTCCTGTTTTGGAAGTGGGGAGAGCTGGAGATGGTTTGCTGGGTTAGAAGGTGCAACAACAGCATGGATGCAGAGTCTGGCTCATCTTCACAGCAATAGAGACTCTTTGTAAAAACCACAATTTCAGCACCAGCATATAGAAAACTTATAAGAGCTTAAAATATTCTGGGGGAAAAAACCCAGCCCTTTAACCTATGCTCAGAAGGAGTTGCTCAACTGCTGATGTAAAGAATAGAGTTCACTTTGGGACAGAAATTGAGATGAAGGGTCTTGTAGGAGAAGGTTTTTGTGAGAGAGCAGACGCTCCAGAAAAGATAACTGAAGAAGATCTCTGCAGCCTGCTTGGCTCTGTATTATTTCTGAGCAACTCATGGGAGCTATCTCTCAGAGGACCATGACTAGTCCCTGATGGTTCAGACTCTGTCCTTAAACATCTGGAGGCAGAGTCTGTCTTTGGGTTACTGTGATACTGTGAAAAATGTGTAGAGTTGCTCTTGCCAGGCACTGAACACTCTGATGAAATGAATGTAAGAAATGGTTCCTTTGACAAAATTATTCAAGTGTTTAAAGCCACAATAAGATCCTTTTCTGGACTAAGGCATGTAGCCTACTTTGGGCATCCCCACCCAAAGTGCCTCTAAAGAGCATGGTGTTTCTGCTGATCCGGCATATCTGTGGGAAGATTTTGTGAAGAGATGGGAAGGCATGTGAGGGATCAGGGCAGGGAGTGTGAAAGAGATGCTAATTCTGGGTTGCCCTAAGCTTGGATGGGGGAATAAATTGAGAGCGCTTCTCAAGAGAGGTCAAGTTGTTGGGCAGTGTCATGGTAGACCTCACGGGTCAAAAATAGGCCTATACATGTACTGGCTTGCCCAGACATATTTTTCTTCTCCTTCCTCCTGTTCTGGGGAGAAACAACCATGGGAAAAAGGACAGAAGACCTGGAGCTATGGAGTCTAAGCACCCAGGCTTGCCCAAACTTGTTTTACTCCCGCTTGCATCCTGTGGTAAACAAAGTACATGGGCTTGGCTTGTGCCAACCTTGTGCAGGGCCTATGTTCTTGCTTAATGTGGATATAGCAAGCCTGTGGCTTCACCTAATACAGTCAAACTTGGCTAACTGCCATTCTGATTGGCTAATCTATGTCCAAAGACCCATTAGTCTCAGGCATTGATACAAAAACAGATGAGCAGGTAACAAAATGTGCCTCTGCCGTTGTAATTGTGCTCTGCCACTGTATCTGTGCCTGCTGCTGCTGTTATTGTTCTCTGCCATTGGCAGTGATACTGCCTTATTGTTTATAGCATTAAGCTATAATTTGGCCTGCTGAACAGCCTGGAAACTTCCTGTTTCGAGTTTACCATGAAACAGCCTTAATCACCTTCACTTGATAGGCCTGCTTAGCCAGCAGCTAGTGTGACACTGTGCTGAGACGGGACATTGCAAGACATCCTGCCTGCACCTGGCAAGACAAGCAGCCCTGGAGGCACACAGATTGTCCAGAGAAAGCCAGGATAAGGTCAGAGATCATCTGCTGCCTTTCCCCAGCATCCAAAAAGGCCAACAGAATTCCCTGCAAGTGTTTGGGTACTGTCATAAACTGTTGCTGGCCCTGCAAGTTGGGAGAAAAATAACATTTTTGTGAGTATATACCTAGAGCCTTTTTCTAAACCACATAGCCTTCTGCCATAAGCAGAACGGGGCTCTGAGTCTGTCTTGCATCAATTAATTGTCCCTCCATTAGAGGCAGTAATCACAGAATCATTGAGGCTAGAAAAGACCTTTGAGATCATTAAGTCCAGTCTACATAACCTAACACCTTTGTGGGCATCCTTCACAGCCAGGAGCCAATGTGCAATTAACTTGCCATTAGTGCACTTGGCAGAGGGGCAGGACCCAGTGGCATAGCCCAAGCTTTTTCTCATCACTCTGTACATCCTATGCACCTTCTTTGAGGAGAAGGTACCGAAGTGCTAAACCACTGTCCATCATATTTAAAAGGTCATGGCAGACTGGTGACGTTTCTGCTGACTGGAAAAGGGCAAATATAACACCCATCTTCAAGAAGGGAAAAAAAGGACGATCCCGGGAACTACAGACCAGTCAGTCTCATCTCTGTGCCTGGCAAGATCATGGAGCAGAACTTCCTGAAGGCTCTGCTAAGGCATATGGAAAACAAAGCAGAAATGTCTGATGGTAACCAGCATGGCTTCACCAAGGGCAAATCATGCCTGACAAATTTGCTGGCATGAAGTCACAGCAGCGGTGGACAAGGGAAGGGCAACTGATGTCCTCTACCTGGATCTGAGTAAGGTGTTTGACTCTGTCCCACATGGACCTGAGTAAAGCGTTTGACTCTGTCCCACATGGACTGGAATAACACGGACTTGATGGGTGGACAACTCGCTGGATAAGGAATTGGCTGGATGGTCACACACAGAGAGTGGTGAACAATGGCATAATGTCCACCTGGAGACCAGTGACAAGTGGAGTCCCTTAGGGGTCAGTGGTGGGACCAGTGCTGTTTAACATCTTTGTCAGCAACATGGACAGAGGAATCGAGTGCACCCTCAGCAAGTTTGCAGATGACACCAAGCTGTGTGGCACAGTTGACTTGCTGGAGGGCAGGGATGGCATCCAGAGTGACCTGGACAGGCTGGAGAGGTGGGCCCAGGCTAACCTCATGACATTCAACAAGGCCAAGTGTAAGGTCCTGCACCTGGGTCAGTGCAATCCCAAGCACAAATCCAGGCTGGGTGGTGAGTGGTTGGAGAGCAGCTCTGAGGAAAAGGACCTGGGGGTCTGGGTGGATGAAAAGCTCAACATGAACCAACAGTGTGCACACGCGGCTCAGACAGCAACTGTGTGCTGGGCTGCATTAAGAGAGGCATTACCAGCAGGGCAAGGGAGGGGATTCTCCCCCTTTACTCTGCTCTTGTCAGACCCCACCTGGAGTACTGTGTGCAGTTCTGGAGCCCCCAGCACAAGAAGGACATGGAACTGTTGGGGCAAGTCCAGAGGAGGGCCACGAAGATGCTCAGAGGGCTGAAGCACCTCTGCTATGAGGACAGGCTGAGAGAGTTGGGGCTTTTCAGCCTGGAGAAGAGAAGGCTTCAAGGAGACCTTGTAGTAGCCTTCCAGTATCTGAAGGGGACCTACAGGAGGGCTGGGGAGGGACCATTTACAAGGTCTTGTAATGACAGGACAGTGAGGGTGGTGAGACACTGGAACTGGTTGCCCAGGGAGGTTGTGGCTGCTCCCTCCCTGGAGGTGTTCAAGACTAGGTTGGATGAGGCCTTGAGCGACCTGTTCTAGTGGGAGGTGTCCCTGCCTATGGCACAGGAGGGTTGGAACTGGATGATCTTTGTGGTGTCTTCCAACCTAAACCATTCTATGATTCTAAACTAGCATTCTGGATCTCATCCTTTATTCTCCTGTGTGTCCTGGATGAGCAACACAAGATCTGTGAATATCTTTCTTCTGGTCCTTTTCTGAGAACAGCAGTAGTAGCAATTCTCATGGTACACTGAAGTCCTATCTTCTGGCTCATTTTTCCTTCATAATGAAGTGCTAATTAATTCTAGCTAGGAGAATCATCTCCTTGAGAGTGACATGCCCCCAGTGACAGGTATGTGCTAAGCCTACACCAGCTTCCCTTTGATCTTCCAGTGGGAGGAGCTGGATGCTGCTCAAGTGGGCCTTTCCCACCCCTACCTCCCGTTCTTTGCTAGGAGGAGTAATGCCATATTCCCGTCCAGTGTTGTGTCAGCCCCTTCAAACTGCCATACATGTCTCCTGAACTCTTTTCAATCTGCTGTCCTAAAAGTTTAATAAAGCTAATGACTGTTGCATGCCCCAGGCCATCTCAGTAAGTCAGCAAAGAAAGAGTGCTCTGATCTTGTAAATCACACTGTAAATTGCTTTCATACCTCTCAGATTCAGTTAGTTTATTTGTTTCACTTTTCCTCTGCAGCTCTCAGCTGGTGTCAGAGGAGAGAGACTGGATCAGAGCAGACCAACTACAAATTTGAGCCAACATGGCAAAATGTGGGACAATTTCTCTTTCTCTCTATCTCTCTTCCAACAACCNCCTCATTTCTTTTAGTACAGAAGCAGCAGCAAGTTAGCTTTTGAGCCAGCACCTCACAGTCCCTTGTGACTATCACAGATTTTAAAAAATCATGTGATGTTGCTTGGTAACTATCAAATGTAAGTACTGTACATGTCCCAAGGACTCCACTGTATTTAATCAACACTAAGAAATACTATATAAACACACCAGATTCAGGGGCATCTGCTATTAATTCAACAAAGGAAGGGTAATAGTGCTGCTCATAAATTTGAAACTCTTTACATATTAAATAGGAATCGCTGACAACATAGCACTTACCATATAATCTGTAAGAGTGGGGCAAACATGATTTGCTGGCCATTGATATATCAAAGAAATCAAACCTGTGAAATAGACCCAAGACAGAGTGAAGGCAGTCTGTCAGAATCAAACAAAACAGCATCCAAATTAACCCGGGCAAGATCTAGGCTCAGGCTTTAGCCACACATCAAAACATTCCTCTGCATATAAACATCCTGCCATGGGGGCTGATCAACATCTCACATTAGTAATACTATATTCCCTGAGAAAGGCTTTCAAGGCACACATCAGCACAAAAGATGCGAAGTTCAAAGCCAACAATAAGAAAACAATTAGAAACAGACATCTACTCAAGGCTCCATCAAGAATGGCAAGCTTTTTTATTAGCACAGTAATCCCTGCAATGGCAAAGGACAACACTCAGAGAAGTCAGAGACAAAATAGTCTGCAAAAAAATAGAATAACAATATACCAGTGGACGGTATTTTATACATGCAGAGTGGGAAACAAACTTTTACTTCAGCAGCTCTTTTACCCAGGTTTGTTTCAGCTCCTAGGTTTTTGCTGCAGCTCTTGGAGAAAATATCTCATAGTTACTGTGATGGTGAGAAGAAACTTTGCTTTTAGCTTTAGAAACAAAAAGCAATGCAATGACTGTGCTGCTAGATCATGTTCTTCAGCCTTCCCTCTTTCTGTTTTCTGACAACTGCTCCTTCAAGCAAGGTCCAGAACTGCAGCCCTTGCTGCAGTTACTGTAGGCCACTCTGGAGTCAGTTTGTCTTCTCCAGTGTTCACAGTTCTTCTGATACTTTAATTTCCTGTCATCTTGATGAATTGACATTGAAGAACAACCAGAGACAGGTGTTTGCTTAGAGGTTTCCTGTATGGTAATGCAGTCCTGGAAGAGACACAAGGCCACTGGACACGATGACAGGTGAGACCTTCCTCGCAGGGAGGCCTGCACAGAGTGGTTGAATATTTACCTCATCTGAGCATCACCCCTAAGATCCCCTGATTATGCTTTTGGTGAAATGCTGTATCCACAGCACTTCTTTTAGGTAGGGAAGGAAATCACGTTGTTATGACAGGACGAAGGGTAATGGGTTTAAACTGGCAGAGGGGAGATTTAAACCAGATTTTAGGAAAAATTTCTTTACAGTGAGGGTGGTGAAACACTGACATATGTTGTCAGGGTTGTGGTTGCTCCCTCCCTGGAGGTGTTCAAGGCCAGGTTGGATGATACCTTGAGTGACCTGATCTAGTGGGAGGTGTCCCTGCCTATGGCGGGGGATTGGAACTGGACGATCTTTGAGGTCCCTTCCAACCTAAACCATTCTATGATTCTATGATACATGGTAAGGCTTATTCGAGGATGGTCTATCATCCCCAAATGTTCTGTTTCTTTGCTATCAGCAACTTGATGTGCTGCACAGTAAAAATGTTGGAGAACTTTGGCTAAGATTCGACAGATTTTTACTGTTCAAAACTATTCAGAAACATTAAACAAGAGAAAGCCAAGCTACGGGAACAGGTTTTTATACCAGAGGAGGGAATCCCTGTGGTGTTTTCCATGTGTGTTGACCAGGGTTACCTGTCACTCTCCTCTTTCATGCTCAACAGCTGTTAGAGGAAAGGAAAAAATGGGTGTGGGAGGACACAGAATCACGAACATTAGAGGTTGGAAGTGACCTCCAGAGATCATTGAGCCCAATCCCTTGCCAAGGCAGGATCATCTAGGGTAGTCTGCACAGGAATGCATCCAGGCAGGTTTTGAAAGACTCCAGAGGAGGAGACTCCACAACCTCTCTGGGCAGCTTGTTCCAATACTTTGTAACCCTCACTGTAAAGAAGTTTCTCCTCATGTTGAGGTGAAACCTTCTGTGTTCAAGACACCATAAGATTTTTTCTTAATTTTGTTTGAGAAAACATATATCTCCATAGAATGGGCTGTCAGCATGGACTGGTTTGTGGTGGTGGGGTTGTAGAGTGAGTGCCTTGGGGTAAAATCAACATTCCCCTCTTGAATTGTTCAAATCTTTGTCAGCCCCTAGAAACATAAACCAAGTAATTTTGTAACTGTGCCTTATTAAAAACCAGTTATATGGAGAAAAACGAGCAAGTTTTAAAAGTGGATAAAAATGGTGATGAGTTCCAGATCTGGTCCTGAGCAGCAGGTGGTTAACAGGAACCTTCAAGGAGCTGTGCTTGAAAAGGTGCCTCAGGGACAGTCTCTGTAGTCATACCTGTTAGCAATAATTTCTCCAGCAATTCTCTGAGGTTGTGAAATAAATATAGGCTCAAATAAAATAGATGGTGCTTGTATTTAATGATAACTGTGCTCAGAAAGAGCTTGCCTGTGTCAAGAGAGCTATAAGGTGGATTAAAAAAAGTGAAATGCAACCTGAAGAATATTATGTGGCTATAAAGTTACATTTAGAACAATTAAATGGGTATGGAGAGTAAAAAAAAAAAAAAAAAAAAGCAGGTCCTCCACTCTGGGGTATGATTGTGAATATGTTACTCTTAAATCCTTCAAAGACAGATGCCAAGGCAATTCACATACAGGCATTTCCATCCTTCACTGACTGCCCTCAAAATGAAGTTTATTCAAGAAGCCCAATCACAAGGCAAAGTTTTTTTTCAGGGACACTAGATGCGAGAAAATCGGCCAACTAAAACTTCCAAGTACAAAGCGCAGATGTCAGCCCTGGCTGCAGGTCCTAGGTTTATTCCCATGGTTACTTGAGATGCTGGTTTCTTCACAGAGGTCGGGTGCCTCACCTAATCTTCTGTGAAATAGTGGTCTGTGAAAGGAACAGTGAATTTGGGATGTTGTGAATGAAGCATGTTTAGATAACAGAGCTAATCAGCATGGTCCCCTTATGACACTAATGTTTAGACAAAGTCTGCTCTGCTGAAGGTTGTTTCTGTTAGGAGAAGAAAATGATCCTACCATAAGGTTTTAATATTGAACCATTCTGCTTACTTATTGTGACTAATGCAGCTCTGCTTCTCAGAACACAGCAAAAGCAAACAGCAACTGCCCATTTCTTTGTTCTGAGTTTCAACCCTCTCCTAGTCAATTCTCAGCCCTAGAGGTCTCCCTTTTTACCTTGTTCTGGGACCTATAACCTTCCACCTTTTTTTTTTTCACGTTGACATAAACCTTTGGGAAAAATAGCCAGTGACATTTCTTCATTAACACATCATATTTGTTTGGAGAATTGTGCTCCAGAAGCCATTGCTATATCAGCTGTTGGAGTTCATAATGGAGCGTAACTGTTCCTTGATGGTATCACGAGTGGATGTCAGCAGTTTGCACCACATCCGTAACACTGATTTGCTAGAAGTGGCTGAAATAACTGTAATGAATTATCATTAGACAAGGTGGATGTGTGGGGACACTAATCCAGAAGAAGCACCTTAACAGTCACAGAGGCAAATTGCTCCTCCACAAATGACAGCAATACTTGATTAAGCGACCCACTGAAGTAATTTGGCTATATCCTCAAGACAAGTCCAATTCCAAGCCTCGCTACCTTCTGTATAATGAATTTCAACCAAGATGAAGAGTCAAGGGCTATACATAGCCCTCTTTGTTTTCATGTCAGTGTATAAACCGCATTTTAAAAACTGGGGCACTGCTAATTTTGTTAGTTTCTACCTTAGAGCTTTGTCCAAATACAGTACATTTCATTTTTAAAGAGCTATTTTCACTGCTCTATAATTATTTCATAAATTACGTTCATGCTAATTTATAAAGCTGGTCCTGAGTGTTGGGATCATGGTAGACAATGTAATGAAACTGTTGGCTTTTTTTTTTTTTTTTTATAGTGCCTTATTTTTTTCATCAAAGAGAAATTAAACAATGCAAGAAATTAATATTTTTTTTTTCACAGCCATTTTCAGATGCTGTGTCTTGCTCAATATTTTCAGTAGGAATAATGATTTTCGAAGAGAAGCTCCAATTTGTTTGTGTGTTGTGGGATTTTACTTAGACACCTTGATGAAAGTACTTGGAATTGCGTGCCCCAGTTGTTGAACTGGGAGAGCAGCAGGTTTTTAATCCAGGAGAATGCCACTATGAGACACACTGCCTGCGAATGACATGCTATGCAGCTCCTGAAGAGCCACTGCAGACTGCCTGGGGCTGTAACTCTTTTACTTCATCTGTAACAGATGAAATGTAAAATTGCCTTCTGCAAGGAAGCCCTTACATCTCAGGTCTGGTTTGCTCATTTGATGCTAAACTGCTCTGAAGAGTCAGTCCCCTATTGCTGTGTGGAACAAGGGAGATCACTGTGAAGGTCATGCTCAGTTCATGAAGCTGTGTGATGAGGTTCATTGGGACCCACCAGTGACAGAGGCTCTCCACACATGTGCCACCGAGGCATTGGCATAACACCTGTCTACCAAGAGTATTGTTGGGCTAACTGTATTCATGTATTTTTTGAAATTTAAAAGCAGATCGTGCCCGAGGCAAAGTTCACCCCTGAAACGGAGCACCAGAAAAGTCCTTGAATTGAAAAATAAATGAAGACAGAGCTGTTGATTGCAAAGCTTGTAGTTGTTGTGGTGGGTTTAAAGAGGCCTGAACATGTCCTGGCTTGCCCAGACATGTTTCACTGTTCCCCCACCTTTTGTGATGGGAGAAACAACCACAGGAAAGGAAAGCAAAAGCCCTGGTTTCACCTGATATGGTCAGGACTGGCAAAGTGCCATTCTGATTGGCTGTGTCCAAAGGCCTGCCAATCTTGGCCGTACATTGATAAAAGAAGATGAGCAGGTAACATGAGTCTCTGGTCTGCTTTACTTTGCTCTGCCATTGTGTTCATGCCTGCTGCTGCTGCCATTGTTTTCTTTTGTATGCTCTCAGTGTTGCCATCTCACTGCATCCTGCCTGCCCCTCTACGAGTCTCCAGCTATTGGAAGTCAAGAGGAACCAGGTCAGAAACTGTGCCAGACCCCCAGCTTCCTGAGAAAAGAGTCTGAGGGAATTCCAAAGCCTCTAGTGGCTTTGAAACCTCTGACAGTAACCCCTCCATGTGCTTTGGGCACTGTCTGATACTGTAATGCAGCCCTGGAAATCTGGAGAGACCACTCTATGAGTAAACACTCAAAAGCGTCTTAGCAAATCTCTAGCAAGATTCTGTAAATTCTTAAATGAATCTGAGTACCTTCTGCCTTAGCAGTGGAAAGGAGCCTCTCGAGCCCCCATGTGGGCAAGAAGTGCAAAGAAACTAAGAACTTTGTTCCAGTTTCAGGATTAATATTTGTTATATTGTTGCTAGTTATGTTCTTAAGTGTTCCAAATTCCCTGTTTATCTCCCTTTGTATAACGTCTTCATGACGATGCAAAGAACCCATTATCGTTAAAAAGTACAGGCTGGTAGCGAGTTTCTGAATAACAAAATTAGTAAACTATATTGATTTTCAAAAATAATATCTTGCATTAATATCCAACCTTCTCCAAACCTTCAGAGCCTGCTTCTTTTCCAGGTTCCCACCAAGCTGCTCACAAAAGCTGCCACCTGTGCGCACATGCATGACTCCCTTTGGGCAGTACCACAAATATTCTTGAAGAAATGATGAACAAGGGGATAGTAGAAGCCTGAAAGATGGAGACAGGAGAATAATACTTGGGAGAGGACGCAGAATGGAAAACAGTGTCATTTACATGAAGAAAAAATGCTTTATTGACAAAAACATGAAGATGAGAGGGAGTGGGAAGACAACAGAGTGTGATTATGCCATGGTAAGCAATAGGGAGCTGGAAATGGTCATGACACAGTAGTAAAGAAAGATGGGCTGTATTTCTCCAAGGAATTGAAACAAGCCAAGGAATGTCCCTGAGCACAACAACTTTGCAGTCTGCCCTGGCCCTAGCTATTTATCAGAAGTTTGTAAATGGCAATGTTTTTGGTGGCTGAGAGATCTAACTGTGAGTGATTCTGGGCCAGCTGGCCTTGCCTGGCCAGTACAGATATAGACAGCTGTTTTGTATATGATTTTTAGATCATGTGCCATCTCAGAGGTCTTGAGACATGAATGAAGTGCCTACAGAGATATAAAGTGTCATTAAACAGGATAGATTCTAGTTTCACAACTCATATGATATGGATTGGGTTAATCTTTGTGACATGAAGGTAGATCTCAGGGAGCAGGCAGCAAAGCCCCAGTCAGAGCATGCACAGCAGTTCTGGTGCTTTCTGCCTTTGCAGAGTGTTGCCTGGTGTGTATGCAGTAGGTGCAACATCAGAATGATGCATATTGTCTCAGGGATTTGTCTAAAGAAGATGTTCTGTGCCAAAGAGCTTAGATCTTACTGTTTAATTAGGCTGAAGAAATCAAGTTGGAAAATAGAAGGACAAAGAAAAAGGAGGGACAAAGACTGCAAGATGATGGATGAGATAATCAAAGCCCATCATAAAGATGTGTTTGGAGATACGAGAGGAACCTGAGAAGAGTCCAAGAACTACCAAAGCATACACAGAGGAGGCATCAAATACACTAAAGGCTCATTGAAGTAAGAGCAAGAACATGAAGCTCACCAAAGGGGCTGAAGGTCTCAAACACACAAAGCTGACAAACAGTAATTTCAGGTATCAGGAAAGAGCTGGGAGAGGCATTAAGGGAACAAATCTGGAAGAGTTTACTGATACAGAGAAGGGACAAAGTGGTGTTCACTGTGCTTTGTGAGAGGGGTCATTAGAGGGATTTTGAGGATGGTATTGAAGAGGGAATGCTTTATCTGTAACAGCAGTTATCTGAAATAGCAGTGTGCTACTGCAGGAATGATTCTATCCCTACAGTAACACATAGCCATTTTTTTTTCCTTTCACTCCTTCCTTCCTTCCTTCCTTCCTTCCTTCCTTCCTTCCTTCCTTCCCTCCTTCCTTCCCTCCTTCCTTACCCTCTT
>VWZI01002874.1:255596-268873 GCA_013396835.1 Psilopogon haemacephalus | reverse complement strand
TCCCTCCCTCCTTCCTTCCCTCCTTCCTTCCTTCCCTCCTTCCTTCCTTCCCTCCTTCCTTCCTTCCCTCCTTCCTTCCTTCCCTCCTTCCTTCCCTGCAAACATATGCAAACTGGAACACTGCAGGTTTAAGACAGATGGTCTACAGGCAGAATAAGAGGTTCAAGCTGCCTGGCCTAGAGTCATTGATGCACATCTATTCAGACCAGGGTCTATTTTGGGCTTAGCCCCCTCCTTGGCACGGTCCTGAGCTCCTCCTATGACTTTGCCAAACTGTGAGCTGAGTCTCTTTTTTTTTTTTTTTTTGTTTCCCCACAGAACTGGCTCATGTTGTTCTTCATTCACAATCTGTTTTTAGAGTCATCTTTTACAGCAAAACAGCCAAAGGAAACAACATTGTATTGCATAACAAGACAGGTAAGAAATACTGAAATGAAGGTGAGAAATGCATTATCAGGAGTTAAACTAATCATCAAAAAAGAGTTTGGCAAGCAGTTTAGCTCACGCCTCTGTGCTATTTTTATGACTCCCCTACTCTTGTATTGTCTGGTCCTGGCACAGCACCATGTCTGGAGTTCCAGCCTGTGCTGCTGACTGTGGAAAAAAAAAATCCCAAGACCACACTCACTTTGGAATGCTTTCCTCATTTCATAAATAAATTTTCCCTAAAGAAAATCAATGAACAAGTGACCCAGACAGTTGGGTTTGCTTACCACAACAATGCTGCAAATCCTGAGATGGCAGAGTCTGGCTGTACCTGATGTTTGCTGCTTCTACTATGCATTTGAACACTGGCTACAAGGAGCAGGAACCAATCTACCTCCCGCCCAGCCTCTGAGCACAGTATGCAAGTGAAGGCTCTTCTCTAAGAAAAAGGGTACTTGCTGTGCTTCTAAGTTTGAACAAGCCACAGCCACTCAACCACATGTTTATAGAATCATAGAATCAGTCAGGGTTGGATCATCTAGTTCCAACCCCCTTGCCATGCCCAGGGACACCCTACCCTACATCAGGCTGGACAGAGCCTCATCCAGCCTGGTCTTTAACACCTCCAGAGAAGTGGCACCAACCATCCCCCTGGGCAACATATTCCAGGGCCTCACCACTCTCATGGCAAAGAACTTCCTCCAAGTCCAATCTGAATCTCCCCACCTCCAGCTTTGCTCCATTTCCCCTAGTCCTGTCACTACCTGATAGCCTAAAAAGTCCCTCCTCAGCTTTTTTGTAGGCCCCCTTCAGATACTGGAAGGCCACACTAAGGTCACCTGGGAGCCTCCTCTTCTCCAAACTGAACAGCCCCAACTCTTTCAGTCTGTCCTTATAACTCTTTCAGTCTGTCCTCATAGTATTTCCAGCATTGAGCTCTCCAGTAGCTCTATCCAAAATGCAAACATTACTTTCATGTTCTCCTTGAACACATGCCAGCAGCAGCTCCTGCAGTGGTTGTGTATCTTCCTTCAGTCTGCACTGCTCTCACGCTTCACAAATGCTCCTCTAGTGTCTCACTTTGATGTCAGGTTTTCCTATCAAAGTAGTCATGGACAAGACAGGTTGTCCTCTTGAGTCCAGTGGTTGGCAGTATTGAACGTTCCCACTAGTGGCACCTAGGCCATCTCTGAAGCAACAGGATGCTTACTCTGAAGTAGCTTATGGGATTGATTCCTGAACTGTACCATGTAAATGGCTGGGATGAGTTAGCTGATCTGCTCAAAGACAATGCTGGGATTTTGCAACCAGCTTAACAGGGAAGATAGCCTGCGGGTGTTCCCAGATGCACACTTATAAACCAGGCTGTTCAGACAAGTAAAAGCAATACTTGTGCAGTGTCCTGCCTGATAATGGTGTCTCTGAATTTGTACAGGGCTCAGGGTCTCTCAGAGCAGTCCAGCTCTAGTCTTGGCCATTCTGAAGTTTTTCCCTATCAGGACATCAACGGTGTCTGCAATGAAATTAAGAATGAGCAGAAGGAAAGAGAACATTTTGACTCCCCAGCTTATGCCTACCTACAGACCTTGTTCTGCAAAAGAGAGCAGTTCTGGCATGGTGTAAGTGGTGTAAGGAATTCTTTTCTTGGGAGGCTTTGTGGATGCATGGATGGATGGATGGATGGATGGATGGATGGATGGATGGATGGATGAATGGATGGAGAGCAGAATAAAGAACATGTGAGAATGAATAATTACAACTTCTTTTAAAGGTTTAAATACAAACATGAACGAAAAATAACAGTACTTTTCCTAGGATCATCTCTTTAATTAGCCACCACAAGGCATATAGCTACACCTTCTGACTGTAATGATCTCTGTCCCAAAATCAGCAGCTCTGGCTTGACTCTCCTGATGTTCCACAGAGGAGTGTCCCAGCAGCTTCTCTACCTGTGGCATTCAGAACAGGCACATATGTCAGAAAATCCTTTGCAGCAGTTTCTACAATTGGGTTTCATGTCTGCCTCTGTTAGGAGTAATTTGGTCTCTGTGCTTGTGTACTGCTTGGCCTGCAAGTGTCCAGCAGATGACCTCCGAAGTGCTGTAATGCTCCTGGGCTTTGTGAGCTGGCAAATGTTTGTCATGCACAGCCAAGACTTTGCTGTTATTGCCCTGTAGCAGCCATCAGCATGGTCTGTCTTATGGGAAGCATCTATATACCTGATAATCCTTGAACCACAGACACCAGATAACTTCTAGCTGTGACCATGTAAGCCATTATTAAGCAGAAGCAACTGCCCTTACAGTTAAAGGAGGTGTTTTACATGTAACAATTGCTTTTGGCTTGACACTGGTCTTCTCTATCCCTATATTCCCATAAATATTCTTCATATATGCAGACATGGGTAAGTGTCAGTTCTACACAGGCCTCTTTACCACATACATCAAGAGAACTAAAGGACATACTTTCACCTTCACGTCTTGTAGAAAGGACTAACATAGACTGAAGCAATTGCTTTGCAATGAGAACTGCACAGGTGAAGCATAATAATATGCTTAAGTTCAGACTGGCCTTGGCCAGACTGTATTTTTTTCAGAATGTTTCAAACCTCAGAGAACTAAGAATTGCAAAGCCTCTTGTTTTCTCAGAATTCACATTTTTGCCCATGGACATGATGATGTATGTGGGAATTCATGTGGCATATGGTCTAGTTTCTAGTTAAATCTTTCTGCAGTTGTAAAAAACTGTTTCTCATTTGAATCACCACTGTAAGTGGCTGTGAATGTTTGCAGATGAATTATATTGAAATATAAAGTGTTAATAAATCAGAATAATTTTCAACCATGTTTAATGTACACCAGTACACCAACCTCACTGTGTATGTCATTAATTTATAGATTTCCTTTACCTCACTTCTTTTTCTTGTTGTTTCACAACAAGAAATAAAATCTAAGGAAGTAGAAACAAACATTTAAATCTTTTGGGCTATTGCTTACTGTAAAGGGTTAAGCCCACCTGGAGCCTTCTGACTTCTCCCTGGGGGTGGTCTGACCTTCCTCCAGGTATCATGTTTAGCCCCCTCCCCCTTCCTGCCAAGGACTGCTATAGAGAGGGAGACCTCTTGTCTTCTCTCTCTCTCTGCTCCTGCTGGCCTGCCTGACCAACTCCTCACTGTTCTGCTGGCAGATCACCATGTGCTCTCCAGCCAACACAAGGGGATAACAGACATTTTCTTTGGAACTCTAGCTAACTGCTTTTCATCATCAAAATCCTGCATCGTGTTTAATCTACCTTCAAATCATCCATCCCAGCGTTCAGACTCAACTCCCTCTCCACAGGTTTTATTTCTATTTTGTGTACTCTGCTCCCTTTCCCCCTTTGCCATCTGTAATTCCCCTCATTCTCCATACCCTATATTCTGGTTCCCTCTTTTCCCCCACCTTCTGTAAATCTCCCCTTACCTCCTATTTATTGTTAAAGTTCATCTCTTTTACTTCCGAACTGAATTGAGTATTTATTGAGCTTTTTGAGCTCAGGGGGGCTAGCCTAAACCCAATACACTCACTCACCTGCAGTTCTACCACAGCAGAAGGAACACAAATTCCTTGTCTTCTCTGTCTCGTGGTTCTCAGCTTTGAACAACCAGTGGCTGTAAGGAGCCATGTCCTCTCCTTTCTACCAGTTATGCAAATAATTGCATTGGTGTTACCAGAACAACTCCTTCTGCTAAGTGCTAGCCAACACAACTTCTACATGAAAATCTATTGAAAAAGATCCTATGCTGATGAAAAGCTGTGTGAAACTGAACTCTCTTCGTATGAGAAGTTATTAAATGATAAAATAAATGAATTACCCTACTTTATGAATTTGGATATTGCAATTATTTCTTCCGTGAAACTACTCTGAGTTGATAAAATAAATTTTAAACCACTTTTACCTGTATAATTCAAACCTGAAGTTATTTTTCCTTAACTTCAGACTCTGCATACATTTCTTGAAGGAAATCTGGCCAGAAAAACTTCTTCTTCATGAGCTTTTTCTTCATTACTGATTTAACGATTTCAGAAAGAAGACAGTGTATCTAAATGTTAACATAATCCTAATGCTAGATTCCTACATGACATTAGAATGGTTATTTCTGTGAAAAAAAAACCAAAACCAAACAAACCTGGAAGCATAGGAAAGAAGAAAGAACAGATAGAATGGCTTCTGGAATTAAAACCCTGACAAACCAAGAGAAGACAGAGGATAAAATGCATCTGTGTTGCTACCAAGTAATCTACAGTCAGAAACAGATGAAGTTTTCCATAGCTGACATGAACTTACCATGATGTAAGTAATCCACAGCTAAGCTTTCCCCTCAAACCCATGAATCTTCCAGTGCTTCCAAAAGAAGGTCTGAAATGGGAGTACTTGAATCTGGCTGATATTTTCCAGCAGGCAGTTACCAAGGCTGCCTCCTCGTTCAGCAGTGGCCCCACACCTTCCCTATTCTTCGTTTTTCTACTGATGTATTTGAAGAAGCTCTTCTTGTTCTCTTTTACTTCCTTTGCCAGCTTCAGTTCCAAAAGGGCTTTGGCCCTCCTTCTTGCCTTCCTACATGCCCTGACTACTTCTCTGTAGTTCTCCCAAGTGACCAATCCCTTCTTCCATGAATTGTAAGTTTCTTTCTTCCCTCAGATTTCCTTCGGGAGCTCCTTGCTCAGCCATGCAGGTCTCCTAGCACATCTACCTGATCTTTTACTCGGGGGAACACACCTAGCATGGGCTTGGAGGAAGTGGTCTTTAAAAATTAGCCAACTTTCTTTGGCTCCTTTACCCTCTAGAGCCCTTGTGCCTGGGATTTCTGCAAACATGTCTCTGAAGAGCACAGTTAGCTCTGCAGAAGTCCAGGGTTGTAATTCTACTTGTTGGTCTGCTTCTGCCCTGTAGAATACTAAACTCCACTTTCTCATGATCACTGCCCCCAGAGCTGTTCCCGACCTTAATGTCCTCAACCAGTCCCTCTTTATTAGTTAATAAGAGGTCCAGCAGACTTGTAAGAGATGATGACAACAAATTCAGTGAGAGTATTGATCCGCTTAAAGGTAGAAATGCTCTGCACAGGGATTTGGACAGGCTGGATTGATGGGCCAAGGTTGATTGCATGAGGTTCAACAACGCCAAGTACTAGGTCCTGCACTTGGGTCACAACAATCCCGTGCAAGACTACAGGCTCAGGACAGAGTGCCTGGAAAACTTTCCAGCAAAAGGGACTCAGGAATGTGGATTAACCCTGGAGATTTTTGCTCCTTCCTCCAGCACATGTGAGTGCATCCACAACTTCCAGAGCATGCAAGCATGCTGCACTCTCACCCTGCACATTGCTTTACAGAAATATCAGAACTGACATTGCTGATTGTGTATTCAAGGCAGAACTGCTGTGCCTTAGTGTTGTGCACTCTGCTGCTGAGCTTGGAAAAGGCTGGGACGTGAGAAAGAAGGTTACAGGGTGAAACCAGCAACAAATCACTTAGCTGTTCTCATGACTGCCTGGCAAAACCCCATTAACAGCTAACAACTAATGGCCTATATTTAATAAAATGGCAATTACTTTGCATCTGTCTATAGGCACAACAGACATTAAGAAGATCCAAGATGCATTCATCTTACAAAAGACAAAGATCCTACATTTTATCTTGTCCTGAAAGCTGCTGCTGCTCTTTCTGCCTAGGCCCTGAGATGGCAAAGTCTTAGGTGATGCTTTCAGTTTCAGACAGGCCCTCTTTCACCTCAGGATTTGACTGCTGCTCTCATGCCTCTATATTCTCTAATGAATTTATTTGTTTTGAGGAAAATGTTTCACAAGTGCCATCGTGCTGGGTCTTAGCACGTGTCTGGGCATGCAGTGTAATAGCTACTGCAAAGCTGAACAAACAACTTGGCAGCAAAACAGGATCCCTAGAACCATGTGCAACAGGCATCCTGGCAAGAATGGGAATGAGCCTCACACTGGGAAAGTATTCAATTGCTGGGAAACAAGCTGAATTCAGCAAACAAAAATGGCTCCTTTATTTGGATAGCACAGGCTGCCAGTTTTCCTCAGTATCTGCCTGACAATTGTGTTCAGCAACCAACAACCGGTGTGTCACATGCTTTCATGCTTCTTGGCTCTAGCCTTTGACTGGTCTTCTTGGAGCCATCACTGGTTTCACTCTATCTGGCGTTTTCCTTTGATGGGAGACGAGTAGGCTGTACGTTAGGAAGAAGTTCTTTGCAGAAAGAGTGATTGGCCATTGGAATGGGCTGCCCAGGGAGGCACTGGAATCGCCGTCCCTGGAAGTGTTTAAAAAGAGACTGGATGTGGTGTTTAGTGCCATGATTTAGCTGATTAGATGATATTGGGTGATAGGTTGGACTCAGTGATCTTGAAGGTCTTTTCCAAACTGACTGACTCTGTGATTCTGTGAGAAGTGGATGCCATTTCCAAACCTACTGCCACAGTGTATTGATTGTGGGCTATTGAAGAGGCTGAAATTATAAATTATGTAGCTTTTATAATTTCCAAAAGCCCCACCCACAATCTGTGTGTAGATTAGTTTAAGTTTGGGTTCTAATTCGGTCGGGAAAAGTCTTCACAATGATGCCTTTTCTTGTAATTCAGGAAAAATCAGAAAAATGGAAAGGTTTGGGCATGAAACTTGCCCTACTTACAGATGGGAGACTGTCTCAAAGTCCGTGCGAGGTTCGTGTCTCCAGGTCCGTGTTCAGGTCACAGTGCAGGTCCGTGCAGGTCCCAGTGAAGGTCTAAGCAAGTCCTTGCAAGTCCTTGCAAGTCCAAGCAAGTCCTGCTGCAATCTGTCCAGCTGCCATATATATACTGAGGTGATCTGTTGCCTCCCTGTTCAAGCCCATGGAGGGTGGGAGAAGGCACTTCACACCTATTGTACTAAGCCTCCTGTGACAGAGGTGGGGAGGGAGGAAGACCGTTTCCTGCCCCATTCACACCTCTGGTGGGGCAGTGGACTGGGTGTGCCCTGCCACAGTTCACACCTCATTCAAACCTCCGGTGGGGCAGTGCCCTGCTCTGCCACACACAGGCAATTGCTGAAAGCTGAGTGTCTCTCAGAGAACCATTACTAATAGTTTCTATTTCTTATGGCTGCAACAGTAGGAGGTAAGAGTTGTGCATCAGCTCCAGAGTCTTCTCAAGCTGTCTGAAATGTCTCAGTCCTCTTGAACCATGCTCAATTTAAAACCTTACAGTTAAGAGGTTCATGCAGAATGATGGTCTTCAAAAAACATGTCAGAGGCATCCTATATTTTCCCATGCATTTTCCTTCAGTGTAGTGTTTCATCTACCTCCTCACACAATCTGCTGTAGGCTAGCGTTGGAATGGAAACTTGAGCAACATATTTTTTGACACAGAAAAAAGCAACTTGCTTATATTGATACTTTACATATCACTGTGCATATCATCCAGAGAAAAAGACAATAGCTGGGATCAACAATTTCATCAGAGGGATTGAAATTAAAGTGATCAAACATAGCTGCAGCTGATTTCCCTTGTCAGAAAGGCCATGCCTTTGAAGGTTCTTGGAGGTGAAAAAAGTAACTTAAATTTTGAATGCTAACAGGCAGCATAGCATTGGGTATTGTGTGTGGCGGTGCCTGACTGCCCAAAATTGAACTTTAGAACACTGAGGCAGAAAGTTGGTACTTGCTAGATGTGTCTGTGAGAAAATTTTGATAATACATGAGCTAAAGAAAAGCAGCACAACCCAGATACCCCAGCTAATAAAAAGTCATGATGCAAAGCCACTGGGTAGGAGGCTGATCAGATGATGGACAATTTAGGTTTGAAAAACCTGGCATTTGGTGTTCTGGAGGAAAGAGTTGGTCCTAAAAATGAAGAAACCCTGTCAAGATGTGATCTCAGAAAGAAAAATAAGATTAGAGTGGAGAAAAACCCAGAGATCAAGGAGGTGTGGGGGTTGCTCAGAGACCCTGGCTGTCAGTACCCAAGGACAGTAGCGGGAAGAGGCAGCACAACAGGACTTGATCCAGCTTTCTGACCAGGCTTTCCAGGGCAGGCATGACCATCTTGTGAGTGGGATGTGGAGGCCTAAGGGAAGTAGGAAAATGAATGCAGGAGATAATGAGAAAGAGTGAGAGCTTGAATTGTGCCCACTGTTAAACAAACTGCAGTACCCGGATCCATTCTATGTTGTTATTTACTATGTCTCACTCCTGATAAATCTAGAATTAAACCTTTAGCAGAGCAGAGAGGACTCCATAGATGAGTAATGCAATGAGGTATTATTTAAGCAGGCATCTGTGGAACAGAAAAGGGAGAATGTCTGACTGGACATTTTCTTTTACAAATAAATTTTGGGCTGTTTTGAGATGAAACAGTTGGCCCAACAGCTGGCACTTATTTCACTGCATAAGATTTGCAAAGTGGGATGAGCATATTTGGAATACATTTTTTCTGCCCTATTAAAAATATGTTGGCAGGGGAAGAGACACTTAAAACTACTTTTTAAAAGTGTACAGATTTTGTTTTCTAGATCTGAAAACATTCTTATCCCAAAAGAGTTCTCTCTAAATTCGAAGAAAGTTGTATGGCAAGCAAATAAAGAAAAGGCAAAGAATGATAATTCTGTGTCAGAGAAAATGCAGGTGTGTGAAATACAGTTTCCTTTTTTTTTTTTTTCTGACTAGCTTCACAGTCAAAGCGTTTCTCAAGTTTGGAAAATATTATTACTCGTTAATTTTACATTGAGAAGACTTAAGAATACCATATAAAAGGATACATAAACCATTTAAGTAGTCACTCCGTGACTCAGAAAACTCACAGAAGTGGAAAAGGAGGCAACTGGGGTAGCTAGCTACAGTAAACAGGATGGATGCTGGCAATGATGTGAATGTAACTGCCATGATCAATGTCATTAGCATCTCCTGACTAAGCATATTTCTTAAGTGCTGCAGAACATCATTCTCGAGGTGGATTGATAGTGCCTGAAACCATACATATCCTACGAAAATGAAGAGACCAGGGGGAAAGAGCTGAGCAATAGTCTATATTTAGTGAACCCCCTGGCATGGAACTAATCTGTGACACTAGAGCTGTCCCCAACAATGTTTGGTGGTGGGTATAAGCATCTGGAACATGCTTATCCTGTGCTCCTTGAAAAACAGCTCAGCTAGAAGCTGTGAGACTGAGGAGATGGAGGGTTGTGCAAGTGTAAACCTCCAGCAACACAAAGTGCAAGCCCAGTATAGCCACTCAGCGCACACCAGCCCTGCTGCCTGGAGCTGGCTGGAGCCATAGGGAAAGATTTCACTACAGTTCATAATAAATAAACATAAAGAGGTTCTCTGAGTTTGTGCCAATATTTGCCTTGCGCTGGATTACAGCATCTGTTTACATGCACTCCTGACACCTTAGCAGCAGAGAGCACATCATTACTCAGTTTTGGAGTGCGTCTGCAGAGGGATGCATTCATGCACTGCTGTGCCATGCAACCTATGCTTTTTGTCCCTGAGTGGTACTGAGGGGTCTCAGAGGGAGTCAGTGGGGCAAGTGTGAAGGGAGGTTTGTACGGCCTTCGCTGGAGTTTGAGTGATGCATGGCTCCTGTTTACAGTTGTTTTAAAGTTATGATCACTCTCTTTAACTATCTGCTTGATGTTGTTGAGGTTCTTTTGTTTGGTTTGTTGAGGTTCTTTTGTTTGGTTTGTTGAGGTTTTATTTTGTTTTGGTTTTGTTTTCCCCCGTATTCTCTTTAAGTGAGAGGGTGTGTGCTTGTAAGAGAAGAAAACTGGATCTGTTCTCTTCTTGCAGGTCAATAGTGATAGAGCAAGAGGGACTGGCCTCAAAATGTGACTAGATAGGTTTAGACTGGACATTAGGAAACATTTTTTTTTCATGGAAAGAGTGGTCAGGCATTGGAATGGGCTGCCCGGGGAGGTGTTTGAGTCACCAACCCTGGATGTGTTTAAAAGTCATATGGATGTGGTGCTTGGGGATATGTTTTAAGGGTGAACTTTGTAGAGTAGGGATAACGTTCGGACTTCATGATCCTGGGGGTCTTTTCCAACCAGAATGTTTCTGTGATTCTGTGATCTGAGCTCAATTAAACTTTCCCAAGTTTTGAGCTGGCTCAAACATTTTCGTTAGTGATCCCAGAAATTTACACTTTTCCTTTTTTACAATTGATCAGAGGGGTTATAAAGAAAGGTTACCCAAAAATAAAGATATTTTTACTGTCATTATGTGTGACTCGGTCTTGTCATTCTTAATTGTCAGAAAGTGAATTTCATCCACCCTCCACATGCTGGAAGCCCAAAGACACCTCTTAGGCTTAGGAATGTTCCCAATTTGGTCTATATTTTTTCCTTTCTCGTCTCCTATCACTTCCCATGCTTAGGCCTATGCCAGCCACAAATGGTACTGCTTCTCAAATAAGTCAGCCTCATAGAAGGAGGTGAGCTGTCATTTATTTTTTATCCTGCTCAAATAACTTATAATCTGAATGACTAATTCACCCTTCACTTGGATAAGGACAGGAAATATCATAGGAATGCAAATAAGCAGATTTTGCAGAGCCAACCTTCAGGCAGGCTGGCCCTTTCTGTTTAAAGTAATGCCTTATCCTCATTTCTCTCATTCCCTACATTCAGTGTACCCAGAATTTCTTTCCAACCTCATGATGCTTTTGCACATCTGTATGCCAGAACAAGCCCTGTGCATGATACTTCTCCTTAAAGCACTGTTTAAATGCTGCCAGACTGGTGCACATGCTTTATACTGGCCCTCTGGTTTTCCCTGCCCTAGTGCAAGGGTGCCCTGGAGCGTCTGCCAAGTATGTGCTCACAGGGTCTTGGGAAATGCATGCTGCTCACACACAGGCATCCTGCAAATCTTCTGCTACTCACAGATGCTTTAATAAGGTGGATGAATGACTGGTTAAAGTCTTGCCCAGTCTTGCTGGAGGCTGACTTTGCTACTCGTTCAGGTGCTGTCTTGGCTGAGTGAAAGTGCCTCCTGCAGCTCTGCGAGTAGCCCTGGCACTGTCAGCTCTACAAAGGTGTCACATCCCAAAATGTCAGCAGGGAAATGAGCAATGATTTTTCTGGCACTACAAAAATGGTTCTGCACATACTGCTTCATATCACAGCAAGACTGGGCAGATGATAGACAGGGCTGGCAGGAAAAGCTGTTTTCCCCTGAAGCTCACAAGTCCAGAGAAAGCTTGTGTCACTTCAGCAAGCCAGCTTCATGCCAGCTCCTCAGATAAAGATCAGCTCCTTCACTATGGGCTTTAAATAGCCCTTAAAAGGCATCACAAGATCTAAGAAGATTAAGGTGTTTCATAGCTTTCACTTGCTTGGAAAGCTCTTGGAGGAGGGAACTTTCCATCTCCCATAAGTTGTCCAGTATCAACAGTAGTTTAACACCTTCCCAGCAAGCAAACTCATGGAGTATCTTGGAATCATTCCTTATAACAAACCCCACTGTTATGGTTCAGGAGTTAGATGCTCCCAACCCCCCATCCCCGCCCCTCCCCAGAGTTTTAATTCACCCATACTAGATGTGGCCAGCTGGAAGTTAAGAAACACAATATCCCTTCCAGCAATCAGAGTCCAAGAAGGATTCCCAACCACCCTTTCACCTTCCCCTGAGAATCTACTTTATGTGCAAGGTAAACAGGAAGATCAGCCAGGGGGGTTAGAAGCAGAACCGATTAGTAGGGTTAACAGATCCAGCTAGAAGCCAAGGAGAGAAAAAGCTCAGATTCCAAAGACGGAGACTGACCAGCTGTCTTATATATGTTTGCATCCTTGCTTTAGTACATCTCAGAAAACCTATGAGTAAAGTGGACATTACTGTTGTTTTCTTTTCACAGCCTGTAATATAATTTTTCTCATTAGAATATCCCAGTTAGCCTCAAACCAGCACAATCCACCCCTGTGTTCTTCATTCAGAGTTTTACTGAGAATTATCTGTCTAATTTAAAACAATATTTACAATAATGAATATTACAAATTCAGTTTACACTTTGTTCTGGCTATCTCGGATGTAGGTGATTCAGGAGCTCAGAAAACAGGAAACAGTTTGTCTCTTCACAGATGAGACAAGAACAGGGACTCCCAGGCAACACTGGGTTTATGCTCACGTACTGTAGATTCTCTTGTTGGATGGCAGGCAATACCTAGAACAGAAAACTCTTAACACTCTGAATTTAACCTCTCTCAGCTAAGGTTAGATTTCTCTGTGGAATACACTGGATTTCACCACTCTCCTGCATTACCCAGTATGTATGACCAGGACCTTCTGCAGAAACCACCCCTTGGACAGGTTTCCCTTTGCCTGAAGGAGAAAATACTCAGTTTTCCCTAACAGATTCATTTAACATACAACAGGAACTCTATCACCATCCACTGTTTGTACCAAATCTGATTGGGCAGGTCCTGATCTGTTTGCAGAACCTCTAATATTTACCAACCAGGTTGATTGTGATAAATGCTTGTCCCAGTTTTTCAAAGTTCCAGCCCAATGGCTTTTAGGGTGGTTTTCAGCAAACCATTGTAGTGTTCAACCTTTCCTGAAGCTGGTACATAGGAGGGTGTGCTGGTTTGAACTAATTGGAGGATTTGAATGAGAAATTTGACTATAGGCTGAGAAAGGAAAGCACTGATGATGCCATTTCCTTCAGAGCTCTACTGAGAAAAAAAAATGTTTTAAGAGTTGTAACCCAAATATAGATATGGTTTCAGACCTCTCTGGGCTGTGGCTGCTCCTTGCATGGCTCCTTTTCCCTGCCTTTTGTAGCTGATTGTCAATAATTACACTAACTTCTTTCCTA
>VWZI01002874.1:234202-255433 GCA_013396835.1 Psilopogon haemacephalus | reverse complement strand
AGATCCATGCAATACCATGCTCTTTGGCCCAGTTTTGCACAAGATTGTTCTTGAAATGAGTGCCATTGTCTGATTCAATTCTCTCTGGAGTTCCATGTCTTCACATGATTTGTCTCTCCAAACCAAGAATGGTGTTACATGCAGTAGCATGTGGAACTGGATAGGTTTCCATCCGGTGCTTGCCTCTACCATTGTTGGCACATACTGCTTGACAGAACAAAACTTGACAGAACAAAACCGAGGTAAAGTGATGTAGCCAGTCTGCCACACTTCTCTACACTTGTACTTTGACCATCTCTCCCCATACCATAAGGGTCTGGTTTGCTTAGCATGCTTAATAGCAGCACAGATGTCACAGTCATGTATGACTTGGGTGATAGCATCCATGGATAAGTCAGTTGACCTATCATGTGCCCATCGGTATGTTGCATCTCTGCCGTGATGTCCAGATGAATCATGGGTCCACCAAGCTAAGAACAGTTTGCCTTGCTGTTTCCAACCAAGGTCAAGATCACAGCTTGTATCAACTTGAGAAATTTTGTCAGCTCGATCTGCCTGATGGTTGTGTTGGTTCTTCTCAGTAGCTCTACCTTTAGGCATGTGTGTGTCTATGTGCTGCACCTTAACTGGAATTCTCTCCAGCTGTGCATCAATATCCTGCCATAGATCAGCACACCAAATAGGCTTTCCTTTCCTCTGCCAACCACTCTTTTTCCAGTCTTTTAGCCAACCCCATAGAGAATTGACTACCATCCATGAGTCAGTGTGGAGATAGGCAAAGGTTCCTGTTCAGCCACATCAAGAGCAAGTTAGAAAATTCTTACCTCAGTGAATTGACTGGATTCACCTTCTCCATCTCTTGCTTCAGTAACTCTCCTGGTAGGACTCCAGTCTGCTGATTTCCATCTTCACTTGTTCCCAACAAGATGACAGGAACCATCTGTGAACAAAGCATAGTTCTTTTCCTGATCAAAGATCCTCCATAGGGAGGAGCTTCTTCATCACAAATTATTCTCTCCTCTGGCAGTATCATACAGTCTGTACCTTCTGGCCAGTTGGTGATCACTTCCACCAGACCAGGTCTATCAAGATTAAACATGCGTGCTCGTTGGGTTATCAAAGCCATCCATTTAGACCAGGCTGCATCTGTGGCATGATGCGGTGATGAACCTTTGCCTTTGAACATCAAGTTTAGAACTGGCAGTCTAGGAGCTAAAAGCAATTGTGACTCAGTTCAAATCACTTCAGAAGCTGCTTTCACTCCTTCATAGGCTGCTAGTATTTCTTTCTCTGTTGGGGTGTAATTTGCCTCTGAACCTCTGTAGCTATGACCCCAGAAACCAAGTGGATGACCATGTGTCTCATTTGGAGCTCTTTGCCGAAGACTCCAAGTTGGACCATTGTCATTTGCAGCCATATACAGAATGTTTTTAATGTCCGACAAGTTTGAACAGGTCCCAGACCTGCTGCATGGACTTCTCCCTTTCTCTGATCAAAGGCTGCTTGTTGCTCAGTTCCCCAATCAAAATTATTCGCCTTACAAGTCACATCATGCAGAGGTTTGACAATTTGACTGAATCCAGGCATGTGTAGTTTCCAAAATCCCACTGCACCCAAGAAAGATAGTGTCCTTCTTATTTGCAGGAACCGCCATGGTGGAGACCTTGTTTATCACACCCTGTGGAATGTGATGGTGACCATCCTGCCACCGCACTCCCAGAAACTGAATTTCTCTGGAAGGTCCTTTGACCTTGTCTCTTGATGGCAAAACCTGCTGGCAATAGAATATTAATTATCCTCAGCAGTTTGGCCCCACACAATGATGTCGTCGATGAATTGGATGTGTTCTGGAGCTTTACCTTTCTCCAGTGCGTCGTGGATCACTGAGTGACAGATCATTGAACTGTGTTTCCACCCCTGAGGCAGACAGTTGAACTGATGCTGGATTCCTCTCCAGGTGAATGCAAATTGAGGCCTGCATTCCTTTGCTATGGGAATAGAGAAGAAAGCATTAGCAATGTCTATGGTAGCATACCATTTAGCTTCCTTTGATTCCAGCTTGTACTAAAGTTCCAGCATGTCTGGTACAGCTGTGCTTATGGGTGGAGTCACCTTGTTGAGGGCATGAAAGTCCACTGTGAGTTGCCAGTCTCCGTTAAGCTTGCACATGGACCAAATAGGACTGTTGAAAGGTGAATGAGCTATCTCAATGACCTTCTGACTTTCCAGTTGATGAATCAGGTGATGAATGGGCAAAAAAGAGGCACAGTTAGTTCGGTACTGCCTGTGATGCACAGTTTGAGTAGCAATTTGGCAGTTTCATGTCCTCTATATCATGATGTCCTGCAACTGCAGATTCATCTGAAAGTTCAGGTCAAATGGACAATTTCAGTTTACCATCCTCAATTTCTACAGATGCTATCAGGACCAATTACAATAGTATGTTTCTTCCACTCTTTACTAGCTAAAGTTATTGCAGCCTGCAACTTGGTTAACTCTTGAGATCCATCAGTGATTCGAGAAATAGTTATAGACTCTGTCCCTTTGCAATTTGATGGCAATAGAGTACATCGAACACCTGTATCAACTAAAGCCCTGTATTTCCAAACTTTTGAACTGCCAGGACACCTAATGAATATATTCCAACAGATTTGGTTTTCTCCACTATCCCTCTTCTCCTCCTGGCTGAAGGCAGGGCACCCCTAATTCTAAACGTGGCATGTAGAGTGTGCACAAGTGATTGCTGTTGTTGTGAGAGAAATTACAATCATTAGAATAATTGCAATTACTCTGGGGAGCTGAATAAGTGACATCTACCTTTCTGGCATTGTTGCCTCTGTTTCTGCCACTCTGCAGTTCTCTGACTCTTTTCCAAAGAACTGAAGTAGGTTGACCATCCCACTTGTTCATGTTCTCACCAAATTGGTCACAGGATTAGCCAGAATGACCCATGTGATTGATGATGCCTAGGTGGAATTTGTCTCCTGGGCCAGAATTGCCTTGCAGGAGGTGGGCCTCTGTTCCTGATGGCGGAAACATGCACCCATTCAGATGATGAAGGAATGGTATCCTTTGCCATTCTTGTGGCACTTAACCCCTTTATCCCTCAACTTGTGTTGATACCAGGTTGCCCTGATTGTTGAAACACATGAGACCCACTTCTCAAGCTTGACCAGTGAGTCTGGAAGGGGTTACCAAGCTGATGCAAGACTACAGCACATGGCTATGAGGAGATTCTGAGGGAATTGGGCTTGTTTCTCCATTACAAGAGAAGTCTGAGGAGGACCTAACTGCACTGTAATGGAGGCTACAGAGAAGATGGAGCTGGCCTTTTCTTGAAGGTGAACAGAGAAAGGCAAGAGGCAATGCAGACAAATTGAAACACAAGTAATTTCTCCTGCAAAAACATGGTGGCTTGGGAGTTCCCCCTACTCCACCATGAGATTCACCAGACTAACTTAGCCAGCTGGAAGGTAAGGATGAAACTATATTTTTACAGTGTAGCACAAACTTACAAGCATATATACAGATATTTACAACTATATACAATTATGTATCAGTTAGAAGTAATACAGAAAATCAAAATCCCTCCTGAACAGCAGAACCACCCAGGAGGGCTCTGAACTAACTCTCCTCTTTCTTCCCACCCCCTCCCTTATCTTAGAAGACTTATGTGCAAGGGTAAGATACAAGAAAGACAAAAAGAGGTTAGAAGGAGAATGGTGAGACTGGGTTACACAGATTCAAGCAGAGACAGCTAACACGGCAAGCAGCAGTCAGAGACTGAGAAAATTTGTTGTTGTTTCTTGTTTTTATATCTCTAAGCAAAACCAGTGGGTGATATAGACATCACTATTATTTTCTTTTCATAGCCAGTGATCTAATTTCTCTCATTAAAATATTCCAGTTAACCTCAAACCAGCACAAAAAGGATAAAATCTTCTGAGCAAGGATGAAGATGAGAACAGGGGCCCAGAGAGGCAGTGACATCTTCATCCTTGAGGAGTTTCAAAACTCACATGAGGAACCTGCTGTAACTTTGAAGTGTACCTTGCTTGGTGGGTAATGGTGAGCAAAGGTGACAGTTCTTCCAACAAAGAGGATTCAAAAGGTTTCAAAATTTTACCAGGAAGATACTATAGCAAATATTTCCTGTAGTTCATCAACTGCTGTGATAATGATTTCACTGCCTGTCTTCCATATTCTCAGTAACGCAGAAATTTGTAGGGATTTGTTGTGATTCACTTGGCAAATGCAGCCAACAGAGAACAGTCTAATGCTGAGAGTATGTTACGTGGAGCTTCCTGGTTAGCTGTCAATCCTGCTTTTCTTCCAGGAAAATCCCATTTCTTGAAAAATATGTTCATTTATTTACGTTCCCCATCCAAATGGGGTGACCCAGGCTCTTATGGAATTTTACACAGTATCTGTTGTTACTAGAGGACAAAATTCTAATAACATAAAACGAAGGGCCATTTCTGCTTTACACTTGTCTCGATCTCTGCTTCCCTCAGCAGTCAGGATAACTAACGTATGGAGGAAGGATACATGCACCCAGTCTCATGACTTCACGTATGTCTGACACAGCGAGGTTGCTGGCTTTGCCCTTGCATTCAGAGAGAAACTTGAAAGCAAACTTTGATAATATGGATCTAGCTCTGGTACAGCTTAAAAAGTCCCATATTGCAGGGACACTTTGTACTGATGTCAAATCTGCTCAACATCAGAGTAGGGGCATGAACACAACTGCAAAGCCTGGCCTTGTGAGCCAGAGGTGCATACCCTGAGGGTGACGGAAAGCTGGGGAGTGAGCTTTCCTTCTGCTGCTGCTGCAGCAACATTTCTGCACTGCTGGGCTTGCCACCAGCATGCTCTCTGCTGTCACCTCCCCGCCTCCTGCCCTCACCTCCAAAATTAAATTGATAAATCACCCACACTAAACACATGCAGCCTGACTTGCTCATATGGAACTAATTAAGCATTTGGATGAAGGAGTGCATTAGCTCTCGGATGTACAGGGGTATCTGTAAGTCCATCTGCTGCAGATGAGAATTTCCTGAGGACCATTGGACTGAACAAATCGGTGCTGAGCTCTAGCCCACAGAGTTGAACAGGAGCTTGAGCAGGTATGGACTCTGGGCCAGCAGTTAACTCAATACATGCTTATGTTTTGAATAACGGCTGAACATAGTTTTTATTTCTTATTGCATCCTGGCCAAAGCAGAAGGGATAAGCAGCTTTCAAGAAGGGCCAACTTCCCAAAGTGGAAAATATTTATGATAAAAACTGACTGTAAGAACAACTGTCCCAGAGAAATGTGAGAAATATTTGGAAGTTAAGACCATGTTACTGTGTGTCTTAAAACCATAATACCACAAACACATTAGACACTTAAGAAGGTAGATTAAGAAAGTAATGCAATGTAGGTAAATAACTGCAATGCTGCCCTTGGAAAGCCTTTCAATCAACCTATTTCTCACTGCTGACTCGAGGAGACACTTAGGCATCTTCTCCAGGAAGACTTTTTCACTCACTGCCAACTAGAGACTCTAGTCAGGCTCTTACCACCAGGAAACAGTAAATAGTTTAAGTGGGAAGTTATAGCAGTGAAAATATAAGCAGCAGGGAGAATGAGGAGAGAAGGAAAAGGAACCAGTGAAGAATTTGTGTCCAGTAAAGATAATATGGAGATTGCCCTTCTGAGGTGCCTTTCCACCTCAATGGTCCTGTCATTCTACCATCTTAAAAACACTCTGGGGAGGACCTCAGTGCCACACTAGACAACCAGAATGTATAATCAGTAACAGCACAAACAGGATGCAAATGCCTAACAAATGCTTCTGTGCTTCATTTAGATGGTACTTAGCACCATGTAGTGACAAGGAGTATTTTTCCATCCACCAGTAACTTCAAAGGGATGTTAAACAGTAACTGCTAATAAATGAAACATCACTGATCAGTATATCCAAAAGATTGTCTGAAGTGCAACTGTCACCCTTTAAGTAAAGTGCAGATGTTACCCTTTAATGGATCTTGCACACTAAGGCAGCTTCCAGCACATATATTCCAAAGGACGAGGCTGTAGCAATGTTTTAAAAGGGGAAGTAAACAGATGATGTAAGACAGGTTTGCTAACACCACATAACCCTTGCACAAAATGATGAAATATCTCCCTTCTCCTTGCAGTCTCCAAGCCCTCAGTAATGAATACAGAAATACCAGCGAAAATCACATAGACAAAATAATTTATCTCCAACATCATTAACCTTGTAACTCATCTGGGAGCTGTCCTCTTACTTACAAAAAAAAAAGGAGCTTAAGAAATTATTGCATATTTCTTTTGGGGATTCTTAAAGAATCCAATGGAATTTGTAACTATTTTAGTCCTCTTCTTCTATGATACCACTTTAAAAAAAGGCTATCACACAATATTAGAAAAAAAAAAAATCAGGGAAAGATTGGTGAGGCATTGGAATAGACTGCCTGGGGAGGTGGTTGAGTCACCAACTCCAGATGTGTTTAAAGGTAGTTTGGATTTGGTGCTTGGGAATATGGTTTAGGGATGAACCTTGTAGAGTAGGGCTATTGACTGGACTTGGTGATCCCAAGGGTCTTTTCCAAGCTGAATGATTCTGTGATTCTGTGAATATGTCCTCAAAAATAGTAATGATTTCACCTGTGTTTGTCAATGTTATTCTGTGCTGGTAGTGTCACATCAGTTAAAGGGACTGAAGCTCTGTATCTTGGGAAGTGTTCTTTCCTGGATGGCCCTGGTACTACCTTCTTTCCAGACACTTACCGCACTGGTTGATTCTTAACTGCTTTTGTGTACATGTGTGCTTTCCATGCATTTGTATGTTTGGACCCCGTTTCGTACTTTGCATCCATTTTTAGAATGCAAATATACTGCATAATCCAAACATTTCCATATTCTCAACAGAAACATTTTAATAGTGATTTGAACAATTTTCTCAAGAGAAAGAACAGTGATGAGGCTGTTTTATGTTAAGGCTTTTGAACACAGTTGTTTAACTTCTTTTAAGTGTCAGAAAGTTATTCTTTAAATAAAGGAGAGCTACAAAACCCTAATGGGGACCAGACAAGTACTTAAGCGTACTGTTTAAATTTCACCTGTTTCCATTGCGTGTATGGTAAGGAATCCACACAGGCTCTCCAGTAGCTGTGGTTTATGTCTTGAGGTGCCATGTACCACTATCACATGGGCACAAAGGGTCCAGACAGCAGAGGAGTATTTTCTAGAGAGAAGGACAACATGTGTGGAAATGACAAAAGGCCCTTAAAGAGTGCAACTGTGCATTTCAGGTATCCTCAGCAGGAGGCAGCTAACAGAGTAAAAAGCAGATAGTGCCTTTAAAGAAAATGCATTCAGGTCTGGCTGACCTCTGTGTTATAACTGTCACTTCCTGCTGTGTGTTCTCCCTTCCAGAGTGGCAGAGGAATGCTGCAGGTATGGGTAGCTCCTAAGAGTTGTTCAGTGTCCTCCAGCTTGAAATGGACCCTAAGACATTTCTGTGTGATCTGAAGCAGGCAAACCCACAAATGGGGATGGAACTCTCTAGACCCTGCCCACACACTTCGTAATGCTATCTCATGGCTGTTAGCAGTTCATATAATCACTCTGTGAACCACTCAGTCCTAAAAGCTGTGAAACATGGAAGTGCTTTGGGGAGGCAGAGTTCACAGACCTGCTGGCACACCATCAGGAATGGTTCCCACACCTACTGCCTCACCAACAACAAAGAGGAATGGGGAGGACATCTACAGAGGAAATCTGAAATTAATAAACGTGATTTCAGATGTCCAAATTAAGTGAGATGATTCTCAGCAAGGATATCCTTATTGCAAAATATGGGGTATTATCTGTATTTTGCTAGCAGGCATAGAGTACATTTTGACAATAAATTCTGATAGGAAGCAAATATTTTCCATATTGTAGCTGAGGGCCAGAGTAGTGAGCTGGGCACCTGCAGGTCACGTCTCCCAACTCCAGACTGAAAAGCTCTTTCACAAGCTTGATGATTTCCAGCTCATTTTGCATGGCATGTTAAAAGGAGTTTCTTGTTCTTGGTCTCTTATTCTTATTGAGAAATGTCATCCTCTGCATGCAGCCTCATGGAGTTACCTGAAGTAAATGTCTGTTGACATCAGCCTCAGTAGGTATGCTATTTCCCTGTGTGGAAACAGCAATGAAATTAAAGGATGTTTATATCTTCTGGCTCCACAGTAACCCCTCTGAGACGTGCATCAGCTTTGGAAGCTTTATGTACCATTTGATTTTGCATTTCTGTGTTACCAGTGAGTTTTCTTTGGCTTTTGAAAACAAGATACTGACTTCTGCATTCAACCTGCCGTTGCTGGCACAGAGATCCCTGGAGAAAGGGGCTTTTGGCTGCATGTGCACCGTAACATTTTCTGCCTGATACAGACCCAAACTCAGGTTAGTAGAAAACTACATATTCATTCACCCCAGGTTCTGCCCCTTGGAAAGTCAGAAATGGGGTGCGATGACAGACCTTGATTACTTATTTATTTTTTCTTTCAATCTGTCTAGCCTCACCCATGATAGGTTATTTTAAAGCCACAGTTATGGTAAATAGTTAATTTGATAGGAAATATATCCCAATGTCATCCTGTAATTAAGTATAAAGTCAAACTGAATCCATTATTCATTTGGAAAAATATTTTCCTGCTTGAGACTTCTGTAATCAGAGGGCAAGATGCCACCATGCCTCCTGCATCCCAGGGCATACTGCATTCCTCCAAAATCTACAATGTCTATACTTAGTGACCCCCTGCTGTCCAAAGGCAGCCGTCTGCAAAGTGGAAAGCAGAGACCTTTTGAGGGCCACCCAAGATCACAGAATCATGGAATTATCAGGCTTGGAAGGAACCCCAAGGATCATCTAGTTTCAACCCCCTCCTGCCATGGACAGAGACATTTCCCACTAGATCAGGTTACCCAGAGCCACATCCAGCCTTGCCTTAAAAACATCCAGGGATGGGGCTTCCATCACCTCTTTGGGCAACCTGTTCCAGTGTCACACCACGCTTCCTAATGTCTAATCTTAATCAATCTCCCCTCCTCTAGCTTGGATCCATTCCCCCTAGTCCTTTCACTACCTAACACCCTAAAAAGACTCTCACCAGCTTTCTTGTAGGCCTCCTTCAGGCACTGGATGATGTGTTCACTCTTGGTGTGGATCATACCTGACTAGTTCCACAGGTATAAGAGCAAAACTCCATCTCTCCTCTGAGCATTCTACTTTGTCATGGAGGCACTCAGGAGCTCCAAGGTTGGAGCATGAGATGGAGCACTCCACTCACTTGGATATTCTGTGGTCATAGGGTGCTTGCGAGGGTTGTAAGCCCTTCAATTCAAGCTGTAGCCTCACTTCCTGAGAGAGAGGCTGTCATGCTTGGCAAGACATTTGTCTCCCTGAACACATTATTTGCAGAGCCTTACCTTGTCTCTCGGCTGGCTGCATGGTAGAGGAGTTTCAGAGTGACTTTGCTGCAACCAGAGTGTAACTCTTGAGCATCCATTCATGAGCCTAAGCAGGAGAGGCATAGACTGGAGAAGATACATCCCTATCCAGGGCAGGAAGGGCTGTAAAAAACATAAATAAGGAGGATCTGAGGAACTGCACTGGTGGTCCTCAAACCCTCTGTGTGTGACAAGAGACGAACAGGGGAGACCTTGTTACTGGGTCTTGGCTTTAAAGAAGTTTTCTTCTACTTACACGTGTTAGGGGTGTTCTGTTTAATTCATGTCAGCAGCTCTGGCTCAGGGTGGGATCCTGACAGCCTGTTTTGTACTTCCCATACCTTATTTCTCTGCCCCCTTACCACTGCCTGACACAACTGAGCTGTCTGCAGAAGATGCACTGGGTGCACAGGGCAGCCCCTAAGCAGCCATTTGATGATGCACTTCTCACCTGGGATGCATGGGGAAAGCCACATGAGCTGCAGTTCCCTAGCAGCATTCTCTGACAAAAGCTGCTCTTCATTCAACCAGCAAGGTTTAATGGGCAGAGGAATGACACCCACGAGAAAAATGTTTGCTGGGATTACAGTGAGGTAAGCAGGGCTGGCTGCAGCGAGTCACTTCTCACACTTACGTGCCGATTTTAATGGAGAGCCCTGAGATAAGTACCCATACCAGCTGGACGTGAATCAGAGCTACAATGTCTTTGTCTCCTCCCTTTGTTCAGCTTTGTGTGTAATGAGCACCAGCCACTGAAGTGGGTAAAGCAAAACCTTGGGCTGAGATGAATCAAAACTGAGCACTGGTGATGACCAGCAATATCAGTCGATAGAACTCTTTATATGGAAATTGATTTTAACCCCTCAGCTCCCCACCCTGTTCCAGACTACTCAAGACAAGTAGAATACTTAAGACAGGTAAAATCTAAGGTGGAAAACTCTACAAATAATAATAATTTTAAAATTTAACACCAGCTTTCCCAAGATCTTTGGCTTACCTACTGCTATCATCACTGAAAGACAGCGTTTTAAACCAAACACCTTCAGCAAAACGCTCACAGAACTGGCCTAAGCAAGTGGCATAAACTTCTAAAGAACACACCTAAAAAAAGACATAAGCAAATTAAAAAATGTTCCCTTTCCCTCATTTTGCAAACATGGCGAGCTACAAAGCTGGCTGCTACAATAATTGCTGAAGGATGGCCTATTGTATTTTGCTTGATATAAAATGACACAGAGAAACAGGGTGGAAGTGATGAAGTCAGCCACAGTTGCCCACAAATGTATCTCATGTTGGACAAAGGGAGAGTTGGGGATCCAGCAGCCTCCATTGTCTGGAGTCAACAGGGATTGGTGGTCGTCAAAACACCAGATAGTTTAAGATCTCATTTCTTCCATGTTACAACATGAACAGGACCACGAGGGGCTCTAGGAGTAGAGAAACTGTCCCAGACCACATGTTTTCTGTGTACTGGATGGCCCATAAGCAGCTTCAATTGGAAACAGACATCAAGGTAGATGTATTCTCACCGGAAAACAGCCAAGGAAAGAAGCACAGAGTAGCAAGGAATGGTCCAATTTTGGTTAGAATTTTAGGGTTTATTGAATCAAGCAGGGTCCCACTGCAGGCTCACTTCATTCCCACAGCAGCGTTGTCGTGCGCATGCCACTGAAACTTACCAAGCAGAGATAAAGTCTGATGCCGAGGAGCCCTTTTAGCATGTGTTTCATGTAACCATATCCCTAGAAATGCCTTTCTGTTTAGATCAAAGTCCTGCCTTGACCTGCCTGAGGTGAATAATGAGGGGCAGGGAAGTATTTTTAACTCTGCAGCTAGAACAGTAGGCGCATCCCAAAAGGGAGATGTGGGGTAGCAGTGGCACCAGTCTATAAAAGGGATGGTCAAACAGCCTAGCCTTGAACTTGTGGGGCTGGGAGCAGTGACCTGGCTCTACAGGGTCTGCCTCAGCCCACTCCTGAGACAGGGACACTGCTGCAAGGAGTGGGAAGAGGGTGTTAATTTTAAAATGAGGGGTCAATGCCAAAGTCTGGAGGCACGAGGGAGGTAATATACCCTTTGTATCCTGGCAGAAGTGACGCTGCATGGTCCCAGATCCATCACTGGTTGGGAATCAACCACCCTTGCACCTGGTAGCTAGCAGTGACCCACTCCTGGCCCAGGTGGAAAAAAAAAAAAAAAAGGGAGCAATCTAAAGCCAAACTTCTGCCTTAATTTTTAAACATTTGAATATGTGACCTGAAAAGCTCCTTTGGAGCAGCCAGCTACTCAGCATCCCAGAAAATCAGATTTAAATGCTAGTAATATGAATTATGCAATTAGTGTGAATTCAACTTGAGTTCTTGCCACTCACATTATAGAAATCTGAATTTCCTGATTTCTACTTTTCAGACTTTGCCAGGTTTCTTTCCCTATGTGGCTACATCTGAGAAATGTCCTATATTTCATTTTAATTTGTGAGACGCTTTGGGAGGGGGCTAAATGTTACTGGCTATTAATATAGAACTAAAAGGCCAGGAGCATTTTAAAAAGAAATATTATGGATAGGAAAAGAGAAAACAGCTAGTGAGGGTGAGAGGGGAGACATGGCATTTTTAACAAAGCAAAAATGGAAACAGTGAAGTATATAGTTTATACTGTAGGTATTATTAATTGGACAAATCAAATGAAAAGCAGAGCAGCTTTCCAAGGAGCCCACTGTGTGAATCTAAGAGCACTTACAAGTACACACGTTTCTCATCTCCTGACATCCTGGAGATTTGGGGATCATTTGATTTACAGCCACTGACTTGAGCTAGTTCTCTTTCGTGGGCTTTATTTTAGTAATATGGGTAGCACTAAACTCTGTCTGGTCATAAATCCTGAGTTGGTAATTCACTTATAAGTGATGATGCTTTGTCAGCGCTGTCTGCTCACCCTCCCTTGTGGGGCCAGCATGGTCTCCATGCATACCTACACATTCCCTTCATGGGAGAAATATCATGAGTAGGGCACTCCAGCTGTCCCTGCTGGAGCTGGAGACAGCAATTTTGGTCCAAGGGATCTTCCTGTTGTAGGAGATTAAATAAATTAAAAATTGTTCTGTCCTTAGGACAACCTGCAACACCTTCCTTACCATCCGAACACCACCCACCTACCCTAAGGCTCAGTTCTTCTAATGCCCTGTCAGAACAATCCCTGCCTAAAATAATGACAAAGCAAATAGCTGTGGCCAAAAGAAGGATCTCAGGTAGAGAATATATCCTGAAGCCAAGGATTCAGTGAGGTCTGCTCACCATTCGTGCTTAATTTCGTATGAAAGATGCTCAGCTTAGGCAGTGCAAAGGGACAGCGGGAAACAGGAAACAGTGATAAAAAATATGTCTAAGCAGCATGGGTCCTTCAGATTCCCTATCTCTGAAAAAGGTGTCTCATAACATCAGCCATCCAAAATGTGTATCTTGTGCCTTCTGCTGTGGTCAGTGTGGTGCTGCAGGTTCCCACACATCCCACCTGCCTGAGGCACAGAGGACTTGTTCTTGGGAGGTGCTTCGCTCCCCCCAGTGCTAGATAGATAGTTTGGAAATGTATCTTTAAACTAATTACCTTAACATTAATTAATTAATAGTCTTAAGGTTACTTTTATTAAAGAGGCAGCTAACTTTTTGGCAGTTCACATTAAACAAAACAGATCTCTCCTTCCTTGTGTTCAGCTCAGACAAGGATACTGCAAAGAGTTAATATTTACAGTAAATTGAGAATGAGGGGTTCCAAGACAACAATCACTGGAAAAGTTTTAAGCACTGTCACACAAGGGAATAAGCTATAAATAGAGCAGCAGGCATTCTTATTTGAGGTTGGTTTGGACTAGAAAGATTTTAAGGGATAATCTTTCTTTTTGTCTTAAAAAAACCCCAAAACACAACAAAAACCCCAAACCCAGAAAGACCAACACACAACAATTTTTTTTCTCTTTGATGAGATGTGAGATTGCATTCCTTTTAACTTTGGATTTTATGATATTCTGTCATGGCAAAAGGCTAATGAATCTTCTGCATATGAATTGTTCCCAGCTGTTGATAAAACCATGATCATCATCAGCTTGCCCTGGCTGTATGCAGCCAGATTTTAAAGGAAAGGAGCTGCTGCTTTTGTCCAACTCAGGAGGCCTGTTTTACTGATGGTCTTTGCTGGGGTACATGGAGAAATAACTAAATTTAATTCAACCCACCTGTTTTCTGGTGCTGAGTTGGGGTTCACCTAATTTTTATGTCTTAATTGTTCGTATATTTCTTCAAAGGTTTTCATGTTTTTCTTTGAAGTTGTTTAAGTACAACCCCAGCTATACTCTGCACCACTCGCTGCTGAGGGCTACCATTTCACAGGACTCAGAGCAGGCTGTTTTTGTAGCTTCTTATTTGATGCAACTGATGAAGAAGGAGGAGCAGGATGACCTTTTTCATTGTGCTCCCCTGTTGCACAGAGCTTAGTGAAGGAGCTGTGATGGGTGAGACAGAGCAGTGACACCACTGTTGGCAGCAGGCAGTGCTGGCTCTTTGGCTTTTTAGGGGCTGGCATGGAGAGAAACAGCAGGCTGCTGGCATGATACCAATATCTGCACCTCTGTTTGCTCTCAGGCAGGGTAATGCCTAGAAATGCCATGACTGCTTTGCATGGAAGAAGCTTCTCATGCTGAAAGGGTATCTCTGTCCACACGGGACAGGACAAGAAGTCCTGATGCCTTGAAAGGAATCAGGGGCAGTGTAGGCACAGGGTCAGGTTCTAATGCAGTGAGTAGTGAAGGCACTTGCTTGTCCATTACTGACAATTTTAAATTTAACTGGTGAAAGAAATACACTGTGTGCAGCAGCTGCTTCCCTAGGGCTGTGTGACAGACTAGCAGGGAGCAGAAGTCCCAGACACCCAGAAAATATGTATCTACAAAATATATTGTGTAGTTCTTCTTCACTGTGGCCATTTTAGTTGTGTGTAATAAATATATCTACCTCAGTAAATTAGTGCATTTGATTTTACTAAGAATTGTAGATCTAGGAGGACAATGTGAGATGTAAGGGTACGGCAGTGTCTTCAGTTTAAATCTTCTCCTAAATTGCACTCAAAAATGTTTATGCTGTTAACACTAAGGAAGAGGCTAAATTATTTATTGCTCTTTGAGTCTTTCTGCCAACAGTGAAACTGTGTTTCTTTTCCACACTTTTGGAGCAATACTCTCTTTACTTCTTGCTCTAAAGTTTTACTGGTCACAGCTATTTTTCTGTGTTGTGCAGGATTCACAGATGTCTATATGCAGGTCACATGCATTTCAAAGACTCAGGGCTTGTCTTCCGAGAAACAGCTGATGGAGACATTTGTTTTAAAGTAATAGGAGGCTGAAGTTCTGCAAAATGCAGATCAAATACTGCCATAAGTTGATCCTTCCCATCAGTGAGAAAACAAGGCAGTCTGTCTGTTGAAATTTCCAGACAAAGTTTTTCATGTTTTTGAACAGCAATCATATCTGCAAAACACCTTTTGCTTGTAGCTCATTATCGTAAAGGTGCATATGCTGTGAGCTGGTTGTCCTGACCATCGTGTAATGGACTTGACATCTCCATAGCTGGATGCTGGAGACCTTGCACTTTCCTATTTTGAGAAATGCTTTCAGACTGGGAAATATGAAGTCAATGTGTCAGAAATGCATTCTCAGGTCTCTTCTAAGGAACAGTGGCAGAGTGAGGAGTCCAAAGTATTTCTAAGTGATTGAATTTTATTCAGAGCTCTCTGATCTGGAAAAGAGGTTAGACATGTCATGAGAACAAGTTGTTCAGTTCTTACCAAGGTTTTGGACAGGTCAGTAATAATTTTAAAACTCCATCATACTGTATATGACCTTACCTAGACAACCTGCCAAGGCATGTGTGCTGTGCTTATTAGCGTGCTGATACCCTGGTATTAGAGTGCTTTGGCTGAGAAAATAATTGGGTGTCACCAGGAGAGTGTCAAAGTGCAGGGTAGGATATACTGGAAGAGCTAGTAACTTGTATTAGACCAACAGATAGAACTCATGAAAAGAAACTTGGACAGATCACTCTTTCCTGGAAGATGAAAAGAGGCTCAGGTCGTCCCATCTCTTCTGCTGTCGCTGAGCTTTGCTCTCTTGGGTACCTTTTTGTGACCAAAATTACAGATTAATCTAGTCAGACTAAACCCAGAACAATTGTTCTGGACCTGCATTTTCTCCTTCTGCCTTGCTAGTCCTAAAGAAAGCTGTGGTTTCCTTGAGACTTCTTTTCTCCAACTATATCCATCTGTTTAAAGACAACATTAGCTCTCCCTTCATTTGCCTCAGGGCCAGAGGGAAAACTGGGGCATAGAGAGAAATGGAATATTAAAATTATAACATACAGAAATATTCTATCCAATGGTTTCACCTGGTATACTGTGATTTCATCCTCTGCCTCTACTTGCAAAGCTCTTGACCTTGCAGACAGCAGCAGGCAGCATTTTACAACCTGGCAGAAGCTAACCACAGTGGGGAGTAAATTCCAGGTTTAATGGAGCACTCACAGCCCAAGCTGGGTCTCACTGCATTTATTAGCTCACGCTGCAGAAGTGGCTCCAGAACACGCATGGGTCTAGGGTCAAACCCTGCCATGCACCCAAATGGCCTTGGGTGAGGAGCAGTCCCCTGTGGGCTCTGGGATGTGCCAGCTGCCTGGTGCCTTCCTAGAGGAATGGCAATACCACAGATTCTGCTTCTTCCTGGGAGAGCTGGCTCCTGTCTACTAGCAGTGAAGACAGCTGAGTGTCTCCATGAATCATCCCACCAAGCACCCAGATCTGTGGGAGCTTGCACTGGGAGTAATAGATGGGTTTATTTCAGTAACCAGGTTGTGCAAATAATTCCCCAAGAATTTCTCTTCTTGTCAGTCTTCAGGGTGTTTATTTTTCCCTCAGCACTTCTTTAGACTTCATCTGCACAGTTTCTCTTACTGACTCAGACATGGATGCTAGGACAAGCTATTAGGTGATCAGCAGGAGCTTTCATTTTGATACAACTGTAGTCATGTAAACACAATAATAAAACACAGCAGTGTAGTGCAGTTACACTACCACGCCAAGTAGATGCCATCTAGCCCTTCAGCCACAGCTAGTCTCTGTCAGCACAGCTACATAAGAAAGCCTTACCCCTCACTGATGGAGCTGAGATTTTAATGACAATTCATATACAGTCTGCACAGGCAGGCTGATGTTATTTTATCTGGCCAGAACAGATAGCAAAGGCAGGAAAGAGTCTAGACCCACCTGCTCTAGGTCCAGCAGTGCTCTAACAGGGTGATTTTTGTACTGGCCTGACAAGAAAGTGATTCGCCTTTGAATGAAGTTGCTCACAGCAAAGTGAAGGTGCAATCCTTCCAGAAATACTATTCTGAGAGACTGCAAATCCCACATCCAGTGATGGAGAAATGAGTGTGGCACCATGTTTTCACCTGGGGAACAGCATCCAGCATGGCACAGACACCTGTGTGAGCAGCAGACATTACTGGAAGGACAATGGCTACTATGCAGATGCACATGAAATTTCATACATGTGTGAATCTTAGGGCAGCACCTTTATGTACTGCAGTGGGTATTGTTTGCCTGGCTGGTTCCTGTTACTCTCTTAGACATTCAAGTTTTGTTCATTAGTGTTTTAGGCCAGGAAAATGTTTGTTCTTCAATTTCTTTATCCACTTTGTCTCTTTCTTTAAGCATCTGTTTTCCAAATGTACCCCTCTCATTCTGCACTGGGAACTAGATCAAAACTAAGTAGGCTCTGTGACAGATAGATTGCAACCAGGACTTTAATTTCCTTAAAAAATAAAATAGAGGCTTGAAGATGTGAGCTGCCTCTGACTGAAGCAGTGATTGGAAGAGATATTGACAAATTCTGATGGTGCCCGTATCTGGGAGGAGAAAATGGTTCTAATGAAGCTGTCTGAACTGTGCAAGATAGGTTTGCCTCCCTCTTGCACGCAGATTTTGTAACCTTAGCGGGATACTTTGCCTCAATTTCCCCATCTTTATATCACATATTGCTGGGTGGGTCTTAACGTCACTCATTGTCTAGATACTGCAAGACTTTGCTCATTGTTGATGCCAAGGTACTTGAAGTAGAAAACTCCCAAGGCATGCATATTCACATGTTAATGTTGGTGGAGGCAAGGAATGTAACCTGCACCACTCTCAGTACATTTCCTCGTGTGCATTAAGCCCTCCTGCTTCCCTTTCCATGTTGTTGCAGCCAGGCATGCCAAGATCCAGTGCAAATCTTTATGGACTGCCAAAGAAACAAATTATCATGCACTACAAAATGAAACTGGCATTTTAAATCTAAAACACATGACATCAGCATTACATGTGGAACCAGATACCATCAAATCACATGCCACCTCATAAATATTCAGGCTGGTGGGGCAAAAGAAATGAGAGGTGGATTTCTGGCCAGCAATATTCCCCAGGGTCTACTGCTTCGTAAAAGTCTTTTAAGCAATGCGAGGTGTGTACACACAGTCCATTTCAAATAGCCCATGAGAAGCTGACTCCAGTGCTTGCAGATTTGCTTGGGAGGCAGTAAGAGGGGGTCTTTTTGCATCAGAGCTCTAAGGCGAATGGTATAGTAGAAAGGATGAATGGCCATATCAAGAGACATGCCAAAGTCTCTAAAGGCAATTGGGGCAAGCGCCTGGCCCAGGCGGTTTTCATTGTGAACAACCGATGGGGAAGTTATGGCAGCCCCAAAGTCAAAGCATTCTATCCAACTGAACCAATGCTAGATGCAGTTTGCGTGCCAGGCAGATCAGAGAGCAAGTCACAGCACTCTCTGCTAAAAATGCAGGTGGGCCAACCTGTATTAGTAAAGTTGCTGTCAGTTGGAATAGTTCCAATGACACTGGCAAAACCTAGATGGCTATATGCCTGGGAAGTCCTGGATGCCCATGGAAAGACACACCGCATCAGTGTGTGGTGGATCATTCCTGATCATTAGTTGAGCCGCCCGCTCACTACATGCTGAGGCCAGTTTTGCTTTCGCACAAGTGGAGCCTGGATCAGAACCTTGATGCCAACCAGACCAGAGGCCAGGATTGGAATTGGACCAGGATCAGTAAGAGACAGAACAGACCAGTCACCCAGAGGGACACTGAATCATCATCGAGGAGGACACTCGACACCTTCAGAGAGTCAGCACCAAGGACAACCAGAGAGGATGACCACCGGAGACCTAACAGCATGGGACAAAACCTGATTGGACTCAGAGCTATACTGCTCTGCTAGACCTTGCTATAGTTAGGGTTCTGTATCAAAGTTTCTGTATTAGGGTATAAATTCCCAGCTTTGATACATGAAACTGCCCAACAGGCAACAGGGTGGTATGTCCTGGTAGGGCATAAATGCTGCCCAAATTAGTTCAAACTCCTGGCTCTCCTCCTCCTGTAACAAGGTCCGGGATTGGCAGGATTGAGCAGACAGTGAAGGTTTGAATGAAGGCAGCCCCGTGGCACGTGAACAAGTCAGTTGATCTGTGCTGTCCCTCAAAGCGTTAAGGTGGACCTCTAGGTTGCAGGACTTTGAACCTATTGGACAAAACAATGGATACTAGTGCCTATTGGTCAGTTCCACCCTTCAGAATAGGGTATTTAAGGGAGGCTGACTTAGAGCCGTTGGTCTCTTTTCCTGCTGCCTCCATCGGGATCAGATATCTCATGCACCTCTCTCACAGCAGCCATGTGTTTGCAGCCTGCATTGCAGCATTACAGCATCAGCAAGACAAACTCTTTCTCCTCCTCTCCTCGGGATTCTGTACCTATCGTGTTTGTGAGTAATAGGTGGGGTTAGGATTTCCCCTGTTATCAGGTTCCCTGTTTTTCAAGTTTCTGACTGTTTAAGCTGTTTAAACTGCTTAATTCTGTGTTTATAAATAACAGTCTGTGCAACAACCTTATCGACTGAACATCCAAAGAAGCCCAGGGAAATTTTCATGAAATCTCAATTGTTAATAATAATTTAAAAAATATTAATTGCAACAAGAACAATGGCCATGGGAGGGCACAAAGGCCAAGAAGTCAATAGCATGAACAAGAGTAATAACAACAGTGAAGTCAACTGGCTTGACCCTACGATGAGAGGTGTGCTGCTGAACCTTGTGCTAACAAACAATAAGGTTTGGTCAGGGATGTGAAGGTTGGAGGAAGCCTTGGATGCAGAGACCATGAGATAGTGTAGTTCAGGATCGTCTGAGGAAGCAGCAGGGTAGTAAGTAGGATTGTAACTCTGAACTTCAGAAAAGTCAACTTTGACCTCTTCAGAGACATCTGTGGAAGAATCTCATGGGTTAGGTCTTTAGAAGACAGGAGGGCTGGAGAGATGTTTATATTCAAGCACCACCTCCTCCATTGCTGGGCAGCTCTCTATCATCTTTGAAAGGTCCTGGAGAATAGGTGTGTGAGGACTGAAGGAAAGCCAACATCACTCCAGTCTTCAAAAAGGGCAAGAAAGAAGACCTAAGAAATTACAGGCCATTCAGCCTCACCTCTGTCCCTGGAAAGCTGATGGAACAGCTCATTCTGGGCTTCGTCTCAAAGAATGTGGAGGAAAACAAATTATCAGAAGTACTTGAGACAGATCCACCAAGGGAAAGTAATGTCTGACTAATCTGATAGCCTTCTGCAAAAGCGTGTCTAGATAGATAAGAGGAGGGCAGTAGGTAATGTCTACCTTGACTTCATCAAGGCTTTTGACACCATCTCCCATAGAATCCTCATAGGCAAGCTCAGGAAGCATAAATTAGATGAACGGACAGTGGAATGGATTGAAAGACAGATGAAAGATAGAGCAGAGGGTTGTGGTTGGTAACAGAGCTTAGTTGGAGGCTGTAACAAGCAGTACCTGCAAGGGGTCGTTATTTGATCCAGTTCTGTTCGATATATTCATCATCAACCTGGACGAATAGACAGAGTGTAGCCTCAGCATGTTTGCTGACACAAAACTGGGAGGGGTGGCTGACACACCTAAAGGCTGTGGTGCCATCCAGCATGACCTGGACAAGCTGGAGAGCTGGACAGATAATAACCTCAGCTTGTACCAAAATGCAGCACCTGTGGCACCTGATAGAGAAGGACTGGAGCTTCACATTTGCCTCACCAAGGGCCTAGGAAACTAATGCAGAAGTCAGAAGTTGTAGTCTGGTTTCTGCCCCCAGTGCAGCCTCTCTCCAAAGTAATTTCTAGATATTTGAAAGCTAATGTAGCATTTGATTAATATCATGATAACCAATCCTTCCTCCCTCCCTCCCTTCCTCCCTCTCTTCCTCTCTCTCTCTCTTCCTCTATCTCTTTCTCTCTCTCTCTTTCTCCCTCTCTCTTTCTCCCTCTCTCTTTCTCTCTCTCTTTCTCTTTTTCTCTCTCTCTTTCTCTCTCTCTTCTCTCTCATTCTTCTCCCTCTTTCTCTTTCTCTCTCTCTTTCTCTCTCTCTTCTCTCTCATTCTTCTCTCTCTTTCTCTTTCTCTCTCTCTTTCTCTCTCTCTTCTCTCTCATTCTTCTCTCTCATTCTTCTCTCTCATTCTTCTCTCTCTCTCTTTCTTTCTCTCTTTCTTTCTCTCTTTCTTTCTCTCTTTCTTTCTCTCTTTCTTTCCCTTCCTTCCTTCCTTCCTTCCTTCCTTCCTTCCTTCCTTCCTTCCTTCCTTCCTTTTC
>VWZI01002874.1:194473-233533 GCA_013396835.1 Psilopogon haemacephalus | reverse complement strand
TTCTTGAAGGTGAAAAGGATACGAATTCGGAGACGTCTTAGAGTATAACTGGATGCTAAGCTTATGGAAGATCCAGGAAGCACACTTCTTATAAGGCAGTTAAGAACTCCTCCAGCATTTCTGCAATAACCTGTGTGCTAGAAGGAATATGTTATAGTAATAAATATTTCCTGAGTTTTACGTTTTATTTGCAAAGGACCATTCCCCAAACTCAGGGAAGATAAATAGAAATAACAGAGTGCTCAGGAGAGGATGACTTAGGACTTTCCTTCACTCCAGCAAAAGAAAGAAATTACTCCTCAGTGGTGCTCCTAGTCACCACAAAGAGATACAGACAAGGTGTGTGCACCCACTGGGAGATGGTAAGAAGGGCAGCTGGGGGACCTTGCTGCAGAGATTTGGCAAAGCTGTCACTTCAGTGTCAGTTTTGGCTCCAGAGGGGAAGGCAGGAAAACTTTCAGGGAGCTTTCTAATGACTGCTGTGTAGCCTTTGCAGCCCAACATCCTCACACTGGGTAGATGGTGTGTACTGATGCAGCTTGGATGTTGGGTGGTGAGCAGAAATAGGTAAAAGTATGTCTCGAAATAAAATTTAATTTAAAACAAACAAAAACCCAGTTTTAAAAGCTTTATTTCCTCTTGAATGATCTTGCTAGGAGTTTGTAGACACTTCTGCTGTCTTATGTGTGGCTAGAGAACAAGAAGTCCTTGATTCTGTAGTGGTGGGCAGGAAACCCATGTATGAAGCTAGGCTCTGCTTAGATAAGAACTTTATGTGGGTGTGAGAAACAGGCTTATCTAATGGGGTTAAATAAATAGTGTATGCAGCTGTATTGTGGGGCTAAAAGGGAAGCCAAGGCAGCGATAATCCTCCTGGCATTGCCCACAGAACAAGCTCCCCAGGGGCTAATAATCATCAGAGAGTGGTATAGCATACACCAACAGCCTCATCTGGAGACACCGGAAGGACAAAAGGTGGCTGTGGTGGCCCAGAGAGAACTGCTGCTGGCCCTTGTCTGGGGTGTGCTGTGTGTTTGCTGTCTCCTGCACAGCTGCAGCCAGGAGAAGGGTGATTCTCATTTCGCTTCTTGCAAACTGCACATTTCAAACTGTAATGATTATCTGGAAAACGTGACCTACAAAGGGCCAAACACCAGAAGGTGGGAAACAAGAACCCCCTTATTCATAACTTTTATGATATTTAGAAGCATGGCTGGGCAGCAGTCCCGTGGTGTTTGGACAGCTGGGTCTGGGAGCCAGGAGCAGGGCAGCTGCACCTCCAAGGCTGCTCAGCCACTCCTGCCCTCTGGAGACATCTGCCCCACCGCAATAGCTGCCTCTGCCTCTCCCTTTCTAGAAGTGTGCAATTCTTCATCATTAGTAAAAATAAAGTGCTTAAGGAGCACAGCAACAAATGACAGAGGAGCAAGCAATGAGCTCACCATTAAAATCATAGCAAGGTAAAAAATTAAGCCCTTTTCTCATTTCCATTTCACATTTACATTTAGTTGGCTTACAAGTGTGGGAAGAATTTCTGTCTTCTTCCCACCTCCTGACACCGTTTCTGTAATGCAATGCTTTTGCCTCTGCTGCAACTGTACAACAAACCTCTGAAGAGGGGGAGTGATTGTAAATACAAAGAGGCAACAGAGGGCTGCCAAAAGATAGAGGGCTGTGTGAATGCAGAATCTGGAGGAGGGGGGGAAGCAAAAAGCAAAGAATAACAGAGACTTACTTCTGGTTTCTTTTAATTTGTCCTGAGATATGGTTTTATTTGTAGTGAGGGACAGTAATTTCTAGGCAGAGATGCAGCAGGCTTTAAATTGACAGTGCCCTCGCGAGTGCTTGGTTGTATTTCTAATAAATACGTTTGGTACAAATCAAGAGAATGGAAGTGACTCTCTTATAAATATGGCTTTTTGCAGTTCCCACAGACCTCTGGCTTTCATCCTCTTGCCTGCAGAGTAAGGAGTTTGTGTCATGTTTCCCCCTCTCTGCTGGTAGAACAGACAGAAACTGAAAATTAAATTTTACATGAAGAAAAATACCAAATGAAGTGGAATAATGAACGGCAAAATGCCACCACCTTTGACAAGCACAGGGGATTACAGAGCTTAATAAGAATGTATTTCAGAGCGCCTGCTTATCCTGAGCTCCACACACAGTCAGTTAGCCAGTGCAAATGTTGATGAATTCGAGTGGGAAGAGCAAGGCCTATTAAGATTGCCCATGATGAGAAGAAGCAGCAGGAGAAATGGAAGAAACAAGATACATGCTGTGCCACAATGGTTCTGTTTACCCTGCTTTTTATTACTCACTCTCACCAGCACTTTCCAGTGCTTATTTTTTTAGGCCAAATCTATAAACAAACTTGCTTAACTGCAGTTTATACCAAGACGTTCTCCTTTTCTGTGCCTGTGGGCACTTGAAGGCTTCTCAATTCAGGCAGATTGTGAGTGCATGATTTCTGGTGACTTCCCAAGGCATTGCCTATTGATTCAGGCACCAAAGTTGATGAACCACAGCTAGCCAGCCCTGGCTTGGAAGAGTGTTATATTGCTGTAACCAAACATGGATCACATCCCTGCCTAAGGGGAAGGAGGACATTTGGTGAAACAACTCCAGAAGTGTTGTTCCTACAAGCGCAGCTTTGAGTGAAGCCTCCTGCGACATCCATACAGTGGCCTGTAGTTTGCTGGGGAAGGGAAATGTGTGCATGAGTGTGGATGATATCCACACTATCACGGTGCTGATGAGACCATTGGCAGCAAGCCAAGACCTGCTTAATCCAGCTCTTGGCTGGTCCAAGACTGGTGTGAGGGATACGGACAATAGCCTGGAAAATAATCCCACTGGTCACAAGGGCAGTGAAGCTTGCACAGCACCTGGAAAATACCTCTATATTATTGATGATGCCAAGTGAGCATATAACTGAAGACTGGTGCCTGCACACAGTCACCGGGGAAGCTGGTAATTCATTATCCTCACTATGAACACCGTTACGTAAAGGGACACCATCAGCCTATCCCCTACATATGTACATGTAGGGGATGTACATGTACATATGTACATGGTCTCTGTTCAGGAAGCCTGTTTATTTCTAGTGACATCTGAATACAGAATGTGTCTGTGAGGACCTAGGTACAATGTGAGGCTGTGACTTCATGCTATGGCTAAGTCAGGGCAAGTTAATGATAAGGATGGTGCATTTTTTTTCCTGAATGATTGCTTTGCACATTGGTCCATGGACTGCCTGACCAATTAATAACAGCGGGGAAACACTGCAAGTTTCACTCAGATCTGCCTCATTTCTTTAAGCTACTGCTAGATTCTTAATTAAAAAATCCAACACTCTGGTTTCTAGGAGTACATCTGATGTTAAATTGTCATTTCTACAAGGGACCCACCTGCTTCTGTTGAAGACTTAAATTATTCATACCTCCTTCAAGACTTGTTTTTAATCATAGAATCACAGAGTGGTGTGGGTTGGAATTGATCTTTAAAGGTCATCTTGTTCAGCCCCTGCAATAACCAGGGACCTCTTCAACCAGATCAGGGTGCTCAGAGCCCTGTCCAACCTGACCTCAAATGTTTCCAGGGATGTGGCATCTACAGCCTCTCTGATCTGTTTTTCACACAAAGTTTTATTGCAGAGGGTGACACAAGCACAGGGTGAGCCCTTCTTTGAAGATGTCCGTTTGAAGTACAGGGACTTCTCTTTTTGTTGTCAGATAGAACGATTTAAGGACATGCTAGTCTGAGGTAAGGGATCCTGATAGATCTGGATCCCAGCTTCAGAAACTTGCTTCTCCTGTTCCTGGAGATTGGTATACTAACAGGCACAATTCTTCTAAATTACAGAGAGTTTATTAGTTTTTGTTGGTTTTTTTTTTCCTGGTTTATTTTAATAAAAAGCATTTTAAAAGTATAAGATATTGGTATAGTTGTGCATTGTCACTAACTCCAGTAGGGAAAATGGAGTATTTGAAGCTTGGCAACTGCAACAGTTGTTTTACAGGTGTAAAGACTTCTCAGAAGTAATGATGCCAACTAACCAACTTAGAAGGTTTTCACCTTTTCTTCATTAAATTATGTGGCTGCTTGTCACCTCCATGTCTTAGTGTACCAAACACCATCACATTTTTTCTCAGTACAATTTGGTATTTCATGTTGGGATGCGTACAAGACAAATCTCAAAATGAACTCTAGCAATGCATGATTCATCCCAAAACATCTCATCAGTGAAATGAATGATGAGGAACTTCTGGTACAAAAGAGCTCTCTTAGTGGTGGCAAGTTGCCTAGAAAGAGCACAGTTTCCAAAACAGTTGTGAATCTTAAATCTCCAGAATGCTGGTGTTCCTCAGAGATGTAAATTAAATACAAATATGATAGTCCTTGCTTTGTCTCTTGATTTAGCTTCAGCACCGATCTTCACATAAGAACAGGAGACCAGAGGTACTAAGAGGTGAACATTTTAATTCAGGAAAAAAACATGATTTTGAAAGCCTGTCATTTGGTTAATGTCGCAGTAAATGATGAGCTAATATCCTTTGTTAAAGACCAATTCGTCTCCAAGAAAAATGATTCAAAAGGAATTTAAACTTTCATGCTAATTTGCAAATCCCTGTTGGGTTGTGCTATTCCAAAATCAGTATGTTGCTTAGCTCCAGAGCTGGATGAAGATATTTAAGAAATGGTACAAGCTTTTTGGAGCTGTCTACTTAGAATATTTTAAAATTCACAGATTCAATTCCCTGTAACTTTGGTAGCCAAAAAGTAGTTGTACTTCAAATTGTAACTATTTGTCTGAATCTGCAAGCACAACAAACATCCTAGGTGTAACACAGTGATCACTTTTTTTTTTTTTTTTTTGTCAGAAAAGCCTTAGCAGTGATCATACTCATTACTGAGCCACAGTCCTCAGCTCCAGAAACGAGTTCAGAGCATCATTATTTAGCCTTGTTTTGATAAGAGTACTTCGAATTTTTGTAGTGGAACATTATACCTCATTAGCCCAATCATTCAGACACTGATGGTGGCTGAAAGAGTGGCAATCTGTGACAGATGAGTTTCCTTCCTTGCAGCTTCCAAACTTCCATCTCATTTTTTTTTCCTGAAAATTGCATCCCCTCATATTTCTGTTCATTCCATGTCTCATCTTGGCTACCAGAAGGTTCCTCAGTTTCTGTGGCTTCCGTTCACTTGAAGAGCATTTCAGCACTCACATCAAGGTTCACAAGGTCACTCTTCTAGGTTACAGAAGAGGTATCATAGAATCATAGAATCAATCAGTCAGGGTTGGAAAGGACCACAAGGATCATCTACTTCCAACCCCCCTGCCATGGGCAGGGGCACCCTATATATCTAAACATGTTCTGTGACTGCTGCAATGTTACTATCTATGAAGGGCAGAGATTATGCCTGACAACCCATGGGGACAGATTAGACAGTTGAGTTCTAGGATAAGCTTTACAAACTAGCAAAGTATGTATCTTACACTCTTGCTGATATGCAAAGCCATTATTTCCTTAGCGAACCAGGCTGTCTCCAAAACCCACAATAGGGATGAACCTGTCAAAGAGACTTTGAACCTAAAATACATTGAGAGAGAATGGCATAATTTGTCAACAGGCAGGGATATGGCATAGCACAAAGATCATAGAATCATAGAATGGTTGGGTTAGAAGTGACCTTAAAGATCATCTGGTTCCAATCTCAATGCCATGGCAAGGAAACATTCCAGGTTGCTCAAGGCCCTGTTTCCAATCTGACCTTAAACACCTCCAGGGAGGAGGCGTCCATGACCTCCCTAGGCAACCTGTTCCAGTGTCTCACCACCCTTACTACAAAGAATTTATTTCTAATAACTGGTCTAAATCTTACCTCCTCAAGCATGATTTCATTGCTGCTGGTCCTACCATAACAAGTCCTTGTAAAACATCCTTTCCTGGCTTTCTTGTAGACCCCCTTCAGGTACTGGAAAGCTGCTACAAAGTCTCCCTGGAGCTTTTTATTCTCCAGGTTGAACAGCCCCAGCTCTTGCAGATGGTTCCCACAGGGGAGGTGCTCCAGCCCTCTTATCATCTTTGTGGACCTCCTCTGGACTCACTCCAGCAACTCAATGTCCTTCTTATGGTGGGGACCCTGGACACAGTACTTCAGGTGGGGTCTCATGAGAGCAGGTGAAGGGGAGAATCACCCTCCCCCCCACACTGTTCACACTTCTTTTGCTGCATCCCCGGGCATGGCTGCTCTCCTGAGCTGCAAACACACATTGCTGGCTCATGTGAGCTTTTCATTGACTGACTCCCCCAAGTCCTTCTTCTGAAGAGCTCTTTTGAGCTACTTCTTGTCCAGTCTATATTTGTGTCTGGGATTGCTCCAGCTGAGATGTAGGGCCTTGCACTTGGTCTTGTTGAATCTGACAAGGTTGGCATGGTCCTACTTCACAAGGCTTCCCTCCAGCATGGCAACTGGACCAAGCAGCTTGGTGTCATCCACATACTTGCTGAGCGTGCACCTAATTCCATATCATAACAAAGATGTTAAATAGATCTTGAGGACTGGTCAAAATCAGGTAGCTACTCAGTAAATTATAGCCCTTTCCCCCAAAATTAGTTTGGTCACTGTTTTTGAGTATGTAGCACCCCTCCACGTAAGCTGTATAACCAGAAGTTCCACTTCAACACGAGGGAGAACTTCTTTACTGTAAGGGTCACAGAGCACTGGAACAGGCTCCCCAGACAGGTTGTGGAGTCTCCTTCTCTAAGACTTTCAAGGCCTGTCTGGATGTGTTCCTCTGTGACCTGAGCTAGATTGTATGGTCCTGCTCTGGCAGGGGGGTTTGACTCAATGATCTCTTTGGGTCCCTTCCAACCCCTGACATCCTGTGATCCTGTGATCCATGCCTGACTAATGAGCACTTTGAGTGGCATGGGAAAGAGAAGCCTCATAAAACCAGGATGGAACCATTGCAAGAGAAAGCACTGTTCCTTTCTTGCCTGATTTCAAATCTCTGAAGGAGGCCAAAGGCTGCCTTTGCCTTATGCCAGTACAGTACTGTAGGGGCTGCTTAGGTCTGCACAGCTGTGGTCATACCAATGTAGATGTATTTTCGTTATCTCATTCTTATTACACTTCTTTTGGCTGCTAAGTATTTGGGCCTGTTACGAAAGAGAAGTGTTGTGGTCTGTTTTTGCCTGATATGGTCTGCAGTCTCTTTGCTTCTTTTGTTGGCTGGCATACTGCAAATCACTTAAATACTTGGAACTGAGTGGTCTCTGTTCAGGCCAATGCTTGCTTTTACCCATCCATGGTCAGAGGTCAAGCAGGTAGCATAACTGTCCTGCAACATCTGTGACATTCTTATCTCCTATGGCATTTATGACATTTTCCTCTGTTCTGTGTGTGACTCTTGCTCCTTTTGCTTCTGCATGAGGCTGCTTAGCCCTGTTTGTCTGTGCCTTCCTCTGAATTACCTGTGTACCTGCAAGTTGCCTGGCTATCAGAGAAGACAGATCACTGCAAAGTTGATGAATGTGAAATGTGAGTCAGACCAATTGATTTCATCTAGCCACAGTGGCTGCTACTTTGGAGGTTGACTTTAGACGTGACTCATGTTGTCCTAGTACTCACCAAAAAAAAACATGTTTCGAAAATATTTTGATGGGGCATCTCAAGTAATCGGCAGCATTTCTGTTTATACTGTATCCTGTGAGTGCCAGCTAACCTTTGCAAACAAAATTTGGAGCAGATAGAGCAGAAAAAGAGAATTTAGACTAATTTTGCCAAATTTTGCCAAAGCTAAAACACATGGGAGTAGCTAACACAAAACTTCTGCTCTGCCTGACTGGCTCCATGCTGTGCTTCTCCCTGTGAGGATACCGTGCATTACAGAAAAATGGTCTTTCAGGAGGTGGGCATTTTGGCAGTTAAGAAATCACTAATTAACATGAGCTACCTACATAATTTATCATGTGCCTCAAATTAAATGACTGGGGAACTGATTCAGGTCAGAATAAATTAAGGTTATTGGAAATATGGGCTCTGATATACAGTGGAAGCTGTTCAGCTCTGCAGGCTGGGAATCAGCTGGATGAGTGAGATCCAAACACAGCACTTCCTCGTTCAGAACAGTTTCCAGGAAGACATAACTGAAATTTCAAAATGCAACTATGAAAGTGATCTATAAGTGGTTCTTGCTGGTGTCCAGTGAATTGAGCTGCTGCACTGGTGTCATTGGAGCAACACATCAAAATCTGACACCCTGACCTTCAGAAATTTTCATCATCCTATTTTACAATCTCAGCTGATGTTCTGCATCTCCTTGAACCTAATAAAAACTGTCTGACTGCAGGTAGGACACCCATGGGGCATTGTGTTGTGGCATGGCGCAAGGCATTGCCTGCTGGACAACCACTCCTTCTCTTTCAAGGCAGCTTCTTCTTTCACTGACGTCTGAATTTAGCAGGGGAAAACAGGAGAGTAAAATATCTGCTTTGATAGTTGGTTGTCTCTTGGCCATCCAGAAAACGATGACAAGTTGAAAGCAGTTCAATAAGCAGATCTTACCACAGTGTGCCTGCATAACTGGAAAACGAGTTCTGTTTTCCATAATAATTTCCCTCAAGTCTCCCCAGCTTTCCAACGTCTCAGTTGTTTAGGAATCATAACATGTGAGTTGCTTGGGTAACCAAAATTTGCCTACCCCTCGTATAGAGATGCCTGGGAGACTCCATGTCCTGTGACTTGGATCAGCCCTGGAAAGAAACCTTGGCCAGGCAATGACATGGCTTCCCTGACACAGGCTCCAGCAAGGTGCTCACAGTGAGCTGATGTATATCACTACATGAGGAGGAGACTCAAGTTGTGGTTTCTGGCCAGGCTGTGTCTATGGGACAGCAGCATTGAATATTTGCACTGCTGCAGAAGATAAAAAAAAAAAGCATTTCCAAATGTCACAAACACCATGAAGGTCTTCTGTCATATTGTCTTTTGTTTAAGTCGGTGACTGGGCAGCACATTCTCTGCAGAGAAGAATAAGCAGGACCTGTTTGCCTTTCTGAAAAGCCTTCTGGGAAACAGCTGATATGTGTATCCCAACAGCTCAATCCACTGTAATTTCCATAGGGTGCTGGCTTTAGTCCATTTGCTTTTATGCAGGACTTTGTATTTGTCCAATTTTTTGAGCCCATAAATGTAATTTTCAGTCTGGACTCTGGATGCTGTGCTAAGAACACATGCTCACCGTTTAAGTAACAACTGCCTCAACACATTGATTGGAAGGACTGATACTCCTGATAATATTTCATATCATTTCACTGTTTCAAGTTATGTAAGTCTCTGCTACAGGCATTAGGAGATGTGTTCCTGGAGATGCTGAAGACTAAACCAGGTACGGTAACAAGCTGTGTACTACAGAAGTAATCAGCTGCTCTGGAAGAAGACAGGAGATAAACAAGGAGATTTTTCCCCATGAAATCACTGTGCCCTCCTTCTGGAAGTTTCATTTTACTTCAGATAAAGCTGTAAGAAAGGACCCTCCCTATGCTGCTGCTCATCCTGTATGCTTGTGGTAGTCCCAAGTGGATGTAGGTTTTTGTCAGTCCTCTTTGAGAGCTCTTCCAAACTCAGCCTTGACCTAAGGTTCTTTGCCCTGCCTCCATTGTGGGTTCTGCCCTCTAGAGTGTCTTTCACATACTTACCCTGTTTTGGTGAGGAAGTGTTAGCTTCATTCTAGGGATGGAAATACAGATCCTATATCATTTGCACAGGACACCAAAAAATCTCTCATGACTGCAGGGAAACTAAGAACAGGGAAACCTTCAAGTATGACCTAAATCCTTGCCCTCTTCTTACAGTTTCTGCTCAGTGCTCAGAAATGAGAATTCTGCAAACTCAGTGGGAAAAGGCATTAGCCACCAGCTACATTGAAGTTACTAGGAGCTTTACTTAAGACTTCATTGGAACCATGATCTTACCCAGTGAGATTAGTTATTACCAATATATCTGCATACAATGGATCCTAAAGCATAGCTGGATGTATCACCTACGGTCATTGAATAATTTTCTCAATTTATATTGGATTTTTAAAGAACAGATGTATTTGTGGGGAAAAAAGAAATACATAGGACAGTACAATTCCAGGTGGCACTGCTGACCCTGCAGCACATTAAAAAAATCAAATTAATCTTATCATGTATATCTCCAGATACATCACACACCATGTCAGACCCTTGGTCTTATTTTTCTGACTCTAGGTCACTGTTGTTCCATTGCTCAAATAAAATTTGGCAGATAGTGGGAAGCCTCTTTTTCCTAACAGATGCAAAGCTAGTTGTACATGTCCTCTCCCCATAAGGCATGGGCAGTCTTACAAATACCAAAGTGAGCAGATTGATTTTATTCCTGGAACACTTTTCTTTTTTTTTTTAATTGGAAAAAAACACCACAAAACACCCAAAAACCAAGCAACAAAACAAAAACAAAACCACACAAACCCCAGCAACAACAAAACCCTAACAAAAGACACCCACTCCCCAACAAAACAAGCAAACAAAACCCAAACCAAAAACCACTACAATATTTTCCACCATGAACTGCTGAACTATAAGGTACAATGAATACAAAGCTTAACTTTGGGAGCAGAGGCCATAGACTGGACCTTAGTGGTTTTAGGACCCCTTTCCTAGTTGTTCTTTCATGCATGTTTCAAGTTGCAACTTCTAATTTTGTGATTGTATAGTGGAAAGTTTCAGCCTGTCCCCCGAAGATACTGCACCAAAAACTCTTCTCTCTTTGATTTTCAGACTCAATGTCATGATCTTCCCTCTTAATTAATCTGTTCACTTGTGCTATTGCTTTTGCACTTATGCCTCTAACTGCTACTAGAAATTAGATGAATCATTTGTCTTTTCCTGGAAATATACTTGAATCTTCTGCAGATTTGTCTCGAGTCCATCTTATCCCTTCTTATCCAAAATTTTGCATATGGTTCTACTGTGCTCCTCAGCTGGAGTGTTACTGCGTTCAAGACTGAGCTGGTCTGAACAACAATTCTCAGAGTTGTTATAACAAGATGTTCTTTTGCAAAATAATTGTTTCCTCCACTCTCTCCAAAAAAGACATTCAGTGATAACAGGGAAAATGTCCTTTCTCTGGGTGTTTGTCCTGCAGAAGCATTTTAGCAGGCGGGCTGTGAGTCCGTTGTTTTAGCAGGTATTGTATAACCACGACAGAGATGGTCCTAATCCAAAGCATTTACAAGATAATTGCCACATCTCTGTACTCATTAGTGTGAGGGCACTTTTCCCAATCCATGGTGCAGGGCGGTATGCATGCCTGGCTAGCAGATCTGGTACTGGTACTGGTACTGATACTTCTCTGCTCTGCTTTCTCATCTCAGCCGCTAGCATTGCTCTCCTCAAGCCACCCACCTCCAGAGCTGTGTTTACAGCTCTTCCATTGCAGCAGTGTTGCATGCTGTTCAGGAACCTGTTCAGGGGCTGCACAGAGCTTTTCCACCCCCAATTTCTGTGATGCTCGCCAAGCAGATCTTCCTAGGACCGAGGAGGCAAGTGGTCAGGAGGATGGACCCTGCTGCACTTGTTTGACCCTGTTACAACCATCAAGAGACACTTGAGAACTTACTTAATGGTGTGTAGACTAGCCAGGGGAATGTTTTCTCCTGTTAATGATAGCAATCTGTTACTGTAAGCAGTGGTAGCAGTAGATAATCAGCAAATATTCATCTACCAAAAAGGCCGATTCTTTGCCCATTTGAATCAGATTGTTTCCAAGGACTCACTTTCCCTCCTTTTGTGTCCATCTCCTGCTGTGAGGACTGCCCTATTTATCTCTTGTTTTTTCATACTTCTCATTTACTTTCTCTGAAAAATACCTGTGAGTAGTTAAACGGTGCTAATATATATCCACCAAGGGATGCTGTAAAGTTTTTAAATGGTGATGGGGTGTTTGGCAAGCAGAAGGCAAATTGCTCTGTCTTTCCATGATCTCACACATCACATAAGAGCAAACCAGGGATTTTCTAAACTGTAAAGTCCCAGTGCTGCTGTCATTTGGCAAATGCTGAAGCCATACATTGAACAGCTCCTATTTTTATTGGAAATATTTCACTACAGTAAAAAGGGGTTGAAAACCAGAATGCCGTCCAGTTTCTCAGCCCCAGAGGTGGTATTCTCCAGACCAGGGCTGAGTGGCTTTAGAGGATGCTATGGTTGGGGAAGTTTGCACTGCTGTGAAGAGTGGGTGAAACTCACCCCTAAATACAGGATTTAATTAGGATATGATTAGCACCAAGGTCTTATATTTTCCCTTTTACTGATCTGTGTTCCACTCTACATGGACAGAAGCTGTCATTCTTCAGTACCTTAATTCTGGCACGTAAAGAAAACCAATCACATTAATAATACATAGAAATAAATAACTTCTCTGTGTTGCATAAACCAGAAAGATACTGCTGCACAGACATGTGCCCTTCCTGTCACCTGTGGTACCAAGATTCACACACACTGAAGCATCCCCAGGATCAGTAAAGAGGATAATGTGATGCATGGCAATCTTTCATAGGCTTTCTGGTTTTACCTGCCTCTACGCCGAGTGATTTCTCTCCCTTTTCAACTTGTACTGAAATACACTAGCAAGTAGTCATGCTGGCTGTGTATTCAGTTGTTGTGGCTGGAGCAGCTTTACACTGATGCTGAGCATATATTTATGTTAATAATAATGGCATATAGGACTCATTTCTACAAAGAATCACATCCAAATGAGTCCTATGCATACAAGACCAAGGAAATTAGTTATCCTGCATAGGGTTAAACATGCACATATCTGTGCAGAAGCAGGACTATGGCTGGCAGACATGTAGGGCATGTTGTGGTTGCATGCTGTGTATTAATTCTGAACCAGTACAACTCATCCTGTCCTTGCGAGGACCTGGTCAGAGCTCCTCAGATGTGGTTTTGCTGGACAGAAACCAACTTGCTCCAAGAACCTCGACATAGGTTTCACATACAGCATCATGCAAGTGACAATCCAGCCCAGATGATCTCCATCTGGAGCGGGGTGCATCCCAGGCAGTGCAGCTCCTCCACCTCCAAGGCCAAAGCAGAGCTTTGTGCTGCTTCCAAAAAGCCTTTCCTCAGGAGCACACTCAGTAGCCAGTTTGCTACACCCTAACTATCTTCGTGGAGTTGCACCTGCTTTACCAATGTCTGAGCTGTGGCTGTACAGAGCAGCAGCCTGGGCTGGAGAAGCTTGCTGAGAAACCTTTGCTTGGGGAAAGGATGAGAAGAGGGAATGTCAGATCAGATAGTAGTTCCCAAAGCTTATATAAAATGATTTCTCAGAAGAAGGGGAAGAATAATTTGGTTTGTGTCCTTTTTTTTTTTTTTTTTTTAATGTAATCTGGTACATTATGTTCCAAGTTACCATCAGCTCACATTGTGTGCTGCTTCATCCACTTTAAATATCATCTCTTTCTGCAGTCTAGCCTGACATAATCCTCTTAGATTATCTCATTTTGCTGTGTACAAATGCACCTGTGGCTTTACCCAAAAGTACAAAGGAAGTATCATGAAAATGAGTTATTGAAGCCAGAGCATTCAGAAATGAAAGTGCTCCTTTACTATCTCAACATAAACTTACCTGTAAGTACCTTTGATACTAGAAAGACAGTTTAGTCAAGTTAAATATTAAATGCAGGTCACGATTCATCAGAGCACAGCTATTTCTGAAGATGTGTAGTGAAATATATCAGGCTGTGCTGAAACCATGTCGAAGATACCCAGAATTTGGAGATAAATGCCTTTGCTACCAGAGCCTGAAATGAAAGAAGCAGATCACAGCTTTTAGCTTTGAAAATCGATTGGTGGATAGATTGTCTCAGCAGGCAAGGTACAGAAAGCCTTGAAAGGCTGGATGCCCTGTTGCAGTGGACAGCAGCTCTAGCTATAGTAGTCCCCACTATACAATCTGTAGTATCACCAACACATACTCTCAAACCCCACATTGCAATGTTTCCAAGGAGACATTACATCACGTTAGTGTCTCGTAGGAGTTTGAAACCTGCTCCATCTGACAAGTTATTTAATATTTCTATTAATAGATCTTTGTGAAACATCAGTTTGTGATCTGAATTCTCCCAGGTCAGAGACTAATAACTACACTTGCACATGGATGGCAGCTTTGGTGTTTACATGGTAAAGGACATCCAAGTACTTGGGAGAAAGGGGAGAAATAGATCTCAAAATGTTTTGAGATTAGAGAGGCAATTTGTAGTGAGAGTCAAAGTCAGGCTCTGAGCAACCTGAACCAGTTAAAGATGCCCCTGCTTATTGCAGGGTGGTTAGACTAGATGACTTTTAAAGGTCCCTTCCAACTCAATGCATACCTGAGCCAAATCCCTGGTTTGTGTGAGGCAGGAATAAGATGAGAGATGGATAGAAAAATCAGGAAAGAAATTTGTTCTCCAAAAACTTATGTCCATCCAAAATGGAAATATTTGACCAAGGCAGTACTTTGCTCATCATTTGCTCTGGAGGGAAAACATTGACTTTTGTTGTATGAAGTTCACAGTTCTTTCTTTCTCAACAGTGCTATCACACTGAATAGTGATGAGCACAGAGGACACAAAAGACATGCCCAGGGCAGGTTAGAGAAGCAGACTCCTCTTCTGAGCCCATGGGAGAGAGACAAAGGGAGCAGTAGTGCTCGCTTTCATGCTCTGACACGCTCATTTGTTTTCTCATCTTTCCTCATTCTCCAAAACACATGACTCTGTTTATAACGGTTTCACTAATAAGGCAGTAATGAAATTCTTATTTTGGCCTTCATTTTGACCCCAAACCCCTATCAAATACCAGTGAGCGCTCAGAACTCCTCTTATCTGTTGTTACATTACTTCCCTGAGGACCAGTTTGGCACACAAGAGGTGATCAGCTAAATTTGCAGCCAGAGACATTTAATTTTAAAAACTTGCTAATTAGAAGGATAATTAAAGATTTTTTAAAGACAAGGTTAGGGAAACATCCATCAGGGAAAATTTAGATGTCTTGTAGGCTATCTTAGCTCAGGATTTGGACTATATAATCTTCTAAGGCACTTCCCAGCTCTCTGAATTCATGCCTTCTGGTTTGCTCAGAGAGTTCAGCCAGCTCAGCTTTGAGGCAGTGCTCTGCTGTAAAATCTGCCTTTTTCTGACAAGGAAGATGGGAGGTTCTCCAGGTGTGAGAACATTAAGAGCAAATATAATCTCATATCACAAATGACAGAAATTAATCTCTTCCCATCCATGCCAGAACCACTTGCATGTCACCTTACTGATTTTAATTTTACTCTCACATCATGCTGTAGAGCAGCACTGGGTCATGGAAATGACTGTAGATTTTGACTCCTTTTAGTAAAGCTTTTGGGAAGCACAGTTCTGTCTTCCATCCTTGTGAGAGGCTCTCATGTGGATGGCCATCAATCTCCAATGAGCAATGTAGGTCATACCTGAAAAATTTGCTTAGTGGATTAGTGAGCAAGGGGGGGAACAGTAAGCATGGTTCAGCTGTCAGGAGGGTATTTAATACTGGACTCCACAACAGATTGATTTGCAAGATCAGAAAGAATGGCATAGAACAGTCAGAAAAATGATCAAAGGTATTTAAAAATGGGTGCAGGACAGAGAAAAGGCAATGTCATTAAACATCTTTGTTTTTGGTCCTCTTTTTCTGCCAATCCTCTTGAGGAAGGTACTGGAAAAACAGTGAAGGGGAAGAGTGATCTAGGCAGGGAGAATGGCAAAGGATGCAAATGCAGACCTGAGATGCCTTCCAGCATGCTTCTCTCTGTCCTAAGGGACTAGGCATCCATTTACATCAGACATTGATTTGACACAGAGGGTGAAAATTGATGATCAGAAGAGTCAGTTTGCTTCTACAGAAACTGGGTCCTGGTTTTGGACAGGAAGCAAAGAAGAGCTAAGGTTTCCCACTTCCCTCTCACATCTTCCTGGGCTTGAATATTTAATATATTTAAGCCCTTGATTTCAATTAATCCAATAAATAACTCTTCCTTCCAACTATGTCCAAGGGCTTGTCTTTATCATCTGTGTGGCCAAGCAGTGCTGAACTACAAAACATCTTGAGAAGACCCTACAGAGCAAACCTACACAGCTCCAACTTTTCAAACTTCGTAACAGTCTTTGAAAAATTGGTTATAATGCACCACATTGAAGATACCTAAGCTACAGCCCTCTTTGAAGGCTATCTCTGAGACCTTCCTGACTTGTGAAAAACAGAGGCAAAAAGGTAAAAATGTAGGTTTCCTGTAGAGCCACCTTGCCTCGTTATCACCTTTCACAGGATCACAGGATTACAGGATGTTAGGGGTTGGAAGGGACTTCTGGATATCATCAAGTACAACCCCCCTACCTTCAGATTAACTTCTCCATCAAAGAATTTGAAGGCCTAACATGGCTGAGACAGCATTACTTTCGGAAACCCTAGGCTTTTTTCTTTCTGCTTCTTCCTGATTTTTTAGACTCACCACATTTTTTTTTATCAGCTGTACGATAAGTAACATCAAACTGTAATAAGAGAGAATGACTAAAAAAATAATTCAAACCAGCCAAAAGTTATAAAAATAACAATTCCTGTGGGTAGCATCCAAAAGACTTTCTATCACACTGACTGATTAGAAGGCTCATTTAATTGTCTATATGCAAATTTTGTGTCACCAGTTCCTGATGTTCAGAAATTTTGAGATTTAAAAATGAATAGGTTCACATCACTTTGTTTGCCTTTTGGAAAATAAAAAGGGACCTCCACACTGCAGCCACCGTTGTTTCATTGTAAGGATTTTTTTCCTTGAAAATCTGCGAAAGAGAAGGGTTTTTCTAATTCTTAAAAGCAAGGTGACATTTGCTGATGCTCACTGGGTTTCAAGAACTGTGGTCTTAAAATATTGCATGGGCGTGTGGCATGGGCATGCTACAAAGCCTGTAAGGAACTTCAGAAGTGGACAAGCTAAGTAGGAGAAACAAGCCACACAACATTATTTTTTAAGGGCTGCATCCCACAGAATTAAAAATTTTGATTTCAGTCTCCTGAAATGCCTGAGAAGGGTCTCATTGCCCTTTCCTGATTCAGGTATGCCTGTCATTGCTTGTCATGGACACTGGGAAGGTGCCCCATTTCTTTAAAATAGACTTTTAATTACTTGAAGGACATTGCCACCTCCATTCCCATTCACATCTGCATTGAGCACTTCCTGCAAGCCTGTTCCAGACTATCTCAGCTGTTGTCCTAGCATGGACCCCGGGGAGAACTGGGATCCCTGGGGAAGATGACCCAAGACACATGGAGCCAGCAGAACCACACTGCATAAGCTAGAAGCCCATTGCAGCACTGGTTCCTAGGGCAGAGTACTGAAGCCCTGCATCACTGTTGCCTTTGGGGAAAGGGATATCAGGAGTTGTGGTGCTGCAGCACACATTTCTGGAGACTGGATCCTGCTAACTGCAACAGGTATCTGGGGTATTAAGCAGAATTGGTAGCCAACCAGTTTATCCCCATTTTTCCCCCCCGGCAGCTGAAGACAAGTACATTAGCCCACAGTGAAGAGTGGCTTGCAGAAGTAGACCTGGTGGCAGTTAAATTGTCCATAGCCAAACTTTAAAAGTTTACCATCCCCATTTGAGTGGGTTTACTTAAGGCAGGGTCCTGCTTCACCAGCCAGGCAGTATCAGAAAGTTCAAGAGCCATGCAAGAGGGACAGAGGTGCATTATAAGCACTGGTAGGAAACACAACTTGGCCGTAACTAAGTTTTGCATTGTTTAAAATCTGCACTCAGGCCAGGCTCTCCTTGATTAAGAGCAGCCAGATGAACACCATAAATCAGCTGGAAACCCCTGGGCCAAACTCTGTGCTCAGACTGATTCAAACAGCTCCATTTAATGTCACAAATGGGATTTGTGCTCTGCTCTGTGCAAATGGAGCTCAGAGCAGAATTTGGCCTTTCATGTTTGTGTAGATTAAGAAATTTGGACAGTAAAAGCCCGCTTATATTCTGGCTAGCAGGCTGGGTATTACAGCACTCGGATAGTGGGAAGCCCAGACAGATGGTTACATGAATCACAGAGAGACAGGTCTGATTATCTTGATATTTTCCATGCGATGGAGGGATGTGGTGCCATATGTTGGAATACGGCTGAAGGACCCTTGTCAGCTGGGCGGGATGTGAGCTCTTTCCAAGGCAAGCAGCAGAGTGCAAGAACTCGCTCTGGCAGTGAGAAGGATAGACCAGGAAGGGGTAGCCTTCTGGGAGAGCCAGATGCTAAGCCATTAAGCAGCATCCTGATGGGAGAACGGGAAGAGTAAAACAGGACAGGATGGTCAGATCCCCCAGTGCAGAGGCACTTCAGGATGCAGAAAAACAGAGAAGGTAAAGGTAAATGTGTGATGGTGGGAGGAAGAAGGAGGAAGGAGGCTTTACACTGAGGAAGAAGGAGGCAGCAGCTTCCGTGAGTCTGAGTGTCTACACAAAGGGCAAAGGGAACAGTAGAGAAGCAGTGCCAATGGGGAACGAGACTGCTGTTTCTAAAGGGCTGCTATTGCTTTGACAAACCTTACAGTTATTTCTTACAAGCTACCTTGGAATAGAAACAGCCTATAGTTTGCTTCTCTGCCTTGTCCTGAGGGCTGCAGAAGAACGGAAATTGCATAAAAGGAGTGCATTTCCACAGACCTCTAAGAGCTAGTTTTAAAAGTGAACTTGCACATGAAGATTATTTAGAGCCACTTTATTTTCATAATCTGTTGGCAGGGATTGGTAGTCCAAGGTTTTTCATTTTGCATATAGCAAATCCATTTGCAGAATATCACATTAGAAAACTAACCAACAAACCATCCAAATGAAAACCAACCCACACACAAACAGAAATGTGCTACCTAAAACCAAGGAAACTTGCTATTGCAAAGTAATCAAAGGATAGAGTGGGTTTATTCTTTTGAACTCAGACAACAGAAGCTCTCCATCAGAGGGTGCCTAGGGCTAGTGCTGTACAAGAACAGTGGGTGCTGATTCTATGGAGACCATTGAAAAGATGGGACCCACCAGAAATAGCTCTGCCCTCACATTGGCACTGAATTCAGAGCACAGTGCTAAAGAACACGTTCAGCAGTTAAGAAAGATTTTAGCAGCAACTCCCTGGTTAACCAAGGGCCTGGGGGCCCAAGATGGGTGGTGGGAGCACATGGTGCAGAGAGATGTGCAGTGTGTATCACAGCTTGGTCAGCCTTTGCCAGAGAGGATGGTTTGGTTGTTTTTTTTTTCAAGGTCTGGCAGGAAAGTATCACATGTTTAAATTGGGGAAGTACTGTAGATGTTGTTTGGGTCTGGTCAGGGAAATGAGGAATGAGTTTTCTTTTGTTTGGGTTCTGTGGTTTGCTTGCTGATGCCTATGGCTGTCTGTATATTTAGCAGACCTCGAAACTAAGGTTAGATACATCAGAGAGCAAGTGGAAAAGTACTGAGGGGAAAGCATGCGAGAACTGCCTGGGAGATACCACGTGAACTGGCTGGACCACAGAAAGGATGCACTGAAGCTCATGCTCTGTTGTGCTGGGTCTGGCTGGGGACATGAACCCCATAAGACAGAGCATGTGAGTCCTGGTGATGATGATGCATTTGTGGCCTTCCACCTCCAGAGCTTCCACTACTGGAAGCCCTTGCAGTTTGGCAGGACAAACTGGAAAGGCAGCATTGCAAACCACTTCAGGGGGCAATGTATCTATAACATGAGCTGTAAGGATAAACGACTCTACCTGGAAATAACTGGGACAAACAGTTTCAAACCAGGTGCCTAACTTTACACACTCACGTGTAACATAGCATGGAGGTAGCTGATCTGATTTATTATCACTAAGTGATGTCCAGCCACACAGTTCTAGAGTGAAGCCATAATTCCCACCTATTTTATAAGTGTAGACATCTGTAGAGGCTGCTGGGAGTACACATGCAGACAGTGCAGTGACTATTTTTAATATTTTCAGACTGAAGTTACACACTGCTGTTTCATTCTTAGAACAGGAGAGGACCATATCTGATTGTTTTAAAGTCATTACCCCATAAAGAAGCTGATTGCCTCCTGTATGCTAAGGAAATAGAAAATACATCTTTTTTTGCTGTTAGAAGATCAAATGGACAGATTGCACAACAGAGGAACTGGGCTCTTTGCATGGAGAAGTAGCTTCCTGAAGTAGGTAATGTCTTTCTGAGTCAGCAGACGGTTTTGTCAAGAAATATGGGGTACACTTGCAGGCATATAAAGGTGCCAGTGCTTGGCTAACCTCTTACTGAAGGCAGTGAATAGAAGAGGCCAAAGAAAATGCAAGGGGTGAGGAGCAACCTCATTATGCTCCTGAGGTGTGGCTCATGTCACAGCACACAGAGTGAAAGGTAGGAATGATTAATTGTGGTTGTCAAAAAGCCAAGATTTAGGGTGATAAAAAAGAACTGATATCAGATTTAGCATCTGAGGAATGTAATGGAATGACTCTGGCAATTTGTTAGCCAGATCAAGATATGATTTCTTACTTAGAGAGGAAATGTTCATCTCTGTTCAACACGCCAACACAGGGATAGATGCTAGTAGAGACTACCGAAAAAAAAAAAAGGACCAGTTAACCTCATCTGGCTTCTTTTGTAAATGTCTTCGCTTTTGGTAGTTTATAGCTTCCATCTTCTCCATGTAATTCAGAAACGTCTCCAAATAAAACCCAAAATCAGAGGCCAAGCCACAAAATTATGTGGCAGCAGTGGGCTGGTACCTGGCAGAACTGGGAAATGGTAGCTGGTCCTCTGCTGCTTCAGTAGTGCCTGCCCCTAAACCAGCGAGAGGTGGTTTAGGGGCAGGCACTCAAGGGATCTCAACACACTCCCAGACACAGGGTCTTCATACAGACCAGCTGCCTGGATGGGTTGTACAAAGCTGAACTCTGAGTAGCAGGACTGAAATAAATTCTTGCAAAGAAATGCAGACTCGCTGCTTTGCTGGAGTTGCTATGACTTGCAGCACAACACCATGCGTGCTGTGAGCAAATTCAAAGCAGAGGTCACTGTCCTTGCTGCCAGGGATCATTTCTGAGATGCAGAATGATGCAGTAAGTAATAACATTGGTCCAGCCTGTGGGTCAAGCTTGCAAAGCACAGCTTCTGAGGTTTGATTTTTATGATGCTCAACTATACCCAAGGACTGTAGTATCCTGAACAGACTGCTCTTCTGCTGGATGCCAGCTCATGTGCTGGTCTCATAGGAACCTGTTGAGAGAAATTTGTGTGGGTTTATGAAACTCACAACATTTGGATTCTATGACCACAGACATCTCCTGCTTCTGCAGGCTGCAGGAGGTTAGGATGCAGTCTTTTATTCCACCTGGATGTGGAGATCCCCTGTTGGATTTCTGCTGCAGCTGCCTGTGGTCCAGTTGAGTGGGAGGAACATGCAAGGACTTGCTGGGAGAGTGGGTCAGGAGCTTGCACAGCGGGGCTGTACTGCCTCAGGAGCAGCCCTCAGGTGAAAACTGTAGGCAGTGGGCAGGAGAGCAACGAAACTGCCTAAGCAGGTGTCTGTGCACACAAATCTGTGTACATGAGAGGTACAAAGGAAGGCGCAGAGCCAGAAATGCAGAAAAGCAAACCTTTCAGAACATGTACAAGAGATTCTAATGCTTTTGATTTACCCTAAAGGAGATTTTCCTATTATGTCATGGGGAAAATAAACACGTGCTTACTGTTTAATGGTTATCAAAAGTAAAAAAGATAAAAGTGTGTTGATCTGTGTCCTAGTTTTGAGGCACAAACTGTCCAGGGCAAAAGGACCAAAAAGGTATTTTAGTCCCTCTCAAGGAGTAAAATAAAAATGCTCCACATTGGATTGGAATTTTAAGTGGAAATTCTATTTACAAATATATAGAAAGGGCTTTCAGGTAAAAGGAATATTTACACAAATTAGGCTGTTTTTCTTCACCTGGACCTACCAGGCCATAACCTTCCAGAACCTTCCAAAAACCTCCCCCCCCCCACTTCCTCCACTCATCCTCAGCAGGCCCACTGGCATGGCTGGAAATTAGGTGCCAGCCAAGGCCACAAGCCCACAGACCCAGATAATGGCACGAGTGTCCCGAGTGGAGAGAAGAGAGGAAGAGAGTGAGAATCTGCTGTGTTCCCTTAAATAGGGAGATAGGGAAACAGAATAACAGATTACAATATCCTGGGACAAGCTGCCCATCCACCCGGGGCTCTCTAACCTCGGAAGGATTTTTCTTTATGGTTATACCAATTAACTCCTAATTTCTCTTAACCTACAACAATTGGCCACTGTAATGGTACAGAAAGCCTGGCTCTGTATAGTATGATACTGAGTTTTGGCAGACGCAGAGAGGCAAGATGAGAAATGCATGAACATACCATGCTAAGGAGCAGTCACACCTAGAAAGGACTCTTGTTGTTTCTTACTTTTGAAAGTGACAAGCACAGGCAGAGATAACCATTTGCAGTCATCTTGCCTGTGAATAAAAGCAACCATAAGCAACTGGACAATCTGGGGTTCGTTTTAGTCTTCTAGGTGCATGGATTTTCACAACTTCTACCTATGCGGTTGAATTTTATGAATTAATCTGAACTTTAGTATGTTTCTTAAGTAAAAAGTGATCTTCAGAATAAAAAGTGTTTTAAACCTTCACCTACTTGGACAGTAATTTTTTTGTTTCTAATAATGGACTTTCACAACAGTGGTCTGCTGACTTTAATTATAACTATTCTTGTGGGAATTAATATTTAGGCAGTGTAATGTTGCTGAAGGCATTTGCATGTTTAAAAACAAAAGCTAGCCTCTTCTTTGGAGACAAAAGAAGATAAAGCACAGGATCCTAGATGTTATCTGGAACCTAGCTGATGTTTTGGGGGGAAGGCAGGATGATCTAGAAGAACAAGAGAACACAGTCTCAAACTGTGCCAGGGCAGGTTTAGGCTGGACATTAGGAAGAAATTCTACACAGAAAGAGTGACTGCCCATTGGAATGGGCTGCCCAAGGAGGTGCTGGAGTCCCCATCCCTGGAGGAGGAGTCCCCATCCTTGGAGACTGGATGAGGCACTTAGTGCCATGGGCTAGTTAATTAGAAGGGTTAGGTAGTGGGTTGGACTTGATGATCCTAGAGGTCTTTTCCAACCTGGTTAATTCTGTGATTCTGTGACTTAGTGGGACACATTTCCCTTAGTCTTGAGTCTGATTTTCCCTAATTAATTCCCTTCCCCTGGACACTACCATTTCAGTGGGGTACCACTGTTTCACATTCTTCTCCCTCTGACTCTATCACTGTGAGGAGAACTCTTTTTTTTCTGAGTGTTGTGATTTCAGAACAGAAAACAGTTTTAAGATTTTATGGCTGACTCAGCAGTTTTCCAGAGGACAACTTAATTTACAGGCAGGTTCTTAGTTCCTCATCTCTGAAGTATTGAAGTCACATCCCCCTCATGGATGACTCACTGCACATCTCAGTGAAGCTCAATGTCTGCCCATCTGGGCACACGGGATGGTGATCAGTGTGACATTTAGTATCTCTGCAAGTGCAGCAGACTCCATTCAAAATATTTCTGGGCCAAAGATACAAAACCGCTAAACTGCAGACAGCTGCTCTCCTAGCCCCCAGGACAACTAAGGTGAAAACTGGTTCATTGCAAACTTTTGTGTATTGAAAATCACACAATGAGGAAAAGAAAAAACTGTTCCTGTCCCAATGTTTGGTGTGACTATTGCTGCACTGCTCTACAGCGTGGCTCTCACTTCTCCTTGTGAGCAGGATGCCACAAACTCTAAATCAAGTAACATTATCTCTGACACCTTGGCTGTTACAGTACCAGATCAAAATATTTATATCTTGCTCAGGATAAAGTGGTTACAGGTTGTCTCTGATGAGGAAAAAGTCGAAAGTGGAATTTGATGCCATAAAAAAAAACTCCTTAAATCAAACCCTGTTTATTACTGTGATTTAATCCAACCTATCCCTGTCCTTACCACCAGCTGCTCAGAGATGCCTACTCAGCTTTCAGCTTGTGAAATAAATCTCTCTAGCAAGTCCCACCAGTATTTTCATGTTATCAAGGCAAAAAAATAGAGACTCTATTTGAAGAAATTCAGATTCAGACATATCAGAAATATGAGCCACCCCCTTCCAAAAACCCAGTTCATCTTTACATTGTATACTGAATATACATCTTTCACTTCCTCAATCAAACATGATTGTAAGATTCCCATGGGGAAAACATGTAAACATATATACCCAGGCTCACAGATACGTGAAATGATAATGTATTTACTTGTCACTGTCAGGCCTCTATTACATACATAAGAGTTTACTTCCAAGCCTGCCCTCCTTGCAGAGAGTAGTAAATTATGCAGAAGTTACTGACTGTACCCAAAGTGACCAAAAATTCTGCAGAGGGAAAACTCTTGTATGGAGATAATATATTTAAAATCTCAGAAACTTCCAAGATTATGCACACTGCATTTTCAGAAATGTGTATATACTTAAAAAGGGAACAAAGGGGGTTAAAGGTTAAGGCTGGAAAGGTAATTGACAAATTTGAACTAACCTTTCCCAGTTTGTCAACACCCAAATGTTTCCTAATTGTTGCCTCTTGCTAAGAATCTGTGATAATATTTTTTTAAAGGGGAGAAAACAGAAAACTGGAAAGAAACTAGTCCCAAATTTTCTTCCCTTGCCCCCAAGCACTGTGTTTACAAACTGGCCAAGGCTCAGCTTTCTGATTAAAAGCTATGTCTCTCTCCTAAATTGTGGTAAGCCATGGTGTAGTGGTAAACCACTGCTCTGCATATAGAAAGCTCTTGAAACCATTACTGAGTTGGCATCGCTTGTGCATTTTACAAGTATTAGATCTGCGATGCAAGTTATGAGAGAAATCTTCTTTGGTTTGCAAAAGTAATAAACATCTGGGGGAAAGGATGACCTTCTCGCTGAGAATTAATGACAGAATAAACAAACATTCTAAACCACATGGAACAATAACAGAGTTCCTTTGAATATGTGTTGTGCATTATAGGACATGTGTAAAAACATTTTAAAATGATTGGTCAGGTATAAAACAAATTTGTCTGTGTGTGTGTGTGTGTGTGTGTGTTCCCTCCACTTTAATATAACATCAAGATTGAAAATGTAATCATGAAACAACATGAGGGCAGCAGAATTACATTCAATAAGCCACATGTGATTCTAAATAAAAGCTATTGCCAAACAGCCTTGATTACATTTTATGATGGAGTTTTACCATTACCGGACAAAGGCAGTGACGTAAAGGAAATATTCTGGGATTTTAGTGAAGCAAATGATAGGGTATCTCGCACCAAAGAATAATAATCACAACTTGCCTGGAAATGAACATTGTTGCATGGACTGAAAACTGGCTGGAGAGATACTAAAAAAAAGTGCTGTGAAGGATAACAAAACATATAGCAGAGAAGCCTTGTGAGGGGCCAGAGTGACTGGTCTTTGATTCCGTCTTAGAGAAAAACTGGGTCTAACATCCAAGATTGAGGATAGCCAACCTGCAGGTTGGGGCAATGTACTCCCCAGAACAAAGGATCTGGTCTACAGCCTGCTTTCTGCTGCCAGCTGTCCTCAAAGTCCTTTAGGCACAGGCAGGACATGAACACCACTGAGAACAAATGACTAATGCTATCAGCTATTCAGAAAGATGAACGAACAATATGTTGGGGTGAAACAAGAGAAAATACCTTTTTTTTCCCCCTTTATGCCTAGGAAAATATTCCTTGCTGTAGGTAACTATAGAAAACAAAGAGGAAGAAGTGATTATGCAGAAAGAAAACTTTAAATACAAGCAAAAGCAAAGTTCTCAGAGATGTCTGAATACCACTATCCCTGCCATCCCTCAGGCATCAGTGGATATCAGTGACTTTGTACCAGCCACAATTATCCTACTGAGGTGTATTTGATTTTTTTGTTTACATTTGTTGCTGTTCCATGACTAGCAGGACAAGGGAGATGATTCTTCCCTTTGACTCTGCATTTGTGAAATCCCATCTGGAGTACCGCACTCAGTTCTGGGGCCCCCACCATAAGAAGGACATTGAACTGCTAGAGTGGGTCCAGAGGAGGGCCATGAAGATGATCAGAGGGCTGGGGCATCTACCCTATGGATACACGCTGTGAGAGATGGTGCTGTTCAGCCTGGAGAAAAGAAGGCTCCAGGGAGACCTTATAGCAGCCTTCCAGTACCTGAAGAGGGTCTACAAGAAAGCTAGGAAGGGACTTTCTACAAAGGCTTGTAGTGACAGGACTGGAGGGAATTAAATTTAAGCTTGAGAAGGGTAGATTTAGATTGCATATTAGAAAGAAATTCTTTACAGTAAGGGTGGTGAAACACTGAAATAGGTTGCCCAGAGAAGTCATGGATGCCCCCTCCCTGGAGACCATTAAGGCCAGGCTGGACAGGTCCTCGAGCAATCTGATCTAGTGGAAGATGTCTCTGCCCATGGCAGGATGGTTGAAATTAGGTGATCTTTAGGATCCCTTCTAGCCCAAACCTATGATTCTATGACATTTTCTAGAATATTGTGAGAATATGAGCTTCTACTCCAAAAACTCTTTGGTACCACTCAGAAACAAATATTGCAACTTTTCTAGACAATAGAATCATAGAATGGTTTAGGTTGGAAGGGACCTCAAAGATCATCCAGTTCCAACCCCCACCGTAGGCAGGGACACCTCCCACTAGATCAGGTCACTCGAGGCCTAATCCAACCTGGCCTTGCACATCTCCAGGGAGGGAGCAGCCACAAACTCCCTGGGCAACATATGTCAGTGTTTCACCACCCTCACTGTAAAGAACTTCTTCCTAACATTTAGTTTAAATCTCCCCTCTCATAGTTAAAACCCACTACTCCTCATCCTGTCATTACAAGACCTTGTAAATAGTCCCTCTTTCACCTTCCTGTAAGCCCCCTTCAGATACTGGAAGGCTACCACAAGGTCTCCTTGAAGCCTTCTCTTCTCCAGGCTGAAAAGCCACAACTCTCATAGCCTGTCCTCATAGCAGAGGTGCTCCAGCCTTCTGATCATCTTTGTGGCCCTATATGGCCTATTGAAAAATGTGCACCATGGCTGATATAATGCATAGGACCAGTACATTTATAATGGTTTATGCAGGAAGATGAATGGCATCTGATCCAAGAAAGATCCTGGTCCCACTTGACAACAGCAACAACTGGTAGACAAAATGATATGCTCACTCCACATAGACCAATATACAGGCCAGAAACAAAGTCAGCTTTATAATGAAAATCCTTCCATGATGTCATTTAGGTATTAATTTAGCAGAGGGATACTATCATTCCCTAACATGGTATTTATTCTGCTGCCATGCATTAGAGTGTTCAAAGCCCTGAGTAAAAGAAGGAGCTTTCAGTAATCAGCCTGCTCTGATTGCAAGCCTTTCGGTGCAACTCTCTGGCAGAGTAAATCACTGTTATCTCCACTACCATGCACATAATTAATTAGCAAACGGTCATATGCCAATTACACATCAATCTATATACACCAATTAAGCAATGAAGCAACCAAAGCCACCGGCTGGCAAGTCGAGCTCAGTTTCATCCTGCAGTCTCTAAGGCCCAGAGGTTAAAGAAATATCTTCTCCTGTTGGGTTAGGCAGCAGATGAAGGCATAGCAGAAAACACTTGTCCCCCCTGCAGAGAGCTGTTTGTCTGTAGTGAGCAGCCACTGCTCCAAAATGCAGGATGGCCATCCCAAATTAGATGGGGAGACACACAAAGGGAGGTGGGGCATGCTGCTGTCATGGGGTGGTCAGGGATGGCTGAGGCACCACCACCAGCTTTCTGTTTTCAAAGACTTTGAAATGAGGGAGAAACAGGCAGAGGCTGCAATATTCTGGCATATGTTGGTTATTCAGCAAGTTAATGAGTCTGCAGGTGACCTTGATCTGTTGGGTGGTGTGAGGAGCTGGGGTGTAAGAGCTAAACTGTTGCCTTACAACTTGCAGATCTGACATTAATCCTTCAAGTCAATAGGAGCAGCTCATATTCTCTGCAAACTGCCACATCGCCTAGCAAAGCACTCACCAAATTTCCCCACAAAGGCCTGCAAGGCTGTGGCACAGCTTTACACCTGCTCTCCAGCCTCCTCCCATTCACAGAGGACTAGAAAAAGACCTTAAACGAAAGATACCTTTGATGCCTGCTGGAGTGGTCTAAAGGCCCTGGGAGCAGGCAGGAAGCAGCATGGCTGCTGTTATTTTCGGACCCAAGCAGTGAAGCAGCCAGGGCTCTGGAATTTGCAGCATAAACTATTCACGAGATACAATGAGAGGTTTTTATTATCCTGCCAATAGAACTTTGGAACTGGAGAGAATGGGAAAGGTCCTGCAGTGACGTAATTCCAAGGGTTTCCACTGATAACACTGGAGTATGCAATCATATATCAACCTGCTCTCTGGCCATGGTTCCTTCTCCAGTGCAGTGTTACTCTAGAGTCTTTATTAGCATCAGATTATAAAACTCTGTTAAAGAAATGCAGTTTGCCGGCATCTCACATGTGAATGCAGAGGCTGAGTCTTCCTGAGTCATTTTTACTGGTTTACATTCAGGTGGAGAAAATGGAAAGGTGGGCTGCTGCTGCTGCTGCTGCTGACTTCCTGTGTGAAATAAACTTCCTCTGGCAGCTTTTTACTTTTCAATCTACTGAAGTAACTGTAAACTTATGACATCTAAATAACCATGCAAAGAATCAAATAAAGTGAAAGGCCAGAATATATTGCAGAATAAATGTGACACCAGTGTCAGCTCAACCTTCTGACGCCAGCAGGACAGTTCTGACAAAAATATGTGAAATTATGTCATACTGCAAAGTACGACAAATCCTGCAAAGTATGACAAATCCAGACTGTAAATTTATACACATTTTAATTTCAGTTCATAGAAGTGGATCTTTTGCTGCCTTGATTATAAAACTGGCCTGATGATTCCATGATTTGGCCCAAACCCGTAATTTGTTTTTGTTTTTCTTGATGGGCCTCTCACAATCAACAGTTTCCAGTGACCAGTAAGTCTTCGGGCCAACAGCAAACCACTTGAATACAGAATTAAGCTATGAACCTTGAAGAGCAGCAGAATCAACACGATAGTCCTGAGGTTACTATTATGCACAGTGCCCTTCCTGTCACTAATTTTAGGCCGGTTTTAAAAATTACTTTTGTGGTCAAGTACACATCTTCATAACCAACTCTGTTTTGACAACTGCAAGTACGTATGAAGCTGGTAGGCACGCATGGTCCTGAGAAGGTAGGGTAGGTGCCTGAGCATCTAATTGTGATTACCTATGCTATGTGTTTGATTTCTCCTCAGGCTTGCCATTGGCTTTATATCTCAATTACATTTAAATGTCAAAAGGGTCTTCTTGTATTCAGGTGGTGTGCAAAATACTGTAATACGCGGTAATGCTATGTTACTGATGGTATTATTAGTGACCCCATGCCTAAGGGTCTTCCGGAAGGAAAGCCGCCCTGAAAACTAGATCATCTATGTGCCATGTTTAGAAGCATCCGGGGCAGGGGGGGAAATCATGTTCCTTTAATAAAAAAGGCATAGTTTTCAGTGAAGTCACTTGAATATGCTTCACATTAATTAGTTTGGGGGTTTTCTTTCCACACTCTATCCTTGTAACAGTTGTAATGAATGCATACACAATATTTATGTTGCTATTTTTAGGCTGAGGGAAGATCCAGCCATTCCTTTGCCAAGCTGGCACTCCTCCCTGCTCACAGAGCCAGGAAGCAGTCCAAAGGTATCCTGTCCTCCTCATCCAGGTCACTGACCTGAGGTTTGCCAAAAACGATCTCCATGACAACAATGCTTCAAAGCCCATGCTGCTGATGAGCAGACTCAGGACTGTGTATGTGATGGCCTTCCCACCTCCTTGTCCCTCCTGCTACACATGACATTTTTCACATTTTTCCACAACACCATGGCTGCCATCTCTGTGTCTTTCTCTGTGCCTTCCATTTCCTTTCCACCCTTTCAGGTTCTCTTCCTCTTCTCCTCTGCCCAAAATCATCTTCATTCGCAGCAGTGAACATCCTCACTTTTCAAGAATCCTGGAGGATTTTTTTTTCCAAAACAGATTAATTTTAAATAAATATTATTTCCCCATACTTTCCTTACCCAAATAGTTTTATTTTTAATAAAGATTACAAAACAATTTTTGTTTTGAAGAGTCTGGGATTTATTACAGTAACAAAACCTCCTTTTTTCCCCTCAGGTTTGCATCCTAAAATAATTCAATTCCACAATTATCCTACAGCTTAGGTTTCCAGTCACATATAGGCACCTTTCTGTTAATTTAAAAGTGGTAACCATTTAGCTTTGCTTGACCGCCAGGGCCCTTATGTTGCTGATTCAAGAGAAATCCTGATAAGAATATTTGCTGGCATCTCATCTAAATGTATACTATCCAAATATTTTAAAAGCCTTATACATATTTTCTGGCTTCAACAGATCCAGTGACACTTAAGCAGTGTGAAACTAATACATTTTACCTTGCTAAATGGCTTTTAACAGCATATGGAATTACAAAAGTTCTGCTAAAGTATTAAAGACAAACTGCCAACCTCCCTGTGCCCCTCCACATTGCTACACCTTTCTTCAGTTAATAAAAAGGAGAGAAACATTTGTTTTGGAGGTGGGGCGTGAAAGGAAGAAAAACATGTGCATGTTGCCCTTACAAACAAAATGTATCCTGCTTTGGAAATGATGATTTAAAAAGGAAATGTACCAAATGGAAAGAATTCAGAGAACAAGACTGGTCAGAGGACCAGGAGCCTTCAACTGCAACGAAAAGCTGAAGGATTCAGTATTGTTTAGTCTAGAAAAGATGATTGTGGGGGCATAGTGTCCAAATATGTAGAAAGTAGCTCTAAAGAGGAAGAAATAAACTCTTTTCACATCCCCTGGGCTTAGGACAAGTTGTCATAGGCTTAACTGAGGAGAAGGCAGCTTCTCAGGCACCAGGCAAAATAGTTCCCAGTTGTGGGGACAATGCAGAGACAGGCTGACAAGGGAAGCACACCCCCTTCATCACCCATTTCTAAAATCAAGTTACCCAGGAGGCCTTTAGGAAAAACATAGGTAAAGCTGCTTGGTGCAAGGCTAGGTGATCTTCCGAGGTTCTTCCCCAGTCTGCTTCCTATGATTATTGTGTTGGGAGTCATGAGTAGCTTGAACACACTCCAAATCCATTGATTTTTACTTTAGAACTGGAACTAGGACTTGAGAGGCAGAGGGACTGTGGTGTGAGCCTAGCAGAGATATTAGACACAGCTCTACCCCACTCTTGCTGACTACCCTTTTTCTGGCAATCAATCACTCTTGCATTGCAGCAAAAGCCAAACACCCTTTGGAGGTTGACAGCCCTCAGTGTCCACATCAGTTGTAAGATCAAGGAATTTCAACTCTCATTGTATTGGGTTTGCATGTGAAGGCTTTAGTAGTGGAGAAGCTACAGGGGTGGGTTCTGTGAGAAGCTGTCAGAAGCTTCCCCAGTGTCTGACAGAGCCCATGCCAGATTCCAGCAGATATCCATCTGCAGCCCACAGAGGACTCCATGCCAAAGCAGGTGAATTAAACCAAAGAAGACTGACTCCATAGGAAACCCACACTGGAGCAGGCTCCTGGCAAGACCTGCAGCCCTGTGAAGAGGTAAGGCCACTGGAACAGATTTGCTGGCAAGATTTGTGAACCTATGAGAACCCACATTGGAGCAGTCTGTTCTTGAGGAACTGCACCCCATGGAAGAGTTCCATTCTGGAGCAGTTCGTGGAGGACTGTTTCCCATGTGAGAGACCCTGCCCTGGAGCAGGGGAAGAATGTGAGGAGTCCTTCCCCTGAAGTGGAAGGAGTAGCACAGACAAAGCGTGAACTGTCTGCAAATCCTATTTCCAGCCCCACTGTTGCTGGTGGGAAGGAGGTAAGGAAAATTGGGAGTAGTTAAACTTGAGAAGAAGGGAAGGATGGAGAGATATTTTAAGATCTAGTTTTATTTCTTTATTTCTTAATCCTAGGCTGATTTGATTGGGAAAAAAATAAACTAATTTTGTCAAGTCTGGTTTGCACACGATGGTAATTGCTGAGTGATCTCCCTCTGCCCTTATCTCTACCCAAAGCTTTTCATTATATTGTCTCTTCTCTGTCAAGCTGAGGATGGGAGTGATAAGGCAGCTCTGATGTGCATCTGGCATCCTGCCAAGCTCAATCCACCAAGCTCATATAACCCACCATTTAATCTGTAAATCGCTAGTGGTGTGGTTAGAGGCTGAAATGTGAAGGAGAGCCAAGTCCTTGCTCAATGGAGGGCAGTGAAGTTTGGGCTTCCACCTTGGCTTACAGAAGCTGAAGACACATACACTAAGTTATACTGAGTAATTCAACATTGTGCACAAGAAAAACAGAGTCATTTCCTCCTGGATCCCTAGTCAGCAGGAGGATGTCTAGCTCATTTTTTATTCATCTGAGCCAGCTTTGAAAGCATCCCACTCTTGCAGTGAAGGATTTTGCAGCATGTTATGAAAGGACAACTAAAAATCTTGCCCATCATTTTTTAAATGTCTGTCATTCACAGCTTGACAGTCCCACAAGCTATTAGGAAAAGGGAGTTCTCTACGGTGAATGGAAAATAGTAAACCCGGGCAGGAATCAGAAGTACAACACAATCCATCAGTATGTTAAGAACACAAATTGACAAAAAATATGACCCTCTGGGTTCTTAAATACACTTGCAGTAAAAAATGTCTCAGTTGTGAATTAGAGACAAAGTGATGCCTGAAATGAATCCAGAGCAAAGATGATAACGGGATGACTACAATGGACGAGTGCATGTTACACTCGAAAGCATCCCCTCTTCATGGGAGTTTCCTTCATGTTTCCTGAAAAGCCAGTGTCAACAGTCCACTTTCTGCTTGCAATAAATTTAAGTCCCATCAGCCATAAAACAAAGATGCTCTATTCTGAATTCAGCCCCAGTAACTTCCCTTTCAAGTTACTATAAACGTTCCTGTTATTAATGTATAATTCTCACTGGGCACATATATGCCAACCTGACTCATGTTACCTCATTTATCACTCTGTGCCTCAACCCACTGAAATGGGAGTTTGGCTGTCTACATGGCCAATGCTTTGTGGAGCTCCAGGGAGTCTGTCAGTAACACCTGACTACAACATAAAAAAAAAATAGTATAGATTATTTATGATTTGCATGCTGATAACCATGCTTCTCAACCATGATTTTGGGACAAGCATCTGAAAACATCCCCTTACCAAATTTTTGGTGATAGGATATATTTTCTCAAAAATATGTTCACGAATAGAAACCAACCCCCATGCTGATCATCACTGCAAATGCTGTGGACTGTGGGTTTTCAAGGAGTAAAGTAGCATGATAGGTACAGTGAGAGATAAGAAAGCTCAAGCTTGTACTGAAAGATGTATGTCCTGCATATTTGGTGGATGTTTCCTAAAGTCACATTCCCCTCTCTTAATGACATCTGCTTTCTATACTCAGGATTATGCTGCAGATTAATTTCTGTGTATTTCCAACACTACCCATCTAGCTAAGAGCAAAGTTAAATGGCTCCAGGCACAAGTGCTCAGACTTAGTTCAGAATTGTTACTCACAAAGGGAAGGGATTAGGCCTTATCTTAAATAAAATGCTATCTTTTCATGTCTATAACTTAGCTCTTATGTTAGGTCCCTCATGGATGAACATCCAGTTACTGACTCAACTTTACCTCACAATATGTGAGTAAAAGGTTGAATTCTGTACAGCAGCTGCTAGAAAATCTTCAGTGCAGGAAACAAAAAAGAAACAATGAAGATAATGAGCAAGAATCAGAAATAAGGTCCAGGAAAGCCAGGAAAAATGTGAATAGCAGGAAAATTTGAACATCACTTGCTTATGGGTGGTGTTGCTATCAGGCTGTATGCGCACCAAGATGCTTACACCAGTCACAAGCATCATATGGGTTTAGCTACACTGATTATAAAATCAAGCTTCATTAAATCAGAGCAACGCTTGCATGCAGGAAGCATACCATCCTTCAAAGGCAAGCTTCCCTTTGATGCACTGGACTTAGTTTCACATGGCATATGTAATAAGGCTGAAAGGGATATGAAGAATACACAGAATCAGAGAGCCACAGAATATCAGGGACTGGAAGTGACCTTGAAAAATCATCTAGTCCAACCCCCCTTGCCAGAGCAGGATCACCTATACCAGATCACACAGGAAGTTGTCCAGGCAGGTTTTGAATATCTCCAGAGAGAGAGACTCCACAACCCCTCTGGGCAGCCTGTTCCAGTGTTCTTTAGAATCACTGGTAGGCTCCACTCGAAGGTTAGGTTGTGAAAGTCTTGTCTTATATCTGAGCAGCTGGTATGGCTGTGAGATGATGGCTCTAGCTGACCATGGCAGTGACACCATGTGGAACACCCAAAGCTCAGACTGTCCTGGTACTTGTGCTGTCCTCATTTCTAAAGCAGAGCTGTCAGCTGGGGTTCACATTCAATGTGCACACTTTGTCCCTCCTGCTGGAAACACGACATGTGCTGCAAACTCAGATTCCACATTCACACAGGGCCACCCTGTATTTCTGGTACAGAGAAAGCAAGTAGATTTTTGTTTATCTGACAAAATTTGTAGAACTACCCAAGTGAGGTAGGAAAGTCTCTGAGGCAGAGAATCTAGCACAAAAGGGCCTTGCAAATATCAGACCAGGGGAAGGGACAGAATGGAGTATTTCCTCTAAAGGTGAACCTATCTGCATAAAGCATCAATAACTGCTGTAACTTGAAATTCAGGACATCCATGAATTCTGCTTAGCAACTACTCGCACAGCATTTAGTAATTCTATTAGCAAGATGCTATCAGAAACAGAAAGTACTTGGACTTTCCTCTACCCTCCGGGATGAGATGATGCTCTCAGCTTACCACAACTTCTTTGGCAAGGAGCAGCATCAAATACTGTAAACATGAGCAATGAAACATTGACATTGTAGGGTAAATGCTTGCCCCTAGAGCTCCTATGCTGAATTCCATCATCCATTCCATCCATCCCTTTCTCCTTCTCCAATCCTTTGGCTCGGATTTTCTGCATTAGGGCATCTCAATCTATTTAGGATATGGCCCTATTTTAAGCTGCTCAAAACACATGAGCAGCAAGAGATTCTAGGTGCTGGGATATTACAACAGAAAGCTGTTGCATCAGATCTCATTGAAATACAACTGTCTCTGGAGTTTCCAATTCAGACCTACTGCATGGCTTTTATTGCATGAGGCATTTGAGAGGGTCATAAAATTAGTGGTCAGGCAAATGTACCCTTTTGGGGCAGATTTGGTACAATCATGATTGTTCAGTTTAAGTACAGCTCGCTCATTTCTGGCCTCACGTGGATATCATGATTTTCTTGGAAGGGAATGTCTGCTAGTGCTAATGTGTTTGGAAAGCTCATAAAAACTGGAGGTAGCTGCAGCCTGTGTATCTAGCATTTGCTAACAGTTCACTGTGGGTTTCCCTAACGTGGCAGATTTACAGGGGTTATATTTCCATCTGGATGGGTTTGCCCATGAATAATTCTCCTCTGTCTTGTGTATAAATGTGATTTTCCTGCAACACCCGCATATTTCTCTGTTCCAGTCCCTGCTCAGTCTCCCCAATATTTTTCTTCACACAACACTGTGGCCAAGGCAACAGAAAGAAAATCTTTCTATGAATGTGTATGTTATTTTCTCAGTCTTGTATGTTTTCTGTTAGGGCAAGGCTGGTGGTGATAATAGTTGGCACAGTTTAAGGATGACTTGGTGCAATTATGTACCTTGGCTTTTTGTGTCCACACCAGTTGGGTGAGACTCAGGATAATGTCAAAACCCAGACAGCACTGAGACTATGAGGGGAAGTGCCCAGCAGGCACCTCATGGCCTGGCTGATTTCAGAGTGTGCCTGCTCTGCCCTGTGGGGTGTCAAGGACTGGGGTGGTTTGGGCATCAGCAGCCCTGACCCTGTGGCTGGCTCTGTACCAGTGCATGTGGGAGTTAATGCGTTCCTGGTCAAGCAGTGAGGAAGAACCAGTGACTCTCCCTTTGGGAATATCTGCACAGAGGCAGGTAAGGGTCAGGCAGAGGCAGCATGGAGGATGCTGCACAGGCTGCAATTGCACCCTGTACACTTTCTCCATCACACCACTGAGTCTCTAAGGTCTCTCAAAATCCAGTCTAAAATAAATGAGTAGAATTCCAATCTGCCAGAAAGGAACCGTCCATTAAGCTCTGAAGAGTCCTTTGGGAGAACCTATTTTTCTTGTTTTCTGTTTTTGACAGGTCCTAGTGGGTTTATTTTTACCACTTGAGGTTAAACACTGTAAGGCATGGGACCTGCTAGCATCACACCAGAGGTCTTTTTACAAGGAGAGTGCTCCAGCCTGTCCGTACATGACTGCTCTACCCTGTGTACTCCCTCCATGCCTCCATCATTCAGACTGCAGTGACGGAAAGTAAGGCCTGTGGAGCCTTGCTCCCAACAAGTCACTCCTGCACGCTTACTATATCTTGGGTGCCAAACTTCCTGCCTGCTTTTCAGGCAGAGGTTAAGTAAAGTTATGGGAGAGTTAGCACCAGGAAAAGTACTGCAGCTAACAAAAACTTGACATACACATACAAACGTATTTGTCCTGTGGAGAAAAGAAAGCTCCCCTGATCTTTCTCACCAAATGGCAAGATGTTTATCTATTCATCTTCAACGAAGAGTGCAGGAAATGTGCTCATGGTAGTAGATACAACAACCCCTAAGCATGTATGAGCATTCTGGAAAGCTTATGTAATGCTTCCATTGAAAAACAAACACATACTTACAGCCCCATTTCCAAAATGTCACCAAGAATATCATCGCTTGCAAATGTTTCTGGGGAGAAGGTTGCCAAATTGCTAAGTATATCCCAGGCTTCAAATAGACATTTTGCACCACTTTCTTTCTACCCTGACAAATCTTTTCTTAGCCTCTTGCAGAAGCCTGGAGTCCTGCCTGGGGAAGCCATCCCACTGGGTTGGGTGCTGTGCAGCAGTCATCAAAAACTCACCTTCCAGTTTTACAGCCGTGGGCACTGTGCCAGAGAGAGCCTACAACTCTACTTTTTCTCCACTTGCCACCGACACCCCATAGCACTGGCACCATGGTGGAATGAGGGGAAACCAGGACACAACCCAGAGGATAGGAGCAGAGGGCTGGAAGAACCTGTGAGAGCACTGGGACAAGGTGTTGTCATCACCCAGCTTGTGTGAAGGCCCAAAGGTGCAAAAATCAGCAGACGTCATGATTTTTAAAGACACAGGCTTAAAAAATTTAAAGGCTTTCTATATGTTGGTTTGTCTCAGTGGCGTATGGCCATCTGTCTGTAAATTAGTGCAGACAAGAATGCATCATTTGAAGGTTTCTACACTTCAGCTGAAAGATCACAAATACAGTGAAGATGAAATGCTGCAACTCATCACGTTAACACACAGAATGCATACAAAGCTTTGCCTTCACCATCCATTTCTTTCCAAAGGATATTACAGGCAGCCTTCTGGGCTTTCTGAGATTGGACACACAGGCGTGGTGTTACCCAAGAGCTATCCCCTAGTGGTCTGTGGGGGTTTTGTTTTGGTTTTTGTTTTGGTTTTTTTTTTTAATTGGTTAGGCACAGGATAGGGAGGAGAAGTTAACAGATCCAGAAAATCTCAGTGCAGGCAGAAGTACTCATACTGCATCCAATCTTTAATATTTATTTTTTTCTTTACTCACATGATTCCAGTGACTTGTAGAAATGAGAGTGCAAGGAGAGGGCAGGTGTCTACATCAATCTCAACAAAGAAACTGCTGAAGCGCTATCACATGGACATGCTGGGCTACATAACATGGAACTGAATCAATCATTTACTGCTATTTCAGTTACATATGGCAAGAGCAGCCACCATGAAGTTACGGAAGCAGCATATACATTTCTGCTTGCAGGACGAGAACCAGCCAGAGTTCTCCGGATGAAAAATAACCTTGTTAAAGCTGGTTCAATTTCCAATCCAGTTCATCACAGGAATGTGAACACTCTTCTCACAGAAGGAAAGCAGTAGATAGGAAAAGCTGCACGTGAGATGGCAGATCTCTTTTTCTGCTTTTCCAGTGATCGGCATGGGAGAAAATGCATGTAAAGCCTGTGACAGCTGCAACAGCTGGAAATAAAAATAACCCTCACAAACTGTATACAGACAGGATTATACAGAACCTCTTGGGCAATCAGAAGCAGCCCTTTGCTGCTGAAGACAACATATTTAATGAGAGTATACAATAACGTACAAATACGACAGTCGTATCAAACTACCACTGTTCATGGAGCTGTGCCTTCCACTCCTGACTGGTGGGGCTCCTCCACACCCTGCTCTTATGATCAGTCTAATCGGCATACTTCTCCCATTCTCCAGCTCAGATTTATTTACACTCATTTGTTCTTCAGCCAATGCCACCCATTAGCTGAACCACTGGTTCCTCCTCTTTATTCTGGAGCGCAACAGAATCTCCTAAGCCTTCTCTGGATTTATCCATCACACTTAGAAGCCTGTGTTTTCATGGCCACCTTTACCTTGTGCCAGGAACCCCCGCACCTGTATCCGTACCTGCACCCACACCTGCACCTAATCCGCTGCTTGCTCCTCAAATGGGGACCATGCAGAGAGGGCTCTAGAGAGCACCGTGAGTTGTATTGACCTGCCTTCTGCAGGGATGTACTGGGGAAGGATCACGCTGGGGCAATTCCGGGATCACGCAACACTGCCAAAATCTGAGGCGCCAACGCCCATCCCAGCCACGGGACCCCAGAAGAGCCGCGGCAGTCCTGAAGCCACTCAGGGCCCCGGCGCCCCGCCG
>VWZI01002874.1:132109-193598 GCA_013396835.1 Psilopogon haemacephalus | reverse complement strand
CGCAGGGGGCGTGGCGCGGCGCGGCGCGCCCTGTCCATGGTGCGGGCGGCGGCGCGGCTGTCCCCGCGGCGGCAGGGCGGCGGGGTGGGGCTGCATGGACGTGATGTCCCCGCAACAGGAGCACCTCGGGCCGAGCCGCTCGTCCTCGGTGAGCGGCGAGGGCAGGGGCTTCGCCGCCGCAGATAACAAGAAGGTGAGGTCCCCCTCCCTGGAGACCCCACGGGAAGGAGCCCCCTCCCCCGCCCCGCAGCCCCCCGCGGGTCAGCGCTTCACCACTGGACACCTCACAGTCCCATCGCCTCGGCTTCTCCGCCGCCGCCTCCGGGGCAGCTGGCCGGGGAGGAGCTGCCGGGGGAGCTGGAGCTGGGGATGTCGGCGGGAAGGGGTCGCCCCGGGGAGTCGGGGCTGCGGCGATGCCCAGAGGAGCTCACGGGGCTCTACCGAGTGGATATCCCGGGGACCTAGACAGTTTTTGCGTGGATATCTCGGGAGCAAAGGGAGGCTATTTCCTGGATGTCCGGGGTAGGTAAGGAGCGCTGCAGGGTAGGTGTCCCGGTGAGCTAGAGAAGGGTTTTCTGGGTGGTGGTCAGTGGAGCCAAAGGGCTTTAGTGCTTCCCCGTGACACGGAGACGTTTGCTGCATGAATGTGTTGCGGAGATACGGGGGTTTGCTGCATGGATGTCCTGGGGAGACCAAAAGGGGCGATTTGCTGTATAGATGTCTGAAGGTTTTGCTGGGTGGGTATCAGAGAAAGCTGTGGGGGAGGTTTGCAGAATGATTATCCAGGGGCGCTGAGAGGGATCTGCTGCATGTGTGTCTGTGGGGAGCAAGGGAAGGATTTGCTGGAGCCGAAGGGCTTTGCTGGTTTCTCTGGCACGTGTTTTGAACAAGAGCAATGTAAGGGCAGCTTCCCGAAGAAGCGGCTTGCCTTTTTGAAGTGTATCACAATTGAGGAGCGTTATTCCATCTTCAAAACTGGTTGTAAAATCTGCTTCATGTCTCAGATTGCTTTTCAGCATCTGACACGATTAAGTGCAAGATGCTCACTTCTGTGTATAGCCAAGTACGTTTTTTCGCCTCATATTCAGCTATAACAAATGAGCTGTAATATCCACGTTCTTCCCACTGTGTAAAACAGGAACTATTTTTTTCCCCGCGTTGGCTTATCAAGTGCTGTAATGTTTTTCTACCCAAAGCAATGCTGATACCCCTTACCAATTTTGCCTCACAATGATATTTAAATTTATGCAATGCCTTTTCTTTAGAGGTGCACAGTGCTACTGACTGCCAAAAAGGCTGGCAGGATTAAAATGACTGGCCAGGTTATGGTGTGCTTTACTTAAACCTATCTGTTTGGTGACATGAATTTAGAATATGTGGTACTGGTGGCTGAGTTTGTATCCAGTCCTGCTGCTGTTAGGGCTTTGCTGACCGTGGCACAGTGGTGTGGGAAGGAGTCCTGGCCCTTCTCTTCAGACTGTGGAGCAATGCTTTTCATTTCTATAGCATGTGTCCATATGTACTGTGTCCCCACTGAGGCATGTAGTGCCCCTGGGGACTTCATCTCATGGCAGCTGCTGCCAATGGTGAAATGGTTGCCTGGAGAGGGTTTGGCCAAGATTTCTATCACACTTTGCTGCCGTTAATACCTGATCAGTTTCTGAAGAGTGCAATACACCTACAGGAAGTGGTGGAGTACCTTCTGCTGCCTAGCTGGACAAAGTAGTGGAGTAGATGCTCACCCTTTCTAAGTGCTGTGATCTAGCTTGAGGTGGCTGAAAATAGGGCTTAGATTTTTCTTTTATAATTTCTTTCATTCTTGCTGAAGACAGAGTATCACATGCCTTCCAATCTACCAGAGCTGTGATGCCAAGTACCTGCCTTAAGTGAGAAGGGATGCTCAAATACTATGAAGATGAACACTATTTTCTTACAAGTTCTAATTAGTGATTCATCATTCTGAAGACAAATAGTAAAGGTAGCATTTGTATTCCCTATTCCTGCTCGAAGGAACACAGACTTTGTTTTGCCAGTGCTGATGAGGGAGCAGGGATATTACATATTATGGATCTTGGTAGTCCTGTTGGAATTCCTCAGTGTGGAGGCACGTGCGACAGGGGTACAGATAGAAATCCTCTTGCAGAGAAGCAGCTTGAGATCCTGGCTTGTCCATGCAGCATATGGCAGCTTTTCACACCACCCACAGTCAACATAGACAGCAACCAACATCCAGCGAAACACCCAACTGTTTTTGTCCACAATCATGGTACTTCCTTGAGTCTGCTTACATGCCATCTCTTTGTGTCTGTCTGGAGAAGAAGATTCTTTCCTTTATGCACATACAGCAGCAGCCTAGATGCGATTTTGCCTGAAGATGGACCTCAGTGACAGTTTGGATATTTTTGTTTTTATTACTTGAGTCCTATGGACTCTCTATACACCTCTGTTTTGTCTTCCAGTCATTGCCAAAGTGCTGTATTTTTTTCACAATACAGACATTCTTCTTTACTACTTGGGAGATTACACTGTTTTATTGGTTAAATAGAAAAATATGTTGGCAAGAAGTCAGTTTTGATACTGGTGACACAACATGTCAAGTTGAACAATTTTGCTTAAATATGTATTTAACATAAATTATTTTACGTTCTAGCACAAATACCCCCCAGATATGGGATGCTGACCACTGAACCTTCCTTTTTATTATCATGACTCTACCTTTCTCAGACTAAATCTGTTTAGCTGAGATTTACTACATTGTTCTGTGCTTGTCTGAACTCCTACTTCATCTTCTCCTTGGCCAAAGGATCATAGGACCAAGAGACTGGAATTGTGTAGGACTTCTTTATGTATTTTGTGTGACCATTTAAACTAATTTCCTTGAAACATTTCCTTTAATTTTCTTGGCGTGCAGAGTGATTTGAACTGCTAATCTGTCTCACAGACTCTGGGAGGTTCTCTCTGTTAAATACTTAGGAGACATTCAAGACATCCCACTAAAAGGTGACATTGAAATGTAGTGTTTCAGTTAATGCTTTTTGAACAATCTGGACCAGATTCTCTCCATAGCTGGACTTACTGGAGCCACTGGACTATGTGTAGCTGACCTACAGAGAAATTTTGTACTGACTGCTCAGTTTAGTAACCAATACCAGTAAATTGATGCAACTCTGAAGTGGATTGAAGTAACATGAGTAAGAGTGATTATACTGATGGAGCTTATTTCTACGAATTTATCAAAACAAACAATGCAGCAGAGACATCTTTTATGCCAGTGTAACTGTGTCAGCAGTAGCAGCTGTGGTCATTTAATTGTATTTATAAGTTCCTGGTGTTTTACTTCACTCTTCTTAGAGGGGCTGGATTCCAACTCTGAATATTTTACACAAGGCAATGTTTGGTAACACAAGGAGTCACTCTTAGGATTTTTTTTTTGCTACCTCCTTGAAGATTTCAAGTAACTACTTATAATGCTTCAGAGGCTTAGCAATCTTTAATATTTACTCATACAATATAAGCAAAAAAAAAACCATTTTTGCACACCAAGCTAAACAGTATTTATGCTTTGAGACTTGAAATATGGTACCAATATGGGATCCCATTGTGATTCTGGTCACAAATACAGCAACAGTTTATTGGCAGGAAAAGGAGACTTAAAGTGTTCCCCAGCAGTATAATAAACAGATAAAATTCAAACAAAGTAGCCTCATTGGAAGAGTAAAAGTAGTCATATATAATCACAGAATCACAGAAACGTTCTGGTTGGAAAAGACCCTCAAGATCACCAAGTCCAACTGATAATCCTACTCTACAAGGTTCACCCTAAACCGTATCCCGAATACCACATCCAAACGACTTTTAAACACATCCATGATTGGTGACTCAACCACCTCCCTGGGCAGCCTATTCCAGTTTTCTTCACTGGTTGTCTTACTCTACAAAGATTTATTGTATATTTGCCCTTATGTATATGTTTTTTTAACATAAAGCTCCTTAAGCAAAGATTTCTTCTTCCTGCAAGTCTCTGTCCTGTTTACTGTGATCTTTGCAGAGGATCAGATGGGTTGCTTCCAAAATCACACCTGTTAGTGCCAGGAGTCTTGGCTGTTCAGGAACAGTTCTGTCACTGTTCAGTAAAGTGATGGACAGTTCCTGTCATCCCACAGACATATCCTATAGAAATTTTGATGAGTACTGAAAATACCCCTATTTTAAGGAAATCATCCACATAGTTGGTCTTCAGGTTGAAATCCCCTTGGCAGGCTGTGCTGGCTGTTGTTATGTACCTCTTAGTGCTGCTTTAACTACGAACTAGCATTAGCAATGCTTCCTCTGTCCATCCCCAAGTGAAACTGTGAATTATACATGAAGCAATGTGTTCTAGTTCTTGAGTTTCCTAATCTTGATTTGTTGTGCTTTGGGGGGTGTTTGTTTGTTTTATCTGTCCATGTGAGATCTAATACCCAAGAACTGCATATACTGAATTGTTGCCTGTTTACTTAATGCTACTTGAAGTATCCAAGTACTTGGGGTGGGAAGAATCTCCTCTCTGTCACCTGTAAGCGGCTTCTTAGAAAGTCTTGCTGTGAAGAAACTGGGACAGAATTGTGTCCATGTGTTAACCTTCCTGCTTTATGTTGTGTTTCATCAAACCCACCATGACCAGAGTCGCTAGTCTGAGTGCTGTGGGTGCAGTGCAGCTGACAGTAGACTCAGGAAAAATACTCAATGCTCCCTTCTTCCACAGATTTGGTGGTCTTCCACATTGCCATCTTCTGAGGTAGATGGGTGGGGTTTTTTTAATGCATCCCTATCAGTACTTCCAAAAATACTGATTTTCGGAGGTGGTAGAACACTTTTTGCTCCCAGTTTCAATCATTCTTTTTCCTGTCTGCTCTGAGATGGTCTCTGAGTCTCTGTCTTTGCTGTACTGCTCTTGGGAGTAGTAGCTTTTGGGAGGTGGTAGAACACTTTTTGCTCCCAGTTTCAATCATTCTTTTTCCTGTCTGCTCTGAGATGGTCTCTGAGTCTCTGTCTTTGCTGTACTGCTCTTCCATGGTAATGTGCTTTTGCATCTACTGTATTGATAGCTTTTTCCTCTTGTGCCCCTGCAATTGTTTTCTCCTTGGTTATCTATCCAAAAAATGGCTTTATTTTTAGGAAAGTCCTTATAAGTAGAAGTATTCTGCCAGCACAAACAAAAGCACATAGTTTTGTCACCTGCTCAGCCTTATAGTAAATGTGCTCTCCGTGCGACCTAGACATCTCTTCTGCCTGAGCCAGCAGTTCAAATGCAGTCATCTTCTCACCCTGTTTATAAAAGCTCAGGAATGTTACAGGTCAGTATAGGGCCATTTCTTGCTTTACCAATGTATGAGATTCTTGTTATTTCTGGTACTTTTAGACAACCATACCCCGTAAATCTAACAAATACTGGGTTATAGCATGTAGGAAAAATTATTTATTGCCTCTCCTAAGTAGCCCAGTGGTACAGGGGGGAAGAGTAATGCCCAGTAGTCTTGGAAAATTAACTGATAGGTGCTGAGAATTGTTTTGACTTTTTTGATTGTTAGGCAGTTAATTGGACTTTGCCTTACAGATTTTGCTAAATGATTCTGTTCTCTGTTTTGGTTCATGCTTGGTTAATCCAGAAATGCGTGCCACAGATAGGTTTTGTTGCACAGAACAGAAAAAGAGTTTGCATGGGTAAAATGCCCCACTAGAGTTAGAGTTAAGGTTAACTTAAGTACTTTCAAACAGTAGACTTTGTTAAAACCAGACTTCCTTTCATTAGAAAAACAAGGCAGTGAGAAGAATTGCTTAACCACTTGAGTGCAATTCTCAGCTCAAGGTATCAGCACATCTGAGTGTTGTCTCTATCACCCAGTTAAATGACCCAGCAGACGTCCCAGCCTTGACCCACTTCTGGAGCCAGGAGCCTGAAATCCTTTCACCTCTAGAGAGGCTTTTAGAGGGGTGTCTGCACATTGCTAAGGAGATATTTCTTCTGTATTCACCTGTCAGCCAGGGAATTAATACATTTTTCTACTGTTCCTTATATGAATCTCTTAAATAGACATCAAGTAATTTAATCTTTTCATCCTGAGCTCAAACCACTTTCTGAGAAAACAATCGTTCCCCCTGTTACTGAGTTCACAAATTTGTCTTTTCCCTGTCCTTTGTCAGACAGCAGGGAGAGGGTTGATCTCATTAATTCAATTTTCTTGGTTGCCTTAGTTTTTTTTTTAGCAGTCAGTAGAGGAAAACAGCACTTCTAGGACAAGATGAACTGTATGCTAAATGTATCCTTTTCTCCCTGTTGACTACAAAAAGGAACACAGAGACAATAGCTCAGGTGTGCAAGTCTGAGGTTGGGTGAGAGAAAACCTCCTGCGTGTCTCTGACCATCTTATCAGTCAGGCACCATGAACAGAGTGCTCCTGAGGAACCACTGTGCACAGCCCCTGCATTAGGCTGCCTGCTCCGACCTCCTATACCTTTACAGTGGGATAGCAGCTTGCTGTGTGGATCATAGTATCATAGAATGGTCTAGGTTGGAAAGGACCTCAAAGATCACCCAGTTCCAACCCCCCACCATAGGCAGATCAGGGCGCTCAAGACCTCATCCAGCCTGGCCTTGAACACCTCCAGGGAGGGAGCAGACACAACCTCCCTGGGCAACCTGTGCCAGTGCCTCACCACCCTTACTGTGAAGAACTTCCTCCTAACATCCCGTTCAAATCTCCCCTCCACCAATTTGAACCCATTCCCCCTTGTCCTGTCATTACAAGACCTTGTGAATAGTCCCTCCCCAGCCCTCCTGTAGTAACCCTTCAGATACTGGAAGGCTACTATAAGATCTTCTCAAAGCCTTCTCTTCTCCAGGCTGAAGAGCCCCAACTCTCTCAGCCTGTCCTCATAGCAGAGGTGCTCCAGCCCTCTGATCATCTTTGTGGCCCTTCTCTGGACTCTCTCCAGCAGTTCCATGTCCTTCCTGTTCTGGGGGATCCAGAACTGCACACAGTACTCCAGGTGGGGTCTGATGAGAGCAGAGTAAAGTGGGAGAATCCCCTCTCTTGCCCTGCTGGTAATGCCTCTCTTAATGCAGCCCAGCACACAGTTGCTGTCTGAGCCGTGTGTGCACACTGTTGGCTCATGTTGAGCTTCTCATCCACTCAGACCCCCAGGTCCTTTTCCTCAGGGCTGCTCTCCAGCCACTCACCACCCAGCCTGGATTTGTGCTTGGGATTGCAGCGACCCAGGTGCAGGACCCTACACTTGGCCTTGATCTTTGCTTCTCTAGATACTTGTGAAATATTATAAATATTGCATATCTGATACTTATTTGACAAGAGAAATAGTAAATACCACATTTTTCCCACACACATTCCTTATTTAATTCATGCTCTACCATTACCTTTCTAAACTTGGTCTAGATAACTGATATACACAAAGTACAAGAGAGTGCTTCATCTTCAGTTCCTTTTTTTGGAAGGACATCATATAGGTGCTGCTCTATGTTACCTTTTCCACGAAATGGGGATTATTGTAATAATTCGGCAAGGTATAATTTTCCATAAATTCCGTAATTCCGTGCCATTTCAACTGTGAGGGGAAAAAAAAAATAATGCTGCCAGTCAACAATAGATTTTTCTTCCAGCTGATGACTTGTAAGATGCTTGTGAAAGTTTTACTGTGATCCATAGGCATCCTGATTCCTGAGGAGAGACAATATTTTCCAGGATGGTTTAGAAGCTTACTGTCCTCAGCATGGTGAGCTGATCTGCTCATAAACCACCTACAATCACCGTTTACAAAACCGTGTTTCAGAGGGTAGGTCTGATCAATACCTGCTGTAAATTCGTGCTTTTGAAATCTATAACCTTATGTCTGTTTATAACAGATGAAAAATTAGCCAAATACTTAAGTGTACCACCAGTCCAACAACTTGAACAGGCAAAAGTTTTTGTTTCTGTTAAAAAAGGAGTTGAGACAACCACTCCCAATAATGCAGAAAGTATGAAGTTAAACCTGAGTTGGAGGAGAGGTGGGCAAGAACTGAAGCTCTTGAATGTTAGGAAGGCAAAAATAATTCTAGTTGGTCCTGACTGATACAAGATTATAATCTATGCATCCTACACACTGTAAACATTCATTATGGATACTGATTTTATGATACATTTCACATGGGTGTGACTCAGAAAGCAAATATGAGGATTTATTTTTATTGACCTCTCTAATATTTACATGAAAAAAATGGGAGGTTATGATGTGGGACACATGTTGAGAAATGCTTCTCTGTGTCCCATGCTTAGATAATTGGTCATTGCATCTCCTTTTGCTCCCAAACATCTGCTTTCACTACGGCTGTCCAGGATGTATCTCCTTTTCTCTCCATTGCCAGGGTGACATTTCTGCACATGTAAATGCAAAGTGAAACTGAGGAGACCAAGCATCTGGATCCAGCTTAGCCAAAAATTATTTTGTCCTCTTCTTTCTCAAAGTAAATCAATTCCAGTTATCACAATGGTCATTTAGTTTCTCTTCCTGAACTCTACATATAGCAAAAAAAACCCCAAAACACCAAAAAACAACCAAACCAACCAAACAAACAAAAAAAACAAACCAAAAAAAAAAAAAAAAAAAAAAACAAACCCAAAACAAAAAAAAAATCAATAAACACATTTATATTTTTAGTTAATGTCTCTGTGTAATCATAATGTTTGCGTACAGGCGACCTGACTCATTTCACTTCTAGTCTGAAAAAATTCCTTTTCCAAATCTCATCAGTGATCTTTTTAGGTTTTAAGTCTCTCTTTTAATAAGCTTTGCTGAATAGATTAGGTCTGTATTAAGATGCTGCCTGGAGAGGCTGTGGAATCTTATCCTTCAAGATGGACTGGAGGCAGTTTGGAGCATCCTACTTGACTAAGTCCTGCAGACAGCAGGTCCACAGAGGGTGAACCAGAAACCTTCTGGTGTCTTCTCCAACTTAAATTTTTCTATGGCTCTCTGCCATTCTTTTGAGCTTCCATAGTCCTAATCTTTACCTTGGTCCTTAGATATTTATTTAAGTCGACTGGAATCTCATTGCCACAGGCACTATTCAGTGTTGTTAAATCAAGCATGAAAAAAATTGCCATAGTTGAGATTATAAAATGCTGCATTTTTTTAATGGCTTCCCTATCAGATCTGAGAAGCCAAAGGATTTAAGATCTCTTTGAAAATATAACCAAGCCTCCACTGTCTTCACAGGAGCTGAAATGCTCTAGTTTTAGCCACCCCCTGAAAGCCACCAGCCTAATAATTAGGCTTGCAGTAAATTTCCAGTTGGTAGTGGATGCCTTATATAAACTCCTACAAAAAATGCTGGTTGGAGGAAATCTGTAGCTTGTCTTCTGTAGGATGTTAGACTGCATTGTTACACACGTCTATTTTTGCTTTTGTGTTTGTAGATATGCTGCTTTTTAAAACACTAAGAAAACTTCACAGGTTTGCTAGAAGTGAGACAAACTGATTTCTTTCACTAGAAAAAATTAGCAAATGATTTTCTTTCCCTTTTTTGTTCTCAAAACTGGCAAAAGTGGACATCTGTGTCGTTAGTAATCTCTTAAATTATTATCCAGTTTTTTCTGATAGAAGACAGCTAAATTTTCCCAGTCTCAATTTATCGTTCTTGATAAGGAAAGAAAGGATAATTTTTAAAGATGAATTGAAATTACAGTTGAATTTATAACAATTGCTGTGCAGTAGCTGTAACCAAGTATCTGACAATACAAGCATTCTCTACCTAAATAAGAGAGGAATCAAATAAAGGACATAAGGAAAACACTGTAAGGAGTAAAAGAAATGCACGTGCCTGAAGCACGTAGTACTGTAGAGTGCCCTTTCTCTGAGGGGAGCACACTGTGCACCTGCCCAAACAAAATGTGTCCACATCTAGTACATACATTGGCAGAAGAATCAGTTGTTCCCTAACGTATCCATTCCTGGTAGTCAGTGGCTGTTTTTAGTATAAAGGAAGAAAGTCTTGCTTTGCTGTTAGCTGAGAATGGAGACTTCATAGAATCATAGAATGGTTTAGGTTGGAAGAGACCTCAAAGATCATCCAGTTCCAACTCCCAGCCATAAGCAGGGACACCTCCCACTAGAACAGGTCACCCAAGGCCTCATTCAGCCTGGCCTTGAACACGTCCAGGGAGGGAACAGCCACAACCTCCCTGGGCAACCTGTGCCAGTGTCTCACCACCCTTACTGTGAAGAACTTCCTCCTAACATCCTGTTCAAATCTCCCCTCTGCCAGTTTGAACCCATTCCCCCTTGTCCTGTCATTACAAGACCTTGTGAACAGTCCCTCCCCAGCCCTCCTGTAGGCCCCCTTCAGATACTGGAAGGTTACTATAAGGTCTCCTCAAAGCCTTCTCTTCTCCAGGCTGAAGAGCCCCAACTCTCTCAGCCTGTCCTCATAGCAGAGGTGCTCTAACCCTCTGATCATCTTCGTGACTCTCAAAGGTTCACCTCTGACTGCTCTCAATAGCTACCAGGCTGGTTTGAGGGACTGCTCCAGCATTGTGTACTTTCCTGTCATAGTTTCAGGAGGAGTTAATCCCCAGTCCTTTTGTTCACCAGTTTATTCTGAAAAAAATATTTGAGCTAAATAAGGTAACAACTACCCTTCTGGTGGAGGGTCAGTGAGAGGAGAGGTCATGCACTTTGGCAACAGGCTGCAGAACCGGTTCTAAAGAACAGCTCCAAAGTTAAAGTCAGGACTCCTTAGTCCTGCTTCTGGCTGTAGGTGGGAGAGGTTACAGTGATGAATACAATTGTGTTCAGGAAAATATTTGAAAACTTCTACCTTCAAGAAAAGGAGCCTTGTTTATTTGCTCAGTACTTTTCTGGTAATATTAAACTCCAGTCAGTGGGAATCCATGCTCCCTTGCTAGCTACTGACATTTTCATCTCTTCCCTATGCTTCACCTTTTTGTTGTAGTTGTTGTTTTGGTTTGGGTTTTTTTCTTTGTTTGGTCTTTTTTTTTGTTTCCTGTGGCATTCTGTGTCTTTGAGTGCATTTTTTTGCCCATTCCCTTCCTAGTTCTGTGCTCAGAACTGTCCTTCCTCTCACTTTCATATTTTGTTACATACACAGTCAGGAATGAAAAAAAAAAGTCATTTTTTTACTACTGAGAAACAAGATGTAATGCTCCAACTAGATTAGCAGGGAAGGAAAATGCCCTCATCTCTGAACATCTGTTAAAAAAACAGGTAAACCAATGTATGGTTAGGTGGGGAAAATCCAAAGCCATTTATGGTAAATGGCAAACCTGACACAAAAGTGTATGAAGCACTTGAAATTTGAACCACTATCTGAATATTTGATAGATTCAAATACATTACATTATTATTAGGGGGCAAAACAATACATTATTAGGTGGCAAAAAGTGGTTGAAAACAAACTCTAGGTATTTATTTCATGTGCACATGTACCTCAGGTGTCTGTATATAGACCCTAATTATCAGCTTTTCTTTATCACTGGCTTTCTGGTTGTGCTCTTATTTTTCTCAGTATGTGATACTTCATAGCCATTTTCCCCCTCCAGGGTTTCTGCTGGCAATAACTCAGCCTTTTTCCTGTGACCTGAAATCGGAGTCTGTCTGTGATGATTCTGTATGTGTGCAGTTATTGTTCAGAATTTCACTTATTAGTTTGTATTGTTTCTCTTTTCACTCAGAAAATGAAGAGTTTGGCCCAAAGACGTCAGTCTGCACCGTCTTTGATCTTTGTCAAAGCACTTAACAGATCTAGATCAGTCTCAAGGTGAGTCAATGTCTTCTTCTGCCTGTACTGTTTGGCTGTTTCTCAGCCTAAAACTTGAAATATATTGTTGAGCTGTTGTCCACACCAGGTTGTCAAACAGAATTCAGGTTGCTTGGTAGCTGCACAGCTCTAAAGGCTGGGCTGCTGGAAGATGTAATAGACCCAGCCCAGACAGTCTGATCTGCTAGAGGGGGTTTCCCCAGTGCTGACACATTAAGGTGTCTACACCCAAATGGGCAAGTAGAGCTGCTCTGCAGGTTTCACTTGAACATAAGGAGGAACTTCTTTACTTTGTGGGTAATGGAGCACTGGAACAGGCTGCTCAGAGAGGTTGTGTAGTCTCCTTCTCCGGAGATTTTCAAAACCCATCTGAATGCGTCCCCTTTACTTTGCTCTCATGAGACTCCACCTGCAATACTGTGTACAGTTCCGGAGCCCCCAACACAAGGACATGGGCCTGTTGGAGTGAGTCCAGAGGAGGGCCCTGAAGATGATCAGAGGGCTGGAGCACCTCTGCTATGAGGACAGGCTACAAGCGTAGGGACTGTTCAGCATGGAGAAGAGAAGGCTTGGAGGTATCTGGTATCTGAAGGGGGCTACAGGAAGGCTGGGGAGGGACTATTCACAAGGTCTTGTAATGACAGGATGAGGGGTAATGGGTTTAAACTGGCAGAGGGAAGATTTAAAAGGAATGTTAGGAGGAAGTTCTTTACAGTAAGGGTGGTGAGACACTGGAACAGGTTGCCCAGAGAGGTTGTGGCTGGTCCCTCCCTGGAGGTGTTCAAGGTCAGGTTGGATGAGGCCCTGAGTGACCTGTTCTAGTGGGAGGTGTCCCTGCCTATGGCAGGGGATTGGAACTGGATGATCTTTGAGGTCCCTTCCAACCTAAACCATTCTATGATTCTATGGTTCTATAACCTGACCTAGGCATACCTTCATTAGCAGGGGGGCTGGACTAGCTGATCTCTGGATGTCCCTACCAGCCTCTACCATTCTGTGATTCTATTATTTAATTAGCAATCAGACATGCAGCATTTGGGCTGCTCAGTTCTAATTAATCTGCAGCTACTTCTGATTGCCTGTTGTGAAGATGGCATGAGCTGAAGGTCAATGTTTCCTATGTTTTGCCATATACACTTACGTGAAACCATGCGTAACTCAGGAATGGTTGTGGAATTGTAGAGTTTGAGCTCAGCTTCTGTCATGAACTGCTGCATGGTACAGACTCTCTGAGGCTCTGTAAGCACCTTCTGGTTTAGGACAAGGCTGTGGGCCAGGCTCTGATGGTCACAGCCTTCTCCCACCCAGCATTAGCAGCTTTCAAGGCTGTGTATGTGGGTGTGTGTTGGTGTGAAGCATTCAGCACTTTTTCTCATCTTCTGCCAGGATCAGCTGTTCCCTCCCAACCCCAACCTAAAGCTACTATAGAAATGGGAGTTTCTATGGAGCTAGTCCTCTGGCAGCCCCAGCCCTGACCTGCCATTTGCACCACTCCACATACATAACTTTTCTCTTCCTGCCCTACAGTTCGTTAGACTTTAAACTTACGAAACTTAAGTGTTTATCGAGAAGCAAACCATCTGGTAGGCTGTTGGTGCTTCCAGCTGAGCAGAGCTCGTTAGGAAGAAACATTATTGAGGGAAATTCAAATACTGCTTTGTAAGGAATATTTTTTCCTACTCTGTGGCATGTTAAAAAATCAGTATCTGAAATTTGGAAAGTTTTTTGGTGTTTGATCTAACTAATACCTGATTTCATATTTGTCATCATGCAGAATTCCGCAGTGTTTCAGAAAGCTGTGAAAGTATTCTGTGAAAACGTCAGGGTTTCAAAATAGGAAAGGAAAATGGGTTGAAACTACTCGCAGGTCTTTTTGTTGGCTATGACATAAAAGAGAAAACTTAGAAATGAATTCCTACAGGCATTTGCACCTTTTTGTGTAGTCTAGTGGCATGAGCCTAGGACTGAGAGCCAGCAACATGTGTTCTGATTCTGTCTGTAAAATTTCTTCTGTGGCCTCTCTTTGACCTTGTTTCCAGGTGTTTAGAATAAGAAGAACAGATATTTTGTAACCACTTCATGAGAATGCTAAAATAGTTTGGATTGTCTGTACTGCCCTACTGCTTCATTGTGTTTGTAGCTATGTTCATAATTGTGATACCGACTTCTGGGCATAGGTGACACGTTCATAACAGAGGTTGTGAACTTACCAACTATGACTATGGGGAGTAGCAGTAAGTGCAGAGTATGGAGGATGAGAGATGTGATCTCTCAGCCCTTGGACTTCAGGGTTTCCTGCAGTTTATATACCTATGTCTCCATAATATCTTCCCTTCAATCTCTTTTAACTGTTGCTGATAGATACTAAGATAATGAACTATATTTGTTGCTTTTGTTTTAATATTCTGTCGTTTGCCTGTTAGGGTTCAGCCATGAAGATTTTTTCTGCAATTTTACTTTTCTTTGGGTTTGTTTTGTTTTGTTTTGGTTTGGTTTTTGGTTTTTGGGGTGTTTTTTGCTTGCTCTGTAAGTATCAGAAATTGGACATAGCTGGAGAGCCAGCAAATGGGAGGAGACACACTCAATATGTATATTTTCACCTAAGAATTTTATGCTTTCTTAAGTGTAAATAAGTCTGCTTGTATAACCCAGGTCAGAATTATTTCCAGATTTGGTTTGTGGAAGATTTTTTTGGTAAAGCCAGTTGGCAGAAACTTCGTGTTGGCGAGGACTGAAGGAATACTTTACCTTGTTCTGCAGTAAAGGCAATGTTTCACCTACCCAGTGGACCCTGCTGCTTTTACAGCTGATATCTACTGCCTCAGTCACTTCTGTCCTCTGCCTGTGGCATGCAACAATTTATTTGTCCCTGTTGTTTTGAACTGAAGTCTCAGGCCTTGGTGAGAGGTATTGGATGAAGTCTGAGGACCCTGAGGCCAGAGCAGGTGACATTGTAGATTCAGTGTCTATCAGTGGGAAAGTAACACTTTGGGTGGTGTTAATTATTGTTCACAGGAGCAGTAATTCTCACCTGTGCCTGACTTCCTTGTCTGTGCAAAATGCATTCCTCTTCATCACCAAACTGATGAACGAGTCTGAACTTTCCACTTGGTTTCTCGGGTGAATGCTTAACTCTCGTGAAGTGCTTTCTCTTAAGACAAGCTGAAGAGCAACAAAATCACTTCTCATGTGTTTTAATCTTCTCCAAATGTTTTGTCTCAGACCTGTCTCAGCTCTTAGTTCCTCTTCTTGTAGACACAGCCAGCCTGTAAAATCCATTATTCTCTTCTGGCAGCGAACCTTAATACTGGGACTCCATAACACTTAACTTGTTAATGGTTGATTAATGACTTGTAGATAATAAAGCTCCTATCTGAAGTTAGCAAACATCTGTGAGGGATTTATATGAATCCTCTCACCTCAGCAGCTGGCTCACCTCCATATTGCTTGAAATTAATGAACAAGTGCAAAGTTTAAAAGGGCAGGAAATACTTAGAAGCACAAGTCAGCTTGTATTATTATACTGCTTTATATGTCAGGTGTCTGGTTTCTATAAAGGGCACTTTCATAAAATGTGGTGGCACCCATTTTGGACAAACTTACTGTAGGGCATTTTAAAGTTTATTGGTTGTATTTATTCAAAGAAACCATTGTGACATCTGGAGATGACTATTTAGCGTTCAGAGGGCCAAGGTGTTTTAATGGCAGCATGTTTGTAGGTGTGATGACACCAGGATGTGAAGTAAGATGACCTAGCTAGGAAAAACAGATGCTTGTTTGTGACATTGTCCTCTTCCTCAGTGCTGACAGAGAAGCACACATGAAAGTCTTGTCAGCTTACAAGCTTTTTCTCCAGATATATCATTTGGTTTAATGAAAATTAAACTTAGAAACCTCACCCTGCCCTGTAAGTTATATAAAGGGAGTTAGAAGATACTCAGCCTATGGAAGATTTCTAGGATGGCTGTATGGCACAATGGTGCAAAGATGTTGTAGTTGCTGCCTCACTTGACTGTAACTGCAGGCAGCAGAGGAACATAGTAAATAGTACAGATATTATAGTGGAATTTGGGCCCTTGCTTCCAAAGACATGAAAATATGCAGAACTATTTATTGCATCCTTCTTTCTTCCATTTTTTTCTGTACAGCATCTCTTTCCTCACAAAAGGGTGATAAATAGGCCTGTAATGACTGTTTCATGTCATCAGATGCCCTCTTTGGAAACACTTTGAGCAAAGTTATTCTAGACATACATTGTGAAAGTAAGCTTTTGATATTTTTCTTGGCTGATACTAAAATGCAGGGAAAATAAGCTTGGTTGTGAATTCCATTAACGTGTATGAAATCAGCAAAGGATCCAAATTAGTTATATTTGGCCCTGGACCTGATCCACAGTTGTAATTTTCCTCTTGCATTTTCTTGATGTCCTTTAATGAAAACTGCACAAGTTACTTAATGATATACTTCAGTGCAATGCAAATTATAGGCTTGAGACAGAAATATCTGTCTTGTAATCTCAAAATAATTGATACAGAATAATAAAGACTTGTTTGAAGCCAGATTTTCAGCTTTTGTTCTGCTGTCCCTCAAAACAATTTTCACATGTGACAAAGCCCAAGCTACCAAGTTTCTGCTCTGCACTGCTGGACTTCTGCTTCCATCTCAGATTTTCACAGAGACAGCCAAATTCTGTGCTGCAATCGCTGGCAGCTTCCACTTTCCTAATGCATATCTCATCATATTTTTGAAAGTGGTATTTTTGCATGCTGAAACTTATTAATATAATTTCACAGTTTCTGACTCTCCGTGACCATTTTTAGATATGTGTGTCTGCACACCAAAGGTGCTAAAATATTGGGAATGAAGTTACTCTTTATATTACAGTGTGAAGCATGTTTATGATGTTATTTTGGTGAAAGCTAGAAGCAGGGGCTGTTTAACAAAAAACCAAAACAAAACCAACAATTAAGCACAAGTTTTAAAAGGTTTCATAAACAAATCTTAAAAGAACCTGAAAAGCACATACCTAAAAGGTCACCCCCACCCAGTTTTATTGTGTGGCTTTTATGGTTGAAGAAATTAAAGGTAAAAACTGAGGATTTAATGAGTTTCCAAGGTGGTTTTTTTTCCTTTTTTCTGCATGTGGAAAGCAGTGTTACGCCATTCACAAGAGGTTGCTCTTCCTTCTCCCAGGACACATACAGTAAACGATTCTGGCATGTTATCTTCCAGGGGTCCCATGCCAAATGCTAAATATCCCAGATAATGAAGATCATATGTGTAATCTAGTAATACATTCCACTTGGCACTAGTCAAATACAGAGTGTTCCTAAAGTCTTGGACATTGTGTTTTCAGGGTTTTAGTCAGAAGATACGTGGATGATCCAGGCTATGTAACTAGATGAAGACTAAAATAGAGACTTTTAATAAGCTCAATTTGCCAGAAGGCCCTAACTGTCTCTTTTTCATAGGGAAGATGAGTATTTGGTGTTTCAGGCAAATCCAGTTGCGGGGAGGAAGAGAATAAAAGTTCATTGCGAGTAACTAACTTGTTAAGTAGGTGTTTTGGTTGTAATCATTTTACTCATTCTTCAGTTGTTTCCATGGTAGCAAATAATTTTGCCTAGCGAAATAATCTCTAGAGGGCACATTTGGTTGATGAGGCTCAGCAGCTCGGTGCAGTACTGTGGCATCAAGGGGGAGTGGAGTGCCTGTCACCCTGTCGTGCCTCACAACCATTTAGAGGTTACTGCAGCGTGAGGCCTTTGTGGAGAGGAATGCTCAGAGCTGTTATGACGGAGGCGAATATTGTCCTCAGGCAGCCTTTCGGGCACCATTTGTGACAGCGCTTGTTGGAGTGTGGCATGGGGATGGCAACCTCTCAGCTGAGCTACTCTGCTGCCCGGGTACCTGTCCCCACTGGTCAACACAGAAAAACCTGCCTGGCAGAAGAATCAGGCCCTTGGCCAAGGCCACCACAGCCTGGCTCATCAGCGGTGCCATCGCTGGTGGCACATGGGGCAAGGCCCAGGGGCACTCTGCTGGAGGGATGTGAGACATATGACACCTTGTGGCTAAACCTGAGGGCCTTTGAGGGACAAAGGCCACTGGATTTCATGTGTGCCCATTTCTCTGTCTGCCTTACGCATAGGACCAGCATGGGGCCATTACCCACCATCAGCTGTGGTGGTATGGGGAAGAGGCCTTCTCAAGACCAGCACAGGAGGTGGCATGGCCAGGTGCTGTCCCAAATGCAAGTGTTGTAGTTTGGGTGGGAGACGGTTCCCTTAAAGGCTGCAAAAGGGAGGCAGCAGGAGAGGACAATAGGGTGCTGAGTCACTTCGGTGCCATGTGCTGTAGGAGGATATTTACAGTGGCTGAGGCAGAAGTGGCTGTCAGGCAAGCCAAGGGTTGCTCCCTGGTGAGGCCCTCACTTGACACCCCATGGCTTGTGAGAAGCCTTCTCAGGTGTCGAGGGAACAGGTAGCTAATGCTAGGCTTGCACATGCTGTCCCCTGTGCCTTCAGCCCCTGGATGGTGTGGTCACAGGAGATGAGGGTTCTTAAATGCCTCCATTCACCCTTAGGAAGAGGCATGCCATGGAAGGAAGCCCTTGCCAGGCAGTCTTTCTGAAACCACAGCATGTGTGGGTTTTGGGGAAGCACAAGGGCTGTCACTACTGTCAGGGTGCTTCCCCCAGGTGCAAATCAAAGTGCAGCACTCCAGCAACAACCCTGTGTCCTCTACTCCTCATCTTAACCATCCTTTATCTGAGAGACTCTAATACTCTCAAGAGTACAGAAGACTTATTTTGTGAAAGAAAGGGAAGAATACAGGCAAAATCCCACAAAACAGAATTTCTCAATGTGAGGGATTAGCTGCAAGCGTCGTTCTTTTTATCTTATTTCATAGCTTTTTCCATAAAGCGCCAGCTGCAGGAGTCACGTGGTTATAAAAATCATATTTCTAATCATCAAGATGGAGGGAAAATCCTGCTCCTAAGGACTTGGTCAACAAAGCAAGTGAAAAGGGTTTAATTTTAAAATTTAATTCAGCTTCAAAAGTTATGATCAGGATTTTTTTCAGAAATTTTCCATTTCATAAAAAGTTTTGAGGTCTTAGCGTTTTATGCTTAACCTGAATGAGCAGAAATCTCTGTATGAGAAATTTCCCAGATTTCTTCCTTCAGTATGTCACATTTCCCTGTATGAAGTAAGTGCACATGAACGTGTAGAAAAACAGTGTGGGCTTTTTGGTTTGTTTTGTCTTTTTTAAAAGGCACTATGTTGTATCAAATTGTTCTTCCTTTTTTAATGGAGCTGCATATAATTAAAACAACTTGTGATGATATTGTACAAGTTTCAACCCAAATCATTCTATGACTCTGTGAAGTTGTTATTTTTATAGTATTTCTAATTCATGCTTGATTTAAGCTAATTATGACGCTGGAGTACTGTTTCCTTAAACCATGTGCTTGAACGCAGAAGTTATTTTTATGCAAGTAATAGCTGGGGATAAAATTTTATTAACTGTTAACAAGGAACAAAGTGAACTTTCTGAGGCCTCAAATGGCCTTTTTACTCAGAGATTGGCATTCCTGTCCCCCTGCTGTGTTTATTCTGTTTTGTTTTGTGTGTGAGCATGTGTGTGTAAGTGTGCATATGTTTGTTTTTGATGAAACCCATCAGTTCTTCATTTCTGACATACAAACTGGCTTACGGAGATGTTTGTACATCTGGAGAATGAAATCAGCTGCAGCTCTCAGAGATATGCTGCCCCTTTTATTAAAAGGACTAGAGGTAACAAGAAGGAAGGCTTGGAACCAGGGCTTTGGAGGGATTGGAGTTTAAATGGGGGATTAATTTTACAATAAATGACTAATAGTTTAACACTGGCGATTTAAGCTGATTCCCCTTAGGACAGATTTGTGACAGCCCTAAGATGAAGGCAGCAAGGAACACTGCTCATTGGGATGAGTGCAGGACTCTGCTTGTCCGGATTTCTCACTATCCACATGTGGTTTTGGCTGCAGCTCGTGTTGGGGGCTTTTTGGATCAAGCCTTGAGGTCTGGCAGAACGCAGCTGTTGTCCAGTCATTGCGTATCCCCGAGTTTAGGCAATAAAACCTCTGCCAAATGACAGTCTGGCCAAGCAGTTTGGGCAGCAGCATACCTGAGGAAATCACAGACCAACTCGCTCAGACTGCTTTGTGATCGTTTATCTTGTGTAAACAAGCAGAAAGCCTCTAACGATGTGCAGGCTGATGTGCAGCCTCTGCTGCTCTCACCTCTGACAACAGCCAGTGCGAAATATGCATTGAACTCTCCTCCTGACTCGTGAGGCATTGGTTATCCTAGTCCAGTTGCTTCCTCACGGTGTGCAAAACTGCTGATGAAAGAGATTTTAAGCACATCATAGGAGTAGCAGTCTGTCTTCGGGTTTCTTCTATGCCCATGTCTTAAGGGGCTATATGAAATAAAGGATACTAAACCTCAAGGCTAAGACATGGGAGTAATTTCTACCTGAATCTAAAGCCACAACTTCTCAGGGGCTTCCTAACATCTTGAGTCCCATTGTTCTTTGGCAATTCTCCTAATGAACAAGTCGCTTCCCCAAACGCCTAGAGTTGTGCTCATCCCAATAAAACACGACTGTTGGCAGCACCAAACATGTTTGTGTCTGTCCTAGCTTCAGCTGGGATAAAGTTAATTTGTGTCTTAGTAGCTGTATCATACTGTGTTTTGTGAAAGGCTCCTGAGAAGCTCTGTTCAGTAGTTCACAAACCCTTTTTAACCTACATGGGCAAGAGCAAGGCCCTCACAAAAACAGATGCAAATGGTGCTCTCTTTTAAACCTCTGTCTGACTCCAGTTTTCTGGAGTGTTTTTAATACTTATTTAGGGCAGTGCTTTCCAAACATGCAGTATCAGGGAGAAGTGGGAAGGAGTCTTTCTCACTGGGTATTCTGTCAGGGAGAGACCATGTTCTGTGTTGCAACCAAGGTTTGTGCCATCTGACAAGCTTGGTGAAAGCTATGGTAGGTGTTTCTAGAAAGGTCTCCATAGACCACCACTGCTCTTTGACCTTGCAATCGGTGTGCTTTCAACAGAATTTAATCACAAGGTTCAGCATTTTGCCTCCTTAGACAATCCATCTTCTGCTTCATGGAAGACAGTCTTTGGAGCGAGTGAAGACTTTCCTTCTCCCTCCTCCAGTTGAAGGTGAGCCATTGTACAGAAGGACATGCAATATTCCTGGGACCAAATGCCTTATATTCACAGGAGTCATCTTGGCTCTGTAGATGAATAGCAAAAGCACTTGAGAGGGAAGGACCAACATCTGTTCCCAGGATTATTTTTGCATGTCACTCACTGACAAATTCAGGTTCAGCCTGTCCTATCCTCTGCCTTAAAGTGTCTGTAAGTACTGAGATGAGTGTGCTCATTCAGGTCCTTGTGCACTCTATTGGGAGGCTGTGCTGAGCGCTGATTCCTTTCAGTAGGAGTAGGTATCTAAGTACACCCAGCTGTGACCTAGGTCTTAATGACAGGATTGTTCAGAAAATGCAGAAAAGAATGGTAAAGATCTTTACTGGAATGGATAAGCAGAGCTGAAGTGTTTTCATCCACCTTCCTTCCCTCTTTTCCATCTGCCTGTTCTCATAATAAAAACATATCCAATATTTTGTCAGAGTTCTTCTGGAAACATGTTTGGTTTCTGAGCCCCTGAGACTGAGCAACCTCACGCTCTTTCCCCCCAATTTTGTTGCCTAAAAGCAGGACAGGTTTCCCTATAGGCAGCGTGTCAGATTTCTAAAGGAGGACACTAATCAGACATAGGCAAGCTCTTCTGGTATGTTAAAGGCCCAAATAAATATGGGAATGTCATTGGGTGAAAGGCTCTTGTGTTTCCTCATCTTCAGGCTGCAAGTAAATGGCCTTTGCCTGCCTCTCCATCACCATCAGTTGCAAGGATGTGGAGGATCCTCTAAGAGCTTTTTCCCTCAGCTCAGGTCACTGGTGGAATAGAAACCTCTGACTAACCTGCCTGGGTAGCTATGTGAAAATCTTGGTGAATGTGTGGGCAGTTAGTTGTAGGAGAGCAAACAGGTGTATGTGGCTGCAACTAATTTGTCTGCTGGCTGTACATAAGTAATCTGGGTCATTACTCTTGCAGCAGCCAACGGCAGCAGGCATATCAAGTAATCTCTTCACTGTAATAGGATAATTCCTGTGCTGTGGTACTGGTATCAAAATATGGTTTAAAGCCTTTGAGGTGAGCCAAAGCCAGATTTAGTTCTGTTACAGCTGGGACAGGTACAGTGAAGTCACAATCCCTTCTTCCCTGTGGCATCCGTATTGGTTGTTCCTCACAGGGAAGCACTCCTTAAAAACTTAGGTCGATACAAGGCCTGGCCAGATCCTCTCTTCACCTCTGCAGTGGAGTTTTGTGGAGTTCACAAAGTTGTGGGGGTAGCAGCAAGGCCAGACAGCAGTTGCTGCAATGACACCTGCAGGTTGTGGGAGGATAAAGTATGGTGAAGGGGCTTATCTTATAAAGGCAGTACTTGCAGCTATTTATAGGCCACCCTCTCTGTGATTACTTTGTTTATAATCAGCAAGGCTGCAAAAGGGCAATCAGGGATGGATTCCAAGTTTGCTTTACCTGGCTACATATTTGAAGTCTTGCCTGTGTCGCATGCATTTGTTTTCCTGAAAACCTGTTGTCACCCAACTGCAGACTTTATCGAGGTAGCATGAGCTGAAGAAGTGAAGAGCCTAACTGAATTACTTTTTGAAGAATGGGAAAATTGGAGGCTGAAGTGGAATGACTGTTGAACAATGGAATGTTGACAGACCGTAAGCAGCCCCCTCAGTATTACCTGATAATTGAGCGATGTGACAGACTGCCAATAAAGCTAGGAAGCCACATAGAAAATGCTGTTTCCCTGTTAAAAGGACATAAGTGCCTTATTCTTGCCCATGTAATACGTAGCTGCAGACTACAGTGTAGGCAGATGCATGGAGGCTCACTAATAGCCATGCATGACTTGTTTCTGCAGAGGTCAGCAACATGTCTTGGCTGTTTTTGGTAGTCCAGAATTCCTGGCTATTACATGACCTGCCCTGAACTCTTGCGATACAGTTTGCAAGAAGATACCTGAAACCCTCTTTTGAAGGAAAGGTTGGTTTTGTTCATGGGTTAACTAAAAATCAGTGGAATTGAGCTAGGCTTTAAAATGACCTAGTTGTGATTAAGTGGGATTAAATGTCCCAATTGTGATTACTGCTTCCCCAAAAGTTGAGGAAGGACAGAAACTTTATCCCATCAGACTACTAAAATAACACTGGATCCTCCTAGAGAGATATGGGTGAAACTGAGATCCCAGAGTGCTCCCATGTATGCCTCCATGGAATGGGTAAGAAGGAACTAGAGTGGAATTTAGAAAGGTAGGTTGAGCCTCTAGACTATTTGCAGGCCACAGGAAGCTCCAAAAAGTCCAGACAATCATGGTACAGGACTGCACTGCTGTATTTTGGGTTTTTTCCTTCTTTCTAAACAACAAAGTCTTTGTTTGGATAGGCAATGCCTGGAATGGCATTTCTCTGGTGCAACTCAAGGTGATGCTGATGTGTCACTCAGTGGGAACTGCAGTGGGAAACAGAGGATCAATTTTTCCAAAGTTCAAAAAAAGGTTTTGTTGACTTCTACATGTAAGCATGTCCTCCCTCAAACCTCTCCCCTGCTAAGGGACACATGGACCAAGACCCCTTGAATTTGTTGATTGTTAGCAGAACTGTATAGCAGGGCTGGAGGACACCCACACTGCAAGAGCTGTTCAATATGATTTAAATAACATGCGCTAAATTCTTTACTGGTGGAAACAGGCAAAACACAACCGAAACGTGTGGTGCTAATTTATACCAATAGAGAATTTTGCCCTTGTGTGAAATTTTCAGAGTAAACACCTTGCAGCTGTTTTTTTAAAATAAAAATAAAAAACCAACAAAAAAGTTGGAAGCAAATCAAACCACAAGCATGTTTCCTGTCTCCAGCCACCACACTGTAGTCAATATTTGCTCTGCGGTGAATATTGTCCTTTTGGCTATGTAGAAATTACTTAAGTGCAGCTTGGTTTTAGTTAAGCTCCCAAGCTTCCATCATGAAATGTGTGAGGATTTTTTTTTTTTAATGATGCATTTTACCCTGCAGCTATGTGATATTTTACTGCAAGTCTTAATAGTTTACTGTTTTTTTTGAAGACTGCAGAAAAATAATACAGTTGCATGCCTTGACACCCGAAAGGTTTACTGTGAACCACATTATTCATCATAATAATTTTTATTACTTTTAATAACATTTTGACATCATGCAAAGATTATTTCAGATACTTACAAATCGATTTTTAGGATCCTAGAATAATTGAAGTCGGAATATTTTCTCAATGTGTTTTGAATTAAAATGTGTACCTTGGATTTTAGAAGCAAAGGAATGGTACGTGATTTCCTAAATGTGAGTGGTAGCTGTGCCTTATGCCCTAAAATGTAAATTTATCTATTTATCTGAGCAAAATTTGCTCCCAGTCTCTAATAATTTTCATATTTATAGAATCATAGAATCAGTCAGGGTTGGAAGGGACCACAAGGGTCATCTAGTTTCAACCCCCCTGCCATGGGCAGGGACACCCTACCCTAGATTAGGCTGGACAAAGCCTCATCCAGCCTGGCCTTAAACACCTCCAGGGATGTGGCCCCAACCACCCGTCTGGGCAACCCATTCCAGGGCCTCACTACTCTCATGGTGAAGAACTTCCTCCTCACATCCAATCTGAATCTCCCCACCTCCAGCTTTGCTCCATTCCCCCCAGTCCTGTCACTACCTGATAGCCTAAAAAGTCCCTCTCCAACTTTTCTGTAGCCACCTTCAGATACTGGAAGGCCACACTAAGGTCACCTGGGAGCCTCCTCTTCTCCAAACTGAACAGCCCTAACTCTTTTAATTTGTCCTCATAGGAGAGGTGCTGCAGCCCTCTGATCATCCTCGTGGCCCTTCNCTGCAGCCCTCTGAGCATCCTCGTGGGCCATCTCTGGACACATTCCAGCATGTCCACATCCCTCTTGTAATACGGGCTCCAGAACTGGACACAGTACTCCAGGTGGGGTCTCATCAGGGCAGAGTAGAGGGGGAGAATCACCTCCCTCCACCTGCTGGCCACAGTTCTCCTGATGCAGCCCAGGATCTGGTTGTCTTTCTGGGCTGCAAGTGCACACTGCTGGCTCATGTTGAGCTTCTCGTCCACCAGCACCCCCAAGTCCCTCTCTTCAGGGCTACTCTCCAGTCAGTCACTGCCCAGTCTGTGTTTGTGCTTGTGCTGGAGAAGGAATTGCAGGGCATTTTGATCCAAAAGCTCTGCGATGCCTTTGGGACACAGTGCTTTATCTTGGGCGCAGTGTTTTCTGCTGCAGCTTGCTAAGGGCCAGCCACTTGCACGGGTAGAATGAGGATAGCCCTGTGCTAGAGGCTCTGAACCAGGGTCAAGGCATGCTCGAGGGCAGAGCGCTTTCCATGAGGTTCACAGGCACAGCCTTTAACGGAAAACACAGAGGTGAGAGGTGACCACCTCAGATTTGTTCAAATACATTACTCATAAAAAAGAAGTTGCAATCGTGAAAGCATACTTATAAAGTGGGAGCCTGCATTTTAATACTTGGTAGCTAAAAATGAACAGGTCTTGGTTTTTTTCAATTGTACAAAAGCTACTGCATGCCTTGGTGATGCCCTAGGGGACTTTAACAGAGTGCTGCAGAAAATAGATGTGCTATTTCTGGAATGCTGTGCTGTTTTCACAAAGTGCTGCTTCAACTGTATAAGATTTACCATAGATAACAGCAAGCAAACATGCCCAGCATCCTCCTTAGCATAGCAGGAAGTTGACAGTAGATTTTCAGAAATGGGTTGGCAGCACATGCGATTTAGAGAGTTCTATGCTTGTCTGTCCAGGTCCTTCTATAAATAATCAGTGTAAGATTACAACAGCATGCTAACTTTGTAACAGCCCATATCTTATCTATCACCTTCCTGGAAAACACTCCTACACTCCTGGCTGATACTTTTTGTGCCTACTTTCACCCTTCAGCTATAATTATTTATTATAATAAAGTGCAGTATAAAATTAGATGAAATGCATATTCTGCATCATGAGGAGTTGATGTGGGAAGATCCTGAGCACATGGGTGACTTGCTGGGATGCTGGTCATGGCTGGAAGGCAGTGACAGTAGGAGTAGCTAGCATCTTTAAAAATGGAGAGGGTTTTTTTTTTATCTACAGTATGCCTGTTTAAATAATGCTCTGAGCTGCAAATTACTTTGTGTGGGTAAGCCTCGTCTGCATGGATCCTTGTTCATGACAAAAGATACTGTGAGTGCTGCAGCCTGAGGTCAGCAGGTCTTTGCATGGCCATTCCAAAGAGGTAGTGAGGACAGGGTAGGCTGGGCTGAGTAAGTCGTAAGAACTGGGCATGACAGTTGTCTTCCCTGTTTCCGTCATCTGTAAACAATTAGTGAATCTGTGCCAAGCCAAAAACCATGTCACAAGGACATCTCTGGCTAGATACCATTAATGTTCAGAACCATGTAGTGTCTTCTAGTTTCTGTCCCTTTACATTTACAAAAGGTATGAGTAAATGATCAAGTTCCTGCACTGGACTTTTCTTGTTCAACACTATTCTTCAAAGACCAAATCCCTTGCTGATAAATTTTGGAAGCAGGTCTGCTATGTGTAAAGCAGTTGTAGCCTACTTACTCTCCCCAGAGTGACTTTTCAAGCCATGTGCTTTAATGAGCTGGCAGCATGACAGAGGCTAAGTTCATCAGGAGCATGAACAGGGCATTCTCCATCGTCTTGTATTCAGTCCCAAGCATTGGGTTTCAGTGTACAAAGAAAGGCTCTTCTTTCACTTTGTTTTTGCATACAGAATGTGATGATCTGTTGTCATGATTTTGTCAAGTTGTTAGGATACTATACAAGTCACATCCAAACTGTCAGTTATGATGAGACTAGATATGAGTTGATGTCCTGAAATATTGCACTCGTCTGTGTTCTAGTAGCCCTGCAAGGCAGATCAGTACTCACTGCTATGTTGCAGGTTTGTATTTTTCTACTTTATCTCAGAGGAGACACATCAAATTGGAGCTCCTTTCTTTTGGTTGGTTGAAGAATTGTTCTCAATACTTAGTAAGTTAATTATCTTGAATGCAAAATACCCTCTACCTACATGATTAGGGTAATATGTCTTATGTGTTAAAAGATTTCCATGAGCAAACTGCCTTGGCTTCCAAGCTCTGGTTATCAGGACCTGGCTCATTAGCAAAAATATGAAACAAGTATCTGTTAAGCTGCTGTTGAGTTTCTTCTCACAGGTATTTTTGGAAGCTTAAGGCTCTGAGTAGGAGGCACAGAAAAGAAAGTGCAAATGTTGTTACCTGATTTCCAATACAAGTTCTATTAAAGAAATCAAAGATCTTGGCTTCTAGGTCAGACTTGGTTTTGGGAGCATATCTGCTGGTCACAAATCACATGTTGTCCTTGACTGATAAATACATTTTGGCAAAAATCTGTGATGTGGGCTGGGCTGTAGATGTTTCTTGCTGTGCAGATAGCTGCTGTTTTCACTAGTCTTGAAAGGGTGTGAACAGCTCCTGTTTCTCTCGGTGGGTAGCTCTAGCCCAATACTGTGACGCAGTGTAAATGGTTTACTGAGAGAAACTGAAGTTGAAAATTAATTTGCTTTACTTTGCCTAAAAGATAAATTGCTGGTTAGTTAAATCCATCCAAAACTGGCCTTTGTTTAATAAGTTTATTGTCAATGAGCACTGTGAGCAGGGTTGACAGCTGCCCTATTTGGTGGCCCCTCTAGCCTGTAGCCAAAATAAGGTTAGGTTCATACCACAAGCTGCAAGCTCTGTGTATGTAGGAACAAAACTGAACTTCTGGTCCTTACCTGGGCTTCAGCACTGACACAAGCATGCATCGTTTTTGCCTGTGGTACCTATGTATGAAATGAGTATAGGCTGAATGTAAGAGGGATTTTGAAAGGTATTATTATGCATGTGTGTTTGACAGACCAAGCTCTCATGTCTCTGGGCCAACTCAGATTTCAGCCTTTTGAATTTCACTGCTCTCCTAAGGAAAAGGTGCATTTCTCATCTAACTCTTGCAAGGACTTTAGAGGTTAAAGAGCAAAGAGATATTTTATTTCAATAGATGTCAGTTGCGTGGAGTGCATTAGTGCTGCATCATAAGAGGAAATCACCTTCGTCTTCTATGACTGCAGAGTTGTCATCAGTGGAGAGAAGTTCTGGCAGAGAACAGTAACAAAAGCAGTGGAGTGAGATTTAGGATGAGAGGGATGTTGTATAGCTGAGACAGCTGCAGTAGCTCATTGCAGCTTAGGTACCTTGGAACGGAGTGTTCCCCTGAGGCATCTTATAGCTTAATCCAAATCATAGACAGGCTGAAGTCATCACCAACTGAAAACAAGGGAAAGGTTCCCATTGGCATAAATGACATTTGGATCATGGTTTTAGTAACCACTCAACCTGGGCTGTTAAAATTTCCTTTGGAAAACAGAATTTATTTAATTGTTTTCACTACAAATAGGGAATAAATCTGACATCTCCATTACATCAAGAATAAACACTTTGGAGGTTCCATTTGGGTATCAGTTTTACTGAGAAAGGAAGCTCTGCAAGGGGAAGAAGAAGTAATTTTTGTGCTTTTGTGGGTTCTGGTAAATACAGGATTGGTGAAGTGAGACGTGATGTGTTTGTTTTCACATGGAATGCAGCAGGGATGTTTTTTTCCAGTGTTTGGCTAACTTCTTTGGATTTCAACTTCGTATATCACACCTACAGAATTGAAGAGTTCTTTTAAATCACTGTGACTTTTGTATAAATACAGAAAGTCTATTTTGATTAATTTGTAAAATACTAACTGTAAAAAAGTGGCTTCTGAAAATGCCAGGAGGAAAATCTTCAATTATTTTTCTACTAATTTCAGCCAGTACTGTGATGTTAGTCTTTTTCTGAATAACTCAAGAATATCACTATAGGCATCTTCAAATGACATCATTTACTCCTTGGTTAAAATGACACATGGGAATTTCATACCCACAAAATAGGACTTTTAGGAAGAGTTGTCCACTTCAGACTAGAGTAGTACAATGGTAATGCCATGTAAACATCAGTATCAGCCTTGCTTCAGCCTGGAACTGGTTGCTGACACTGCAAAGATGTTCCCATATTTTGGCAATTAGTTCACAGTTCCTTCTTAACAAATCTGGGTGGCACCTTTTTTCCTGGTAACTGGTTACTTTGATGGGTTTTTACGTGTGTTAATAGTAGAACAACTTTTAGGGCAACACAGTGAAGGCAGAAAAGGCAGGTGTGGCCCTGATACCTCTTGAGTTTTACTTTTTTAATTCTATCAGAAATTGCATTGACTTTAGTACTGAGTTTTGTGTAATTCTATTAACAGGCATTTTCAAAGAATCAGTGTTTGTGTGCTTAGCACTTTTTCAAAATTAGACCTGTTTAATGGCCAGAAAAATCAAGGAGCCATTAAAAGTGAACTCCAAAAATATCTCTCTTACATAGATCTCTACTCCTGAGGGTATAGCTGATCTGCATTTTTTTCAATGTAACAAAGCTTGTGTTTCATTCATGTCTTGTAACAATGGAATACTAATTGAGAAGATAAAAAATATGCTTTCCAAATTACATTTTTTGTTTATGGCTGGTGAAAATCCTCCAGAATGAGGGGAGAAAGTCTCAAGTTGTGCCAGGGGAAGTATAGGCTGGACGTTAGGAGGGAGTTCTTCACAGCGTTCTTTATTTGCCATTGGAACAGGCTGCCCAGGGAGATGGTGGAGTCATCGTCCCTGGAGGTGTTCAAGAAAGGACTGGATGGAGCACTTAGTGCCATGGTCTAGTTGATTGGATAGGGCTGGGTGATAGGTTGGACTGGATGATCTTGGAGGTCTCTTCCAACCTGGTTGATTCTATGATTCTATGAAGTCAGGTCAGAAATGTTTGTACTTGAGTTTGTGTAATTAAAGTGATAATTTACTAATAAAGTATTTTCTACAGTGTTTGATTCTATGGCTTTAGAAGACTCTGGATTAATTAATGGCTTTGATTTTTTCCACTTTGTTTCAAAGGAAATAAACATTTTATCTATCAAACTATATGAGAGTGCTTGTCAGTGTTGATAGATTTGCTTGAAATGCACTGGGTCAAATGCACATTTATTAAAACAACTTTTTAATGGAGCACCTCCTTTGTGGGGACTGGATGTGAAAGCTGGGGCTGTTCAGCCTGGAGAAGAGAAGACTCTGAGGAGACCTTATAGCAACCTTCCAGTACCTCAAGGGGACTACAAGATGGCAGGGAGGGGATTTTTTACAAGGGCTTGTAATGATAGGATGAGAAGAAATGATTTGAAGCTCAAAGAGGGAAGATTTAGACTAGATAGCAGGAAGAAATTCTTTACAGTAAGGGTGGTGATACTCTGGAATAAGTTGCCTGGAGGTGTTCAAGGCCAGGCTGGATGAAGCCTTCAGCAGTCTGGTCTAGTGGAAGGTGTCCCTGCCAATGTCAGGGGGGTTGGAACTAGATGGCTTTAAGGTCTCCTCCAACCCAACCTAATCTGTGAATCTGTGTAGAAAATGACAACAATGGAGATGTAAGACCCTGACCCTAGAGCAACTTCAGTCTGTTTTTATCAAAGTTTCCACTGATTTTGCTACAGCAGTATCACATGAAAGATTTTTTTCCCTAACTATTGCTGTTACCAGTTGTATTGATTGGGGGCGATTGAAGAGGCTGAAATTATAAGTTATGTAGCTTTTATAATTTCCAAAAGCCCCACCCACAATCTGTGTGTAGATTAGTTTAAGTTTGGGCATGAAACAGCTTTGCCCTACTTACAAATGGGAGACTGTCTCAAAGTCCGTGCAAGGTTTGTGTCTCCAGGTCCGTGTTCAGGTCCGTGCAGGTCCCAGTGCAGGTCCGAGCAAGTCCCAGTGAAGGTCCATGCAAGTCCTTGCAAGTCCTTGCTCCAATCTGTCCAGCTGCCATATATATACTGAGGTGATCTGTTGCCTCCCTGTTCAAGCCCACGGAGGGTGGGAGAAGGCACTTCACACCTATTGTACTAAGCCTCTGGTGACAGAGGTCGGGAGGGAGGAAGACCGTTTCCTGCCCCATTCACACCTCTGGTGGGGCAGTGGACTGTGGTGTGCCCTGCCAAAGTTCACACCCCATTCAAACCTCTGGTGGGGCAGTGCCCCGCCCTGCCTCAGTTCACACCTCATTTAAACCTCCGGTGGGGCAGGGCGCTGCCCCACCACACCAGTTTCAAGTATAAGTGACTCCAGGTCTTCCAGCATAATGGTGTCACCAAAGTCTAGGCGAAGAGCCCTCTGCATTACAACCTCTGGTATTAAAAAGAAAAGAAGGGTAATAGTACTCGGTGATTCTCTTCTGAAGGGAAGAGAGGGCCCTGTATGTTGTCCAGACCCATCCCACAGGGAGGTCTTTTGTCTCCCTGGGGCCCTGGTAAGTGATATCGCAAGGAGGTTGCTCAAGATAGTTCGTCCCTCTGATTACTACCCGCTGCAGGTTGTCCAGGCTGGCAGTGGTGAAATTGACATAAAGACCACCAGGCTAACTAAAAGGGAATTCCAAGCTCTCGGTCAACTGATCGGCAGGATAGGAGCACAGATGATGTTCTGCTCAGTCCCCATTGTGGCAGGGATGGATGCTGAAAGGTACAGGAGCAATCAACAGGTACAGGAACTGGTGCCTGAAGTGAAAGTTTGGGTTCTTTGACCAGGGGGCAACCTTTACTGCCCCTGGTCTGGTAGACTCAGACAGAGTCCAACTATTGAAAAAGGGCAAAAGAATTCTAGCCCATGAGTTGGCAGCCCTCATTGAGAGGGCTTTGAACTATGTTTGAGGTGGGTAGGGGATGGAACTAGACTCTTCACAAAGGAAGCTGAGGCTGGTAAGTCAGTGGCAGGGGTAAAATCAGCAGCCCAGCTGAAGTGCATATACATTAATGCACGTAGTATGGGCAACAAACAGGATGAACTGGAAGCCTTGGTACAACAGGAAGGCTACAATATGGTTGCCATCACAGAAACGTGGTGGGATGCATGACACAACTGGAATGCTACAATGAACGGATACAGGCTTTTCAGGAAAGACAGGAGAGGGAAAAGAGGTGAAAGGATGGCCCTATATGTTAGGGAAGCCCTTGATGCCATGGAGCTTGTAACTAATGATGAGCAGGTTGAAAGGCTATGGGTAAAAATCAGAGGGCAGACCAATAAGACTGATGAACTGGTTAGAGTCTGTTACAGACCACCCAACCAGGAAGAGGAGGTGGATGTATTATTCTATAAAGAGCTGCAAGATGTTTCAAGACTCCCAGCCCTTGTTCTTGTAGGTGACTTTAACCTGCCAGATACCTGCTGGGAACTCAACACAGCAGGGAGGTGTCAGTCTAGAAGGTTTTTAGAGAGTATAGAGGATAGCTTCCTGACACAGCTGGTGTGCCAACCTACCAAGGGTGAGGCTCTGCTTGACTTGCTGTTCACAAATAGGGAAGGGCTGGTGGCAGATGTGGCAGTCAGAGGCTGTCTGGGGTGCAGTGATCATGAAATAATCGTTTTCAATATGCACTGAAGCTAGGAGAGGCATCAACAAAACATCCACACTGGACTTCCAGAGGACAGGCTTTGCATTATTCAAAGAACTAACTAGAAGGGTACCTTGAGAAAAAGCCCTTAAAAACAAAAAGGTCCAGGAAGGTTGGACCTACTTAAAGAGAGAATCTTGAAGGCACGGGAACAAGCTGTGCCAATGTGCCGAAAGCAGAGCTGCCAGGGAAAACGACCAGTCTGGATGGGTCAGGGACTTGTGAAGAAATTAAGGGGAAAAAAGAGGGCATATCACCTTTGGAAAGAGGGGGAGGTAACTCTGGAAAAATTTAAGGATGTTGGTAGGTTGTGTAGGAAGAAAATTAGAGAGGCAAAAGCCCAGTTAGAAGTTAGGCTGGCCATTGCTGTGAATGATATCAAGAAGTGTTTCTACAAATATATTAATGTCAAAAAGAGGGGCAGGGATAACCTCCACTCTTGATTGGACAAGGAGAGGAATGTAGTGACCAGAGATGAGGGAAAGGCAGAGGTGCTTAACACCTTCTTTGCCTCAATTTTCAATAGCAAGGCAGGGTGTCCTCAGGACAGCTGGCCTCCTCAGCTGGTAGGTGGGGTCAGGGAGCAGAACAGCCCCCAGGAGGAAGCAGTGAGGGACCTGTTGAGCCTCTTGGATCCTCACAAGTCTATGGGACCAGATGGGATCCATCCTAGAGTGATGAGAGAGCTGGCAGATGAGTTCACCAAGCTACTCCCCATCATTTATCAACAGTCCTGGCTCACTGGAGAGGTCCCTAAAGACTGGAAGGTGGCCAGTGTGGTGCCCATCCACAAGAAGGGCCTGAAGGAGGAGCCAAGAAATTACAGGGCTTTCAGCCTGCCCTCAGTGCCGTGCAAGATAGTGGAACAGATCATCCTGAGTGCAATCACAGGGCACCTAGAGGATGGCCATGGGATCAGACCCAGCCAGCATGGATTTAGGAGGAGCAGGTCCTGCTTGGCCAACCTCTTCTCTTTTTATGACCAGGTGACCTGCCCAGTGGATATGGGGAAGGCTGTGGATGTAGTCTACCTGGACTTCAGCCTTTGACATTGTCTGCCATAGCAAAATCCTGGCCAAGCTGGCAGCTCACGGCTTAGACAGGGGCACTCTGTGCTAGGTTAGGAATGGGCTGGATGGCTGGGCCCAGAAAGTGGTGGTGAATGATGCCACATGCAGTTGGCAGCCAGCCACTAGAGGTGTCCCCCAGGGATCAGTGCTGGGCCAGTCCTGTTTAATATTTTCACTGATGATCTGGATGAGAGGATTGAGTCCAGCATCAGTAAGTTTGCAGACTACACCAAGTTAGGAGCATGTGTCAATCTGTTAGAGGGCAGGAGGGCTCTGCAGAGGGACCTGGACAGGCTGGACAAATGGGCACAGTCCAATGCCATGAGTTTTACCAAGGCCAAGTGCTGAGTTCTGCACTTTGGCCACAACAACCCCAGGAAGTTCTACAGACTGGGGACTGAGTGGCTGGAGAGCAGCCAGGCAGAGAGGGACCTGGGGATACTGGTTGACAGGCAACTGAACACGCACCAGCAGTGTGTCCAGGTGGCCAAGAAGGCCAATGGCATCCTGGCCTGTATCAGGAATAGTGTGGCCAGCAGGACCAGGGAAGTCATTCTGCCCCTGTACTCAGCCCTGGTTAGGCCACACCTTGAGTATTGTGTCCAGTTCTGGGCCTCTCAATTTAAGAAAGATGTTGAGGTGCTTGAACATGTCCAGAGAAGAGCAACAAGGCTGGTGAGGGGGCTGGAGCACAGCCCTTTGAGGAGCAGCTGAAGGAGCTGGGGTTTTTCAGCCTGGAGAAGAGAAGGCTCAGGGCAGACCTTATTGCTCTCTACAACTACCTGAGAGGAGGTTGTAGCCAGAGGGGAGTTGGTCTCTTCTCCCAGGCACCCAGTGACAGAACAAAAGGACACAGTCTCAAACTGTGCCAGGGCAGGTTTATGCTGGATGTTAGGAAGAAGTTCTTCACAGAAAGAGTGACTGGCATTGGAATGGGCTGCCTGGGGAGGTTGTGAAGTCACCATCCCTGGAGGTGTTTGAAAGGAGGCTGGGTGAGACACTTAGTGCCACGGTTTAGTTTATTAGAAGATGTTGGGTGATTGGTTGGACTCAATGATCCTAGAGGTGTCTTCCAACCTGGTTAATTCTGCGATTCTGTGACTGTTTCCCTGTCTTAATCTTTGAGGTAAAGGCCATGCCTGGCTTTCATACAGGTGGACTTGTCATCATAACTGATTTCTGCTTAAGTTTCTGTGTCAGATGCTTCTAGGAAGTTTATGAAATTGAATTCCTGCAACCTATCAGTCACTAATGAACTGATGAATTCCTGGTCTCATGGAAGTGGCAGGGTCGGGGACATGCTTGCCATTCCCCTGATTCCTGTTGCTGGCAGCACACCATGTATCATCATTGTATTGGACCAAAGCTGCTCTCCCTGCTTTAACCTCCATAATCCTGGACATCATTTGTGCTCAGGAATGATCAAATAGCTCAGGTTTGCATTATTCATTCTGAAAGTCATTCCTCTTATTTCTGTCTTCCCTGAAGAGGCAGGTAATGTAAGACACATTTTAAGACACATCAAGTTAAGGAATTCTTTCAAAAACTTAGAGTCGCAGCCAGAAAGGGGAATTCAAAGTCAAACAAGGCTCTCCCCTTGTTTGAAGGGGTAGAGATTCTCACTGATTCCTTACAGATCAGTGAAAGTGTGTCCTGCTAATGCAGGCCAATCTCATAGCTTATCCTTTCTCTCCCAGATGTCAGGATTTCCTAAATATTTTCCTGAGTAATCCAGCTACAGGCATCAAGGAGAGTAGGACTGGGAATGATGCAGACTCAAGAGATACACAAGAAGTTTTATGACCTTCTTTGAAGGTTTTCTCTGCTCACTCTTGTTTTCTTTCACATCTTCCGTTTGTTTTGTGACTTTCACTATTGTGCCTTTCCTTGCCAAGCTAATCCTTTCTTAAAAAAAAAAAAAACAAGAAAAAAATAAATAAACACTTTTGAGTAAAAATTGAACTGATTCATTCAGTCAAAGGGAAATGGTTCATTTAGAGGGAAGGTGGATAATTGAAAAGTTGCATTTGAGAATTATGAGTAGAGAAGCTGATGGGTCTTGAGTTTAATCCAGAAATTAATGACTTAGAATAGAATAGAATCAGACAGGTTGGAAGAGACCTCCAAGATCATCCAGTCCAACCTATCACCCAGCCCTATCCAATTGCACTAAGTGCCCCATGCATTCTTTTCTTGAACGCCTCCAGGGACAGTGACTCCACCACCTCCCTGGGCAGCCCATTCCAATGGCAAATCACTCTCTCTGTCAAGAACTTATTCCTAATATCCAGCCTATACCTCCCCTCAGCACAACTTGAGACTGTGTCCCCTTGTTCTGTTGCTGGTTATCTGGGAGAAGAGACCAACCCTCACCTGGCTACAATCTTCCTTCAGGTAGCTGCAGAGAGCAAAGAGGTCACTCCTGAGCCTCCTCTTCTCCAGGCTGAACAACCCCAGCTCCCTCAGCCTCTCCTCAGAGGGCTGTGCTCCAAGCCCCTCACCAGCTTCATTGCCCTTCTGTAGACACATTGCAGTACCTCAGCATCTCTCTTGAACTGAAGGGACCAGAACTGGACACAGTACAAGATGTGGCCTGACCAGTGCTGAGTACAGGGGAAGGATAACCTCCCTTGTCTTGCTGTCCACACTGTTCCTGATACAGGCCAGGATGCCATTGGCTCTCTTTGCTACCTGGGCACACTGCTGCCTCCTGGTCAGCCTAGTATCTACCAGCACCCCCAGGTCCCTCTCTGCCTGCCTGCTCTCCAGCCACTTTGTCTGCAGTCTGTAGTGCTGCCTGAGGTTGTTGTGGCTGAAGTGTAGAACCCTACACTTAGCCTTGTTAAATCTCATCCCATTGGCCTCTGCCCACCCATCCAGCCTGTCAAGGTCCCTCTGCAGGGCCCTCCTATATTCTCCAGCAGATCAACACCTGCTCCTTACTTGGTGTCATCTGCAAACTTACTGATGATGGACTCAATCTCCGCATCCAGATCATCGTTAAAGATATTGGACAGGTTCGGGCCCAGCACTGATCCCTGGGGCACACCACTAGTGACTGGCCACCAACTGGATGTGGCACCATTCACCACCACTCTCTGGGCCTGGCCCTCCAGCCAGTTCTTAACCCATTTCAGAGTGAATCTGTTCAAGCCACAAGATGTCAGCTTTGCCAGGTGCCTAGGTGGCCAAGAAGGGAAATGGCATCCTGGCCTGTACCAAAAACAGTGTCCAGCAGGGAAGTGATCATGCCCCTAGTGAGGCCACAGCTTGAGTACTTGTGTTCAGTTATAAGTGCTGCAGCATAAGACAGACATTGAGGTCCTGGAGGGTGTCCAGAGAAGAGCAGATTTAAAGTGCACCATAGTGCAGGAGACCTAAGTTCAGTTCTGTCTATGAGGATTTGAAGCCATGTCTCTAGCATTCTAAAGGAGATCTTGACCAGCAAGCTGCTTTTAGAGAGCCCCTAAAGGAGGAGGAAGTGTCCTCCTCTCAGACCAGTTTAGCACCATATAAATAAGCAGCTGCTATCAAGGCTCAGATACTAGAGATAACCTGAGTAATATCCTGGATGAGCTGATCGTTATGCTGGAGAAACTCTCATTTCAGTCTCAATAACTCTTCAACTACTTTATGTAAAACAGTTAGGTCAGGGGGGGTTGAGAGAATAATGTCTCCACCATCAGTAACCTTTGACTGCGACCTCCTTAGCAAAGATGAGGAGAGAGCCTGATCTTTTCCCCATAGGCCTGGGGTTGAATTATCCAGCAGCAGCTATGTGTGACAGCCACAGATGAGCATAACTGTGGTCCAGACACACAATGAAAGCCTACAACAGGAGCTTGCTTCTATGCATGTGGGTTATGTGCCAGAAGAGAGAGAGGCTAACCAGCCTCTTTGTGTTTTATCTAGTGCATAGTCTGTGTCTGGTGAGGTTCAGTTGCACCTTATGTTTGTCCTTAGTTCTGAATGTTTTCTATCAGTTGCTTTTAACCCCAAATATGAGTCCTCCCCAAGATGGGTGTGCAATCAACTATTAATTATGCATGTCTCCTCTCTCTCTCTCTCTCTGGAGAGCCTACAGAAAGACAAATACAAGTTGACAAAACAGAGAGGGCTATATTTGAATTTTTGTCCTTAGCTAAATGCTGTCCATGTGCTTGGGCTACAAAAGACTCAGAAAGGACAGCCCTTAAGAGGTTTTGTGTCAGAATCTGACTGCTGAATTATCTTCGTTCTGCCTCTCACCTGTCACTCAATTGTGGTCAAATAAATCACCTCATAGCAGTGAGAATGGGAAGTTGCTGCCTGGTTCTCACCCACAGGTAATCAGCTAATTTGCTTTCCTTTGTTCCCTTTATGTCCTTTTGCAGGGAAGGCTGCTTCTCCCCCATCAGCCCAGAGGCATGTCCCCTTGTGCAGTCTTTCATGTGCCACAACCGAACGTTCATCCTGGACGGGCACGTGCAGCTGAAGACAGGTCTGCAAACCCAGGAGCGACACCTTTTCCTCTTCACAGACCTTCTGGTTGTTGCCAAGTCCAAGTGAGTATGGCACATCCTCCTACATGACTGCTCCTACAAAGCAGTCCTTTTTCTTGGTGGAGCACAGCATGGATTTCCATAACGCTTTTTAAGTAGCAAATCTTCCCTAAATCATAAGGAAGCTTTTTATTTGATCAGTGGAAGTCAGGTGTCTGACTTCTCCAGGCGCAGAGGAATTGCAGGACAAAGCATCTTAAAGAAGTATCAGATGTTCTCTTGGATCTATTGGTTGTATTGTATCATCTTCTCTGCTTTGGGAGAACAGTGTCTTCATAGAAAAGACTCATGGTGCTCAACTGTGACCATCGCTCTGCTTTCAACTGACTGCTGTGTTTTAGAAAGGTCATCTTCAGTCCTGTGGGGCGTGCATAGCACCAGTGGCTGTGTGGCAGAGGAGTTAGGGATCTTGATGCTTACCTGGAAGCTTTGATTCACAGCAATGACAAGCAGCTGTATAAAAATGGAGGCTGCAAGTGTTCTTGTGGTGTCCATGTCTGTAGCCTGTGCTGTGCCAAGAGGAGCACGGGGAGGAAGAAGGCAACAAGGAAGGGAAGGGAAAGGGAAGCAATGCTGAGCAGTTTGAGTAGTGTTCATGTGTAATCAGGCTTGCTGCTGAGCTCTGATTATTCACTCTACCATTCACAATTAAATCAGATTTACAAGCTCTGTCTAGCATGCCAGCTCCATGCAGCATTTGCGGTTGATGGCAATTTTAGAGGGTGCTTTCACTTGTTGTTATGGGTTGGGGGAAATAATAATTTTAAAATGCAACTTCATTCTCTGTTAGGCACTGTGTTTGTGGTTTCACAGGGTGGGTAGTCTTGATGTGATTCCTGGGCTTTTGCAACGTGTCTTTTTGCTTAAGCGATTGTTTCAGAGGCTTCTGGGAAAAGCCAGGCTAAATTTGTGTTTTCTGTAGAAATCTGAGCTGTGTCCATTTGAATCACACATAGTAAACATAATCCCCCTCTGGCTGAACTCCCTTGCTTGATTTGGTGTGACAACATAGAGGATATTTTACCCAAAACGTATTCCACTGTGGGTGGGTGGTGAACATAAGACTATTCAGGGGAAATACTGTTGTTCTACTGGCAGTGGCAGTAAAAGCATTGTTGCTGTGTTTATTTATGCTTGTGTCTTGCTTAGGATGGTATTCACCTCACCTAATTTATGCTTTTAAATGTGAAATATTTGCAACTTACCTAGATTTCTAGTGTCTTCTTACTTTTTCTGGGGGAAATGTAGCACCATCCTGAAGCAAACTCACCTGGCCTTGAAAGAGTGCCAAAGGTGGGTGAGATGAGTTGTGCTCTTTGGGATCTCTCACTCTGTCAACTGGCTATTCAGTGGACATAGTGCACTAGCTTAGCTCCGAAATTGTAGACAGCTAAATTTGAGAGAGATGAATCCCTCCCTCCATGGGTAACACACTGAGTGGAAACAATGTTAGAACCCAAAGCCGAGATGCACATTACTGCAGGTTTGGCTGAGCCCCGGTGGGTCTATTTGGCTAGGAAAGCATGACATAGTGTAACCACTCCAAAATCTGATCCCCAGGTAGTAATAACAATTCTTACAGTATTTGATTTAATGCAGAGAAGAGTCTGCAGTGTTTGAAGAAGGTGGAGGAGAACAAATTGTGCTTCTGCATGTGAAAGAAGAGGGAAGGGGAGGGAAGTCTTTGATAGAAATGGTAAAAATAGTATTTTGAGTGATATTACTTCATGTATTTTAAACAACTAATTGGAATGTTCTCTCTACAGCTGCCCTGTCAGCAATTAAAGCATCAGAGCTGTCAGTAATGAATACTACTTAAAAATCAGCATTTAAAAAAGCTATCTCACATTAAAATACCCTTGCTGATTCCTAGAGGGAAAATGTGAGTGAGGTGTGTTACTATGTGGCTGTGACTGTTGATTGTTGCTGACATTTTAAGGCAAGACAGCAGGTCACCAGGACAGAATTAATGATACAGTTGAATCTGACTGAACTTTAGAATTATTCCCTGTAAATGTGCAAAAAATGTGTAATACTCTTGCATTAAGTAGGTTTTCAGCTTGGGACATATGAACACCTAGGATACCTTAGGTAAAGCTTAACACTACTGGTGTCAGCTCAGCTGCATGTGGGCAGTCACTGCAAAGAGATCTCAGGTATAGACTTCGTATGAGAAGCAAAGGGTTGCAAGTGTTGGCTAGAGAGAGCAACAAGTATCATGTGTCCTCTGAGCTTGGTAGGTAGGTAGGTAAACCCTGGTACAACACTGAGCTCCTGCTTAAGGGCAGTGATACAGGCATCCTGGCCAGTATCAGGAGTAATGTGGCCAGCAGGACCAGGGAAGTCATTCTGCCTCTGTACTCAGCCCTGGTTAGGCCACACCTGGAATACTGTGTCCAGTTCTGAGCCCCTCAATTTAAGAAAAATGTCGAGGTGTCTAGGCAAGGGCAACAAGGCTGGTGAGGGGGCTGGAGCACAGCCCTATGAGGAGCAGCTGAGGGAGCTGGAGTTGTTCAGCCTGGAGAAGAGAAGGCTCAGGGGTGACCTTATTGTTCTCTACAATTACCTGAAAGGAGGTTGTAGCCAGGTGGGGGTTGGTCTCTTCTCCCAGACACCCAGTGACAGAACAAGAGGACACAGTCTTAAGCTGTGCCAGGGCAGGTTTAGGCTGGATGTTAGGAAGTTCGCAGAAAGAGTGATTGGGCATTGGAGAGGGAGGTGGTGGATTCACCATCCCTGGAGCTGTTTGAAAGGAGGCTGGATGCGGCACTTAGTGCCATGGTTTAGTTCATTAGAAGGGTTAGGTGATTGGTTGGACTAGATGATCTCAAAGGTCCTTTCCAACCTGGTTAATTCTGTGATTCTGTGAATTAGCATTGCTCCGATGGCAATTTGTGAGAGATAAGTTCTCCCTACAACCACTCTGTCTTTGGACTAGGTACCTGTAGGTTTGTTTTCTGCTACTTTCTAATAATTTTTGAAATGTGGACTTACCATTTCAGCTTGTGCATTAGACCAGCTTACATAAATTAATACTCACATGCTGTGGTTCTCTCTCTGCTGCCCTGTCCATTACTGCCTTCTTGTGAGGACTAAGTCATAAATTAATTAATTGAAAGAGTTTTTCTCCCTCAACCAATACTAAGTATTTAAAATGTTATACTGTTTTCTGCATATTAATTAGATTTCTTCCAGAAAGTATGTGTTGTTATTTGACACAGTAAATATTTCCAGGGTCAAGATTTTGCACATAAGTTTTTGTGTGGGAAGCACACAGAAATAGCTTCCTCCTTCTCCTCTGTAACCTGTACACGCATATATACACATGAGTTTTAAGGTTATTTTTGCAGCCTGGCAGGACATAGAAATGTATGGTTGAGTGCCTACATGGAATTATGGTAGCAGTCTCACAATGGATCCATTAATGCTTTTGTCAGAGGGTCCTGTTAAAGACTTCAGCAAAAGTAGTGAGAAGTTAATCTTCCAACTGTTAACAGCTGCGAGCCATCCAATTGCCACTTACAAAAAGCAAAAGGAACTGAGTTTGTTTGCAGAGATGGCACAATCACTGATGTCCTTGATTTTTCTCTTGATTTCAGTGGAATCTGGATTTGCTTGATATTTACAACGTAACACTTGCAAGGAGGCTCGTGTCCTTGAAAATAAATAAACAAATAACTAAATCTTCATTATTTTGTTATTCTTCCAATTTTTCAAATGTTCAGTCATGCTTCTTCCTTAGTCAGCAATGATTTATTAATTTCTAGAGGTAATGCTTTGGCACTTAAACAGAAGACCTATATTTCATGAATGCTGTGAACCCATGGATTGCATAAAGGACATGGCAGATAGAGACAGAATCAGACTTCAGGCTCTTTGGATGTTAGTGGAGGCTACTGTTTCAGCAGCTCTGGAAACCAAGCCACTTGAATACTGATAATAGCTGAGAGCTGTGACTAGGCATGGGAAATGGGGTAAGAATATACATCAAGCATAACTAGAGAACATCTTTGTGCTTCTGCCAGCACCCTGCTGACACCTGCTACTGGCACTGTACATGTCTGGCTTTATGAACTGTGAATGTTAGAAAAGTGAAACAGCATGTAGAGAGTTCACTGTACTGGCTAACAGGAAAAAGAAATTGAGGAGAAAGGGAAGCTCAACAGGTTGATTTGGTGGAGTCAGACCTGGCATACATTTATTAACATCTACATTAGAATTCACTGCTTTATTTTTTGGTAAATCCACATTTTCACAATTCATACTGTGGTCAGTTTGTTGCGGTTATTTATGTATTGTTGACAGATCTTGCTTGTGGCATCATAAATTAGTTTGCTGATGAGCATGTTTAAACATTCTCTTGTACTTCAATTTTCTCTTTGATGAGTTAGCAAAATATCATAGAGCAAAGAGATGAATTGTACAGCTGACCAGGAAACACCAGCTTAGTTTAGCTGATCATGGTGTTTAGCTTTTAGATTAAAACATACATGAACTTGAGATGGTATTTTACAGTATTTTATGTCAATCTAATTGAAGTGCACTTTTTTGCCAGTTATGACATGGACTGATGGCCACCACGCTGGTAAATGCTACTGGGTTTTTAGTAGTGCACCACCTCACTACACCTGTTAGCACAGTGACAGCTGGAAACCTCACACTAGTCAGGGTACTGCAAGTTCATCTCTGTCCTGTTGAAAGCTGTAAGGTTCAGGTACTTCCATGTTTCAGATTCTATTAGTTCAGTCTATCCTAAATTGAATACCATATAAATGAGCCTAATCTCAGAGAAAGTAGCCCGTGTGTATCAAAGCTCTAAGAAACTGCTTACCTGGTGTATTTATTTATGGAGCACTAATCACCACGGTGCCAGGCACTGTCCCTGTCCATGTTTGCAAAACAGTGATGAACTGACATGCTCTTATTTGTGCTCCTTGAATCAGAAGGGCAAACATTTTCAGGGAAGGGGCACTTTTCCTCCAGCCTTTCTCTGCTGGCCCAGGAGAACCATAGTTAAGGTAATTCAGTCTGCAGGGCCTCTAGTGCAAAGCTGCCTTGAAGTGAGTGGCTGTTGCATTGCTATAGAGCTGGACTAACTTTGTCAGTAGTAGTTGTCACTACTTAAACTCATTGTAACTGCTGACCTTGAAGCTAACAATCCAAATGCACTGTATACTCACTGATGCCATTAAAGTCACTGAAAGGAGAGTCCAACACAATCTTTGTCTCATGATGAAATTTGAGGGGAACTCTAGACATGGACAGTTTTCCCCCAGGAAGGGTGACTTTCAGAGCTGCTAAAAACAACCCCTGTTGATCTCATTTAGATGAAAAATGGATATATTTTTATATACAACCCAAATGAAACATTGTTTTCTTTAGTTAGAGTGGAAGTGCTCCAATGCAAGTGGCTGAAGGAGGAAGAAAATGAGTTGTTTAACTTGCCTTGCTGTGTTTTCACATGTGTGACATACCTCTGAATTTCTGCCAGCAGGTCGCACTCTCATTTCAAACTTAAGTGCCAAGCACGTCTCTGTGAGATGTGGACAGCATTTTGCACAGAAGAAGTCTGTGAAGGCAGCACAGACCCAGAGAGGTCCTTTGTTTTGGGCTGGCCTACCACGAACTGTGTGGCAAACTTCAGGTAAGAACTGAGATATGTTTTACTTACCAAGTTAAATGTTTTTAGACTGACAGGTAGTAAGACTGTCAAGGGTTCATTTCAGCACCAGTGAACGTGGGAAGCAGGAATGTACTGTTTCTTAAACCAGTTTCTTCTACTGCTGTGAGCAGGTCACTTACCTTCCATGCCTCATCTGCAAATGTGCCAGTGATATTCACTTACCATTTAAAAATTAGAGGAAGTATGTGATTTGGCAAAGGACCATCAGTACTGCAACCTTGCTGAATTTAAACTCTTTTTTTTTTTTTTTAATATAGCTTGGCTAATTAATAACAACAATTAGTAAATAGTCAGGCTAATGAAAGGATCAAATTGATTCTCATAGAACACTTTCAGACAAAAGAGATAGTATTGGAAGTAGCAGGAAACATACAGTGAAATACTGACCTTGTCCTATTTCTCTTTTTAATTTAATTATGCCAGAGAAATGTTCACAACTCCTCTTAAACCAGAACCTCTGAATTTTAATAAAGAGACAGATTTTTGGTCTGTCTTTGCAGCATTGACTGTAGGACACAAGGGCTGTAGAGGTAATTTCAGTGATTAGGCTAATTTTACTCTCAGCAGGAGGTCTCTGTCGTCACTTTGGATAAGGGAGGGCACAGTCGCCCTGAAATGCCAGCTGCTTAGCTGCAGTAAATTGTCTGGGTCTTGGAAAATGCATTTTCCTCTTTACCAACAGGGAGCAAAAGCTGATGCATAATTTTTATGTCACATTGGCTGTATCCAAAGAGAATGCTGTGCACCAGCTACTCTCTATTGAGCTGGTTGTGCTGTTTGTCTTTTTTTCACTTAATAGTCCTGAAACAAAGCTGAAATTTTCTACTGATTTTCAACTGAACTGTTGCAAAGAAACATTATCTTTGATCTAGAGACAGTATGTGACCCTTTATAGCTGTCAGAAAGTAGCTGTCAATCAGAACAAAATCAGAGGTTTTGTAGAAGTTGAATTATGTCTGAAGCACAGAATAAAACATTAAACACCATGCATAAGTCCATAGGTGCAAAGCTGGCAAAACTGAAGCAGCCAAAGTGGAATCACGTTTTAAATGTTTGTAAAGTGCGTTCTCTACACAGCATGATTCAGTAGATTTTTCTTTCTCTTAAAATGTGAAGAAATAGATTTTCAGAAGCAGCAGTAGGAATAGCAGTTACTCCATCTGTGGCAGGATTTAAGTCAGAAGAAAGCTGAAGCAAAATTCCTTGCACTGTCCTGTTATAAGCTACATTTAACTGGGCAGTTTTGTATCCTGGAAAGTGTATAAATGGGATAAAGATAAATGAGATAAGCCTTAAAATGTTCAAAGTTAAGCTCTACCAACTACAATGAGACCGATTTTCATTATGTCTTATGTGTATGTTGTGATGTGGTTATAAACCAAGTAGTGAATAACAAGAGTGAAAGTGGAAAGAAGTCTACATAACTGAGGAAATACCTTTAAACTTTTGAATTAAGCTCCTATCTTAAAGTGACCTCCTCTTCTGTCTGAACACTAGTTCAAGAATTCAACCCATTTCCTACTGCAAAGCTCATTGCTAAAGTTCATTCAGTGGTAAAGCTTTAAATTCTGTGACTGGGACGTTTATTCTTATTGGCAGGCTTTTCAGTTGATTTTGGAGGAAAATAGGCTTTTTATTCAAATCTAGAAAAAAAGCTTTTGGTTTTCTGTACGTATTTATGCAAATTGCAACTAAGAAGCAATTCATTCTACCATGATTTGTACAAGAGCTATTTTGGTGTTAGAATGATGGCTGATTTGTCACTGTTTTTGTGTAATTTTTGCAGGTCTGCAGAACAAAAGGAGACATGGCTGTCGTTTTTACAAAGGTACTTCACTATACAGTCTTTGAAGACCATGAGAAGAGTCGCAGTCATCTAGACCAGTAATTCCCAAGCTGTGGTGCTTATGCCATCATGATAGATAAGCTCTTTAAAAGTGGTATTAAGAAAAAAAATCCATCTCATATCTCCTCCCTGCGGAACATATGGCACTGTATGTGCCTTTCATGCAATGATCGCTCATCAAGAAGGGAAACACTCCCTGTGCCTGAACTTGGCTAAGCACAAAACTGGAATGATTCCTGTCACACATGGTCCCTTCTCTATCCAGCTGTCGAAGCCACTCACTATTGTTGAATGTGGAGCTCTTTCCATGGTGATGGCATCTAAGCAAGCCCATGAACCTCTGTTCTAACCTGTCTGCTGCACACGTCTGGCTGTATTTTTGTCTTACAAAATGTACCCCAAGCTGGAGAGTATGGTGGGAGGCTTGTGTAAATAGGGCTGTTTTATTTCCGTCTGTGGACAGAAAACTGTTAGTAGTGGGTTTGTCTTCTGGTCATCTAATTCTGCTGGTTGAGGTCTGTGTACTTATCTGATTCTTCAGAGTTCCTGGGGTTGTTAAAATCTTTCTTGCTGGGTATGATTTCTAACTTGTTCTTCTCCTATCCAGTCCTTTGAACTGGTCTGTAAAACAGGATTTAACTCCTTCCAGTTACATCCCATCCAGTAACATCAAGTTACATACCCAGTTACACCAGTCTGCCTGTACTGCAGGCCAAGGTGTCACAATAATGGGTAGTTTTAGCTTGATTTTTTTAAAAGTGCAGTATCTCTGCTGTTTAATCTGATTTCTACAATGAGCTTTAGCACAAGGGGGCATTACTGGGGGGCACAGTCAGCATCCCTTCCCAATACCACTGAACTCTTTCCTGTCATCAGAGATCTTTCTACTGCAGTACCTCTGCAAATGGCTTCTTATATAGCTACTGCTTGATTGCTGTTTAAATCTCTGTCTTGCTATTTGTGTTTATGATATTAAAAGTTTACTTTTTTTGTTATGTTAGTCGAATAAGAGAAGAGAAAGAAAAAGACTACCCGAAAAGCATCCCTCTGAAGATAATTGCAAAGGACGTGGGAACTTGTGCATATGTAAGTGCTCTTGGGCTAAACAGGGGTCTAAAGCCACATAAGCTGTGAGTGCTAGTCACCTCTAAACCCCTTGGATATTGGGAGGCTTCCTTTGGTTTGTAACCTTCTTAAGGATCCAGCCCCTTTAAGACTTGGCATAGGCAGCTCTGGAGTGTTTATTTCCTGTGCTCAATACATGAGTTCCGTTTGAAAGACAGTGTGCTTGGTGAAGAATACCGCTTCTGGCACACGAACTAAAGACTGTACAGTGTGAAATCTCCAGAAACACCTCTAGCGGAACTTATACATAAGCGTCTTCAGAAACGCCAGTACAATGTACCCTTTTTTGGCTTGTAAAACTGATCTAAACTCACAGCTGCCCTCAACCGATTCTGCAAAGTCACAATGTGTTTTATTGTTTACAACGATGGCAAGTAGCAAAGCTGTTTATATGAACACCCTGAAATTGCCTTATGCGAGTTTTTCATCAGCTAACTGATGCTGGTAAATTTGTAGGCATAAGGTAAATTGGTAAAGAAAGGTCATCCACAGAGTGATTTGCACCTCTTTTACTAAGTTATTTTGAAACTATTTACGCTAAATTTTTTTAATGTGGCCAGTCCACTAGGAAGAGCCTAACATTCAGTGACAAACCATCCATTCTTCATTTGCTTCTTACACATTTGTCTTTTATTTCTAACTGTGCTTTTGAGATCTGTATTTCATGGCTAGAAGCATAAAGAGCTTTTGCAAGGACAGGAGAAATTTTCACTTAATTTAGATTTTCCTGGAGGTCTTTGCCCAGCAGAGAATCTCCACTTGAAATTCTGTGTTTGTGTAGACTTAAGCATAAAGGAGTCTCCCTTTTTTTCCCTGGAAATAATTATTAAGATAAATTCTAATAGTTAGAATTGCTAGGCTGCTAAGGCAAATGTTAAGAAATTATAACAATAACTGTGATAGTTGAAATGCAGAAATTCAAGGCATGTTCAGGTGTCCAAAAATCACACATGCATTCAGGCGTTGCACTCTTGTACAAGGGGGTTTGGGGTTTTTTTAAAATGTTTTTTCTCCTTAGATATAGTTAGGTCATGTGCCAAATATGATTTCCCATTACTGACAGTCCTAGAAACTACACATAGTCTGCTGTTATCAACTATAAAACAGAGGAGGAGCAGTTGGAAACTTTGTCATGCAAATAGTTCTTATGACAGTGTGGTCCCTGTGCTGCGGCAGCTGGAGATGCCCAAGAATTATTTCATTTTTGGAGGGTAGGGAAGGCTGAATACAAGGCAAAAGCAATTTCATTATATTCTAGCCAAGAGCAAAACTTATGCAAATGTGCTGACCTACTCCTGAGAGCCAGATGTCATTGCTTCAGGCTAATGTTAAATTTTTTATGGTATGGTTGTCCTGAAGCAAGTTATACAGTATTCTCACTACTTTCCTTTGATTGCCATGGCAGCTTAGTACCGTCCGGGACTTACACAAATGTACAGCTCAGATCTCTTCTAAATTCAGAATATCAGGAGGACGTTTCACCAGAACATCCTACAGCCAATGTAAAATTGATACGCTACAAAGCATAGTAAAGTGTCTTGGGACTGGCAGTGAACATTTACATCCTGGCCATGCCACCTTCCCTTCTTTGGGTTATTGGACATTGTCTTCTCTGGGCCTGGACAGTTTGCTGCAGCATGCATGAAATTGTTCTGCCAGGGGTTTAAGCTGCAGACCAAGAGCCATGTGGTCTTGTTAGCTAAGGCAAACTAGCACGTCTCTAAAGATGGCTTACTAACTTTTACTTGATACGTGGGAGCTGCCTGTCGGCTTGGAAGTGAGGCCAGTGTGGCTGTGATGATTCAAGGAAAAACCACTCTGGTCAAAATGTCCCAAATTGATTTTGTGTCTGCAAGGTGATGGTAGCAGGTGCTGCAACATTCTGGTGGGTTTGGGAGTGGAGTCATTAATCCTGGTACGTTGCCCTGCAGAAGAGCAACCTGTGGTGCTGAAATACAGAGCATTGCCCAGATGTACAGGAGTAATACTGGTGCCAGGTGGCAGGTGCTGAAATCTCACTCTGGAAAGACTTCCTCCAACACAAAGCTTGCCACTTCATGGTGGTTGCTGCAGCTATTTAAAAAGTGGTGTTTCTGCTGATGCATGCTTTTCCATACTGCTGATCAGTAGATTCTGGAAGATGCTGGAGAGATAGTGCTTTAACTGGATGAAAGATTACCAAGAAGAAGTGCTTCTGGCACTAAGCTACATCTCGCATTGCAAAATCTATATAGAATGTGGCAAAGGATATAGAGATGAACAGCCTGTAGTAATATTTTCTGACATGGAATATTGTCAGTAGAGAAGGACAGAAATTATTAACAATTGATATGAGAAACAATGAATCCATTTAGAAAACACCACTGGAATGTTTCTCTTTTTTTGTTCATTTGTTTCCAAAGGAAACTTGCATGCTTTTAAATTAAACTATTGCATTTCCCTTCTTCAGTGTAGAAAGTGCAATTAGGGACTGTGTCTTTTTTTGCATAATTTGATGTGGAGGTCTTGTCTCCAGAAATCCAGAAATCATGACACTCTCCCTTCTGATGGAACTGTTGGGGAAGCAGGGAGCAAATACAGAATGTGTGTGACAAAGTAGAGGGATCAAACCCATGGCCTCAGACCGTTGGGTCTTTATCTATATAATTTATTTATCAAGTAAAATTTTAGCAGGATACTCTAAAATTTTCCAGCAATTAATAATGCTGAATTGAACTTCAGATACTCTTTGCAAACACATGGTTTTAATGCACATTCCCCCTTCTCTTTTTTTTTTTCTGTTCACAGTCAAAAACCCTAAGTGTAACCAATGTCGATACAGCAAACGATGTAATTCTGATGGCCCTGCAGCAGCTGGGAATTAATGTAAGTCTTTTCACCAGTTTTAATGAGTCTTCTTGTAGTCATTTTTCATAAACAAATTGTTTCTTGTGCTTTTCCCAAGTTTTAAAATAAAAATATTAATTAAATTCTTTATCATAGCAATTCAGTGTTGTTGAAATGAAGCAAAAGTGCCTTGTTAATATATAGGCCTCCAGAGATCATCAAGTGCTTTAAAGGTTTTTGAGTAAGTCTCTTATCCTTGTAAGAGATCCATCACCTTTGAAGTTGCTTTTAGATCTATTTTGCTGGTGCCTGAGAGAAGGTATCCTGACACAAGAAATGAGAGTTTGATTCAGTGCCTTTTGCATGCTTAAGTGTGAAGAGGAAACCTACTGACCTGCCTGTTAGTTGGTTTCAAAACGTGCGAACCTGCATGACCAGCTGTGTCCCTAGATTACAAGTACAAGCACTGCTCTCAAGTGTCCAAATCAGACGCTCTAAATATTCATAGACCCTTAGTGTAATGTGAGATATGAATGTAACTGACTGATTGCACAGAATCTAAATGCACTCAATGTAACTGACTGATTGCACAGAACCTAAATGCACTCTATTTAAGCAATTTAAGCAACTGTTTTGGACAAAGGCTTTGACGAGACTTCATAGAATCATTGAATACCAGGTTGGAGGGAGCCTCAGGAATCATCTGGTCCAAGCTTTCTTTGCAAAAGCACTTTCTAGGCAAGATGGCCCAGCACCCTGCCCAGCTGAATCTTGAACAGCGTCCAATGCTGGGGAATCCCACTTCTCCAGAGTGAGTATTCCAGTGGTTGATGGGTCTCAGTATGAAAAAGTTTCCTCTTCCATTAGGAATCTCCACAGGAATGACTTGCACCATGTGACTCCTTGTAAAAAGGGAGTCTCCATCTTTTTCACAACCACCCTTTAAGTACTGGAACACGATGATAAGGTCTTCCCTAAGTTTTCTTTTCTCAAGAACAAACAGAATTCTCTCAGCCTCTTCTCATATGGCAGGCTTTCCAGTCTTCTGATCATCTTTGTGGCCCCTCTTCAGCCCATTCATAATGTTTTTGTATAGCAGGGACCGAATCTGAGCACAGTACTCCAGGTGTGGGCTGACAAATGCTGAGTAGAGTGGAATAATGATTTCTTTAATTCTGCTGGTGATGCACCTTTTTGATGCAACCTGGAATCCTGTTGACTTTCTTTGCTGCAGTAGCACACTGTTTACTCACGTTGAGCTTGTTGTCCACCAGGACCTCAGGTCTCTCCATATAGCTGCTCTCCAGCCAGGCAGATCTCAGTCTATGCTGCACTTCTGGATTATGTTTTCCCAGGTTACCTTACACTTGTCCTTGTTGAACTTCATCAGGTTCTTGTTAGCCCACACTTCCAGCCTATCTAGGTATTCCTGTGGGTGATTCTCCCTTCCAAAACAGAATCATAGAATCAGTCAGGGTTGGGAGGAACCGCAAGGATCATCTAGTTCCAACCCCCCTGCCGTGGGCAAGGACACCTCACACTAGATCAGGCTGTCTAGACCCTCATCCAGCCTGGTCTTAAACACCTCCAGGGATGGGGCTTCCACTGCCTCCCTGGGCCTTCCAGCATCTCACCACCCATATGGTGAAGAACTTCTTCCTAACATCCAGTCTAAATCTACCCATTTCTAGCTTTGTTCCATTCCCCTTAGTTCTGTCACTACCTGACATCTTAAAAAGTCCCTCCCCAGCTTTCTTGTAGGCCCCCTTAAGATACTAGAAGGATACAACAAGGTCACCTTGGAGCCTTCTCCTCTCCAGACTGAACAGCTCCAGCTCCCTCAGTCTCTCCTCATAGGAGAGGTGCTCCAGCCATCTGGTCATTTTGGTATCATCAGCAAACATGGGTAAACTTGATCCTGTCATTGAGATCACATGTGAATATATTAAAGACTATTTGGCCCAGTATTGATCCCTGGGGAACCTGCTTTTGACAGGTTGACAATTTGAAAATGATCTGTTTACCTCCACCTTCTGGGTGCAACTTGTTAGCCAGTTCCCCACCCACCACACAGACCACTTGTCTAGACCATAACACATTGGTTTCTCTAGGAGGTGGCTGTGGGGAATGTCCACCGTTTGTCCCAGGTTGCTATGTTACTTTGTCATAGAAGATGATCAGGTTTCTCAAGTGCTATTTGATGATGAAGAACCTGTGCTGGCTTTTCCTAGTCATTTGACGTCATCTGACTTGTGATAGCTCACAGGAGGATTCAGTCCATAGCTTTCCCAGAGACCTAGGTAAGACTGATGGACCTATAATTTCTTGGATCCTCCTGTAATAAGACCCCTCCTGTAATAAGGGTGACATTAGTTTCCTTCTGGTCTCTGAGGTCCCCAGATCTCCATGACTTCTCAAATGTTATGGAGAGCAGTCTCACAACAACATCAGCCAGCTCTCTTAATGCTGTTGGGTGGGTGATGTCTGTGCCCATCGATTTATAGGGATCAAGCTCCTATAACAATTCACATATCCACCCCTTCTTCACTGGCAGTGGGTCTGTGCCTGTATCAACCTGTATTTCTGTTCCCAAGGTCTGGAGCCCAGCAGTGATGGTCAAGAGCTCTAAAAGTTTGAAAAAGGTTTAATTTTTTTTTTAAAGTTTGAAAAAGCCTTATTTACCACCATCCTCTGGGTGTGGCCTGTCAGCCAACCCCCCACCCACTGCACAGGCCACTTGTCCAGACTGCAGAGCATCAGTGATGATGCAATAGTGCAAGGCAGTGCACCGAGGAGATGTAGCAACTGCTAATAGACCAAGTACTGCCTCAGCTGGCCCCCTTTGCTCTAAACTAGACAAGGTATGTGCAGTATGCCTCAGGTGTAGTAATGAATCAGTGTTAGGCACAAGAATTCTGTCTCTCTTATTGTGTTTCTCTCACTATTTCACCATATGGCTACAACTGTCACCCATGGACATAAAAGCTTCTGGATGACAGCTTTTTAACCAGACTGTCAGGCTGATGTTTGGGTAACAAGATTTTTAAAAATGTCTTACTCTTGATACATGTGTTAATCTCAAGGCATGGAATCTAACAACTCTTTCCTTACCATAGCAGTCAGTGTGAAGGGTCAAGTACAGCCAAAATGCCACTCTTGTGCTTCCTGGGGCTTCTGAAGAGCCCCAGCAAAAGTTGGATTTATCTCAGAATTTGCCTTCCCTAGCACTCATTATCCCTAATTTTCACAGGCTTTTGATGTATCCAGGGGCCTGTTCTGCTGGCTTGGAATTTCTCAGGCACAGAAATTTCTGTTTAGCCATTTCTTTGTGGCTTAGACATCCTATTTACACCAGGGCTGAGGCTGTGGACTGAGCTCAAGATCCAGCACTCTGTCCAACTCAAGTAGCTCTTGGAGTTGTTGGAGAGACTGCAAAGTGAAAGGGATAAGATGCAATTTAAAATAGGATTTTAATTGCACAATGTCTTCCCTAGTTTGTACCAAATATCGAGAGACTGTACTGTATTACAACTGCAAGTCTTCATTATGCTGTACTATAACTGCAAGTCTCTATTATGATGCGCTTCATTTCATTTTTACCCATTTTATGGCTGTCATTTGCATTTCTTCATTTTGTGTACAGAGAAATAAAACAGGAAAATGGTAGTATTGCAGGAGAGGATTTTGTTTGAGATGAGCAGGAGGAGGAGCTGGTTGAGTTTCGGCTTTGTGTTCTCTTGTATGTGTCACAATCAACCCTTTCCCCCTCTTTACATTTTAATTTCAAGTGGAAAAAGAATGAAAGCTATCTGAAAGATTTAAAATCTTGCCTGTAGAATTATTTACCCAAGTAATATACTACATTTTTTTCACTGCCTCCTCGTAGCATAAAACCTTTTTCAAGAGAGGGATACCGTAAGATTAGCATTAAAATCAAGCAAGCTAAATAAATGAAGCTGTAGCTTGGGTATAAGTCAAGCACCCAACCCCTGCAAAGGATCGTTCTGACTGTGAGGAAGCTTTTCCTTATGTGCCATCTTGAGCTTTTTTATTTATGTCCAGAGAGAACCACTTGAAAGGAGCTCTATGGCTTTTCAATGGCAATTATAAAAGCTACATTTCACACGTTGTGTGATTAATGGGGCTATTACTTTGGCTGAGTTCACTCTGGTTTAACACACCAGGGTTTTTCCCCTCTGTGGTTTCTCTGGTAAAATGACAACTAGTTCATACCAAATGGCAATGTTCATCTGTTGCAAATTATCGGAAAGACAGAAAGAAAGGCCTTGGGTTTCTCAGCTTTGTAAGTACACTTGCTGATTTTTCTGGGACAGTCACATTTATATTGACAAATGGCCTCATAAAGCCAGTAAAGTACAACATTTGCAATCAAGGGATGAGCAGTCTGCCTCCTGAAACTGCGCTTACTAACTCTTCCCCTGATTCTCCTTCCCAGCAACAAACCCTTTCATATGTATGTTTAAAAGGAAAAGTAAATACTCCTTCTTGTGCTCCTCAGCTGTATTTATTTGCGCCTGGCTGCTTGCCCTGAGGCATCAGAGATGTCTCCAAAGCCTATTTATTTTCCTTCTGCCCCCCGCTAGCTAACTTGACAGCAGTGCTAATATGGGCCAGAAAGCTGTTCCAGTCAGAGAGCAAACTGCAAAGGCTTTTTTGGATGTATCAGCATTACACCGGCTGTGTACAGCAAGTAGAAAGAATCACAGAGACACAGATGGTAGGGGTTGGAAAGAACCTCTGGAGATCATCTAGTCCAAGAGTCTCAAGAGCTTTAGGGACACTGGGTGAAGGTCCAGACAATGCAAGAGGGCAGGTAAACCTATTTAAAAGTAAGTAGGATTGAATTTTAGAGTACTGTTATGAGCTATTAGTAAACTTTTATAGCCAGAAAACTTCCGGTGTTTAGTTATTCTGATTTAACTGTGCCACTGAAAAGGGATTTAAGGTGTAATAGATCACTTTTCATGCAAAGTATGTATCCATTTGCATGTATCCTTTTGTCCATAGAGTGATTTATATCAAAGGTCATTCTTCCTATTTCTGTTGCCTCACCATCATATCTGCACTAGTGTACTCTTCTACTTCTTCAGTTAAGCTGCAATATGGACTTGTACATTTGCACTAAAAGCAGTGTTTAGAACTTGCTTTCAAGTCAGCAGCTTTTCCCAAAGATGTTCAGATTTTCCAGTCCTCTGGAAATTGTCTCATTTGATTTAAATTTTTCGTCTCCACTGTACATTTTAAAAGAGGACTCAGAAGTCTTAAAGCATCACCCAGTGCTCCCAAGCCCTTCCACACAAAAGGGCTGATGGCAGGCCTATGAGATTTTGGGGCAGTGTTTAGTGGCAGGAGCCCATCGAGTGTCATCCTTGCCTTGGCATCATCAACACAGCCTCAGGTCTCAGGCAAAGGTGCACCTGCCCTGCTGTCCAGTACAGGCTACAGGATGCTGTTGTTTGGTGAGCCTGAGCTTCTGCTTACAGGGATTGAGGAAGAGCTGGGGAGAAGATGGAACAGAGGTCTCAGATGAGAGAATGAAGGTGCCTGTGTACCAGAGCACATCCCAGAAGCTACAATTGCCCTGGTACTCAAGACAGAACTGAATGGTCAGCTTAGCTCACGTGAGCTGTCTGCTGTCTGCCACAGGCTCTGCAGCAGGCCTCTGCTTTGTGCTACTTATCTGTAATCGCTCTGAGAGATCAGACCTGTCTCTTGGCTGATGCTCATTGCTGGTGGGGAGAAGTGGGACATAGACTTGCCTGGGGCCAGGAGCAGCACTTGGGGCCAGAGGTCCTCTCCACGCTGTGTGCTGTCTCATTTCCAGCCTCCTGGGAGTGGGGAGGCACACAAGCTGGAGACCAACTCAGCCACATTGCATGGAGGGCTGGCATGGCTATCGTCTTGATCTGTCCTCAACAGCAATCCTAAAACCTAGCAAGCTGTGACCTCTGTCCCTCTGCTTCCAGGAACAGTGAAAGAACTGGGTCAAATTTCCTCCTTTTTCCTTCAGAAATGACAGGCTCCAGCCCCTCACACTGCTCAGAGAGGGACCCTGGTCACATAGGCTACATTGCACAAGGCAGACAGAGTTCAGAAGCTTTGCTGGTGGCAAATTTAGGTGCTGCAAAAAGGAGTTCCTTTGGCCCTGCTGACAAGGCACAGATTATCCTTATATTGTGAGAAACCTATTACAAACCTGGCTGGCAAACTTATTCTTAATATTGTTTTATAGGGCTCTGAAAAAGACTACAAGCTGTGGGTGATTTCAGGAAGAGAAGATGCTCCTTACCCTCTCATTGGTAAGTTCCTGACATGGTTTCATTTTTAAACATTCCCTCAGTTTTTAGCGCTGAAGGAAGCAAGAAATACAGAGAAGACTGACAGTTTCCTCTTTTCTTTGTTTTTTTTCCCTCTGTTTTCTCTGTTACTTCCTGTCATGCAAGTTTGTCTATTTAGGGGGCTAGTCAAATGCTGATCTTTTGCTTTGGAGAGCAATTGTCTGCTTTCGTCACTAAGAGGTTGCAAAAGTTCATTTATTTCTGCCCCACTTTTGCTGTATGAGCCTACAGTGAGCCTCTCCACTCACCTCCTCTCCTGGAGCCAGTCCAGCCTTACCATATTTCTTCCTACATTTCCACAGCATTATTTATTCCCCTCCTCAGTAAAACTCAGCAGTTCTGGGAAATGTTCTGTTCTTCCACAACTCGAGTTAACTGATTCAAGAGTTCTTTTCCAGCCCTGTATTTCTCTAACTGGCTTGACAGCAGCCCTCTGATTAGGAGCAAATTATCACTTAGTCACTATCTAAAATGTTTTTTAAAACATTTCCTCTCCAGGAATCAACCCAAAGCTCGGAAGTGATTGGATGGAATGATTTGATTTTGGCCCATGCTTCACTGAGAAAAAAATTCTTGTTATTAAGAACCTTTCCCTGTAGAAGCCCAGCATTACTAGACTAGAACAAGAAAAATGAGTGGATTTTCTGCTTTCCTCTTGCAAATCTATCTCCAATAAATCTTAACATTCCTTCTTAAAGCAGCCTTAGCTACAAATACGTTGCTGGAGTCAGACATTAATATTTATAACATGTCCAACTTCTACACATTAAACCCGAAGTGGGAAAGGCCTTTCTGATTGACTGACTCTCACTGTAAATTTGGGTTACAATCTTTCCAAAAGAGGAATCTGATACAAAACTGATGCTGCTCATGATATTTATGCAGAGGTCTATCAGATAAAAACAGCTTTTATCATCAGTAGACATCAGAAGCAGAGTCTAACTGTGCTCCACAGAGTCTGACTGTGCTTTGGCTTCACACTGCCTACAACCTCAGACAACATCTCTTCGAATCATAGAATGGTTTAGGTTGGAAGAGACCTCACAAGATCATCCAGTTCCTACCCCCTGCCATCGGCAGGGACACCTCCCACTGGAACAGGTTGCTCAAGGCCTCATCCAACCTGGCCTTGAACACGTCCAGGGAGGCAGGAACCACAACCTCCTTGGGCAACCCATTCCCCTATCAGTGTGCAAGTTAACTAAGACCTCTTAAGACTGCATCCATATTTAATGTATATCAACTGCCAGGTCTCTAAACAAGTCCAAAAAATATCTTGCTGATGGCATTTTTGAAAGTTCCTCCAGAAATAAATTGCCTCTGTGTAGTCCCCAAAGATGCTGGTTAGTGCCAAGCGTAGCTCATTTACATTAGCCCTGTGATTAACATTTCCTTCCTGTTTCAGCCTTAGACAGGAACCATAATTGTGTCTCATTTGACTGAACTGATGGTGGTTGCATGAAGAGGGAGGGAAGATCGCTTTCACAATGGGCTTTTTCATTTTGCTTGTTTAGCAAAAATCTCATTTCTTGCCAGAACCAGTATCTAAATTTTCAGTGTCACAAGTAAAGCTGTAGAAAGAATAAACAGTGAATTCAGAAGTAGTTAATTCTCTTTTTTTCTCTGATGAGTTTTTATGTGATATGTCTGTAGTAGGTCTGATTTTATATTTATGTCACTTTAGCTACACTGACCACAGTAACTCTGTCAGTTAAAGATTTTATGCCAATGTAAATATGCAGAAATACATAAATGCATCAATTCTGAGATCAGTGAGAGAGAAAGTGATGCAGGCCAACGTGCAAAATCTGCTTTTCCTCCAAGGCAGATGGAGTTTTGCAAGTCTCCAGTCAATCCAACACCGATTATTCTGATTTCTCTTTGAACAGGGCACGAATTTCCCTTTGGAATTAAAATGAGCCACATTCGCGATGCTATGCCCCATGGATCAAAGCACTGTGCCTGCCCTAGGCAGCTTCAGGGGTCCTTCTTGACAGAGCAGCTGCCCCAGGAGCTGCAGTGCCAGTTTGTGCTGAAGCCAAGCCGCCTGGCTGTGTGCCAGCAACTGAATGGTACGTCACCCCTCTCACCCCAGCATCCTTCACCCACAGCCAGGCTACCTCCCTGGCTGTGCTGTAGAGAGGAGACCTGCTGCTTTTGGAGGTGGGGGCTGTGGAATGCAGAGAGAAGTGTGCAGATGTACCTTCCAGCTGCAATGTAGCTCTCCCTGATTGGAGTGTGCTGTTGTGTATGTGTCATCTTTGTAAGTTACATTTTGACAAGTTGCCTGTCAAGCAACTGTTCTAAACCCAGCAGAAGTACAAGATCTCTGCCCTGCATTTTTTTTTTGTAAGTCTGTTAGATGAGCTTTTCTCTGCAGTGCTTGCTGTGCTCTGTACCAAGGCAGAGTGGATTTACAGTTCAGGAGTCAAGGCTCGAATTCAGCACAGAATTCCCATACAGCATTTGGCAGCATTCCTTATCTCGACAAGGTACTTAGAGCAATGCCCTCCCCCCTACCCCATACACACACACTGGGACCCTCACATGGCAAAGCAGCCTAGGCATGTACTCGAGTGCCTAGGTGAAGTGAGCAAATACTCCTTTATTTCAATTCTCTGAGTAAAATGAAGACAGTAACTTTTTCTTTGATGCTAAAAAATGAGCACCTGTTCTCTGTTTTGCACTCTGTTGTTCGTGACACGATGACTGCTTACTGCTCATGAATAAAACAAATGAGAAGGTTTTTGCAGGATTTGGGCATTATACTGAAAACTTTGCCGGACAAAGATGTATCCCATGTGTTTTTGTTGTAGTTAACACATTGGCATACTCATCTCAATTAGGAACTCGTCCCTACTCAAAATAATAAAAACAACATGCATGCTGTTATGCTCCTCAATAACCAAGATCTGCTACAGCATATGGATAGAATCCATTTGTAATAATTTTAGAAATTAAATACAGAGAGGCTATACCTGTGCTTATTACAAATTATTCTGGAAATGGATTGCATTTTATATAAATTAATTTCCTTTCCACATGCCTTCACCCACCCACCCCCTCCCCAACCCCCCTTCCCAGTAATTTGTATCATATATTACTTCATGGCATAATTTAAGAATGAGGCAATCTAGCAAAGGGGTGTAATTAGGTTTACAGGCCCCACTTGGCAGCTGACGTTGACTGGCAAGAGAAAATAGAAATGCAAATCAAGCCTGTAAAGTTCTAATGCAGATGTGTTGTCAGCAGTGCTGTGCAAGCTGCAGGAGGGAAAGCAAGGCTGGCTTTGGGGCAGCAGAAGCCTGGGGTGTCCTGCAAGTCATGCACAGGGACTGTGCTAAGTGGGAGAAAAAGGCTTTCAGTCCTTTCATCTTTCTTGCTTTCATCAGACAAAACCTCTCAAGGTGATGCATAGGTCTGGCTGCTTGCAAACCAGATTATCTTGCACACAGAACTGGTCACTGAGCTCTTAACTCCTCCCGTTTTGGTTTTGGGAATTCACAGAATTGTCAGGGTTGGAAGCGACCTTGCAGATCATCTATTTCCAACCCCCCTACCATGGGCAGGGACACCTCACACTAGATCAGGTTGCTCAAAGCCACATAGAGCCTGGCCTTAAAATCTTCCAGAGATGGGGCTTCCACCACCTCCCTTGGCAGCCTGCTCCAGTGTCTTACCACCCTCATGGTGAAGAGCTTTTTCTTAGCATCCAATCTGAATCTAGCTACTTCTAGTTTTGCTCCATTCACCCTAGTCCTATCACTACCTGACACCCTAAAAATTCCCTCACCAGCTTTCTTGTCAGCCCACTTAAGATGCTGGAAGGTCACAATAAGGTCTTCTCAGAGCCTTCTCTTCTCCAGACTGAACAGCCCCAACTCTTTCAGTCTGTTTCCATAGGAGAGGTGCTCCAGCCCTCTGATCATCCTCATGGCCCTTTTCTGGACATGCTCTAGCACATCCATATCTTTCCTGTAATATGGGCTCCAGAACTGGACACATTACTCCAAGTGGGGTCAAAGGATATCTTGTGTGCAAGCCAAGCTCATCTTTAAGGCTGGGGGGAGAACTTAACAAGCACTTGAAAGGTGTCTGTCAGAAGGATAAAGCCAGTCTCTTTTCAGTGATACCCAGAGATAGGATGAGGGGCAGTGGACATAATCTCAGTCACAGAAAAATTCCATCTCAGTGTGAGAAAAAACTTTGTTACTGTGAGGGTGATGGAGCACTGGAACAGGGTGACCAGAGAAGTTGTGGAATCTTCTTTTGTAGAGATCTTCAAAACCCACTTGAACACATTTCTGTGTGACCTACCCTAAGTGGCTTTGCTTTGCAGGGGGTTGCACTCAATGATCCTGAAGGTCCTTTCCAAACTCTAGCATTCTATGATTTAGATGAGCCAGCAAGAATCAGTGTTGTTATTAGGTAACCACTAGGCTTACTGCCACATACAGGGCAAATTTACAGGGAGTGAAGTGTATAACCCCACATTTCACTGCCCACACATGCTGTGCTATTGCTTCCCTGCATGGATACCGCTGTGCTGGACCTGCTGTCTCTTCCAGAGGTAGCAAGGAGCAGCTGCCCAGTTGTACCAGCATGCACCAACCATGCTTAGGCAGTGTTGTAGGTGTTGGCAGGCAGACATAACTGGCAACCAACCACCACATCAAATAAGTAGCTGTGTGGACACCAGCTGTGGTGGTGTAGTTGCATCACCTGTCCTGACACTGTGGTTTAGAAAAAGTATAGAAGAATTTACTGTGTGGAGGAGCTGAGTTATTCCTGTTTCTTCTTCTGCAGCCTTTCAATATGTAACAGGAATGGTCACCTACCAGTTAAATGCAGCCATTAAGTAGTGCTCATGAGCATGTCTAAAAAGGTATTGTAATTAGCAATGTGCTTGAAGTTTAGCTTGCGAGAACTGACTGCTGTCAGTGGCTAGTCTGTAATCCAAGTGATTATTTAAAAGAGAAAGCAAAATTTCAACAAGTCAGTCTCAATACAGACAGGAGGTCTTTGAAAATTGTTTCACACTTAGGGGGTTGATCAGAAAGGATCCTATGTTGTTAAGTAGATTTGAGGTTTTATTTAGAAATTTCTGATTAGTTTGCAAGAAGAGGAAATGCCACTTGCTTGGCTGGCACACTGCCTATGAATAGAAATTCCCTGTGAGCAGAATAGGCAGCTGCTGTGAGCTCTGAACTAGAGCTGCCACCAAAGACATACTGCCTTTTTTTCTGATTCTGGCCTAGAATAATCAACCAGAGCAAGACTCTGATATTTTCTTATGGAATGTGTTGGTTTGAGCTAATTGGAGAATTTGTGTGAGAAATTAGACTGCTGCCTGAGAGTGAGAAATTAAACACTGTGTCCCTTCACCCAGTTTTGACTGAGAATTAAGAAAGAAGGTTGTTTTAGAATGTTCCCAAAACATCCAGATAAGCCAGTGTGCTTGCGCAGT
>VWZI01002874.1:101314-131586 GCA_013396835.1 Psilopogon haemacephalus | reverse complement strand
CCAAACTTCTGCTATTCATTTTCCTCCAAAATAGCATCTTTTCTTAATTTTCACTTCCACTGATGGTTGCTGTTATGTGAATAGAACTCCAGGTGAAGCAAACCATATTCGTATGCTAATATCCAGCTCAGCTGAAAGAAAAATGTTATTTTGAAAGTTATAGGTTAGTTATGTTCTCCCAAAACATGATGTATCAAGTAACACCTTAGATGCTGCCAAGTTTATATTTCTTAAAGCTTTGGACTGCTTAAAATGTATATCCTCCATATTAATTTTTATGAAAATAATTTTTCATCAGACTTTCACATTTGTATGTTCACATTTTGAATTAAACTGTAACTTTTCATCCCATAAGCCTCTAATGAAATTACTTCCACCCATTCCCAAAGGGAGCATGATTCCCAAGAATGGAATGACGTATAAGGAAAATCACTATTTGGCCTAAAAAACAAGTGTAGTAAAGCATAGGAGAGAAAAATCTGGTATTACACCATAATCCTTGCTTCTACCCTCCATAACAGCAGAAAGCAAAGTGTTTGTTGATGCGAAGGAACCATCTGATAGAAAGGTGCATAAGGTAGTAAAGCAGCTAACTCAAAGCTGATTGGCCTTTGAAAACATCTAGAAAAGGAAAAGTGTAATGGAATAGGTTTTTCCCAGATAGCACTTTCATCATAAACACCCTCAACCCACCCTTAGCAGGAGCCTGTGCTGTTAAGAAGACTACACTGGCTAATGTTGAGAAAGGCCATATGAAAAAAACCTGTTTCTATCCCAGTTTGGGTCTTTCCTTCTCTGTACACTACAACTAGGAGCTTCAATTAGTGGTGCTAATGTGCTAATGAGTTATTTAGCACAGTTCAGCTCTGTATGAAGTCAGCAGGCTGAGGTTTGCCATCCCACACTTTGCAGTAAGTGCTGAAGCTGTGATCCAGCAGTGCAGTGTCTGGTGATCCTCTTAAGAGTGTGGGTAAAGCAGCACATTCTGCACACACACACAGGTATGTGCTTGGTGGACTAGGCTGAGCAGGATGCCAAGAGCTGGTTGAGTTCATGACATTTTTTCCTTTGAAACCATAGCTACCACCACAAAACAAATACTGGAATTAGAATCGAAATGCTTTTCTTCTAATAAACACCTTTCTCTGTTCCCAGACCTAAGCCAAAAGTCATTTAAAAGGAAAAGATCTATCATAAATTGGGCTTTTTGGCGTGGCCCAGGCACTCACTTGGACAATGCACCCCTCTCTTCAACATCTGCTGCTCCTGGGAAGCTCTTTGGCCTCTTGCTAACAGCCATCTGTGAAGATGACAACCTGCCCAAACCCCTCTTGGTGAGTCTCAGGCTCAGGGATATCTATTTACAGTATTGCAATTTCTTTGTGTCATGAATGAGGACATGGGGACACTTTGTAGATGGGACACTGAAATTGCCCAAGTAAAGAAAACAGAATGAAACCTCCTTTGTGATTCTCAGCAAGAGAACCACATTGTTTTTTTAAAATATGCTGTGGTCAGGCCTGATTAATAGCAAATAGCTTGAGAAATGTATGTGATCAGTCAGCAGCTCAGGGCTATTTCTTCTTCATAGTCCATGCTACAAGGCTGGTTCCCTAATCCTCACTTACTCAGTGTGAATAAATGCCACATTCAAACCCAGTTTTTAAGCCACTCCCAAGATCTCTGTAAAATCCCCAATTCCATACATGTATCATCTACTGTCCTTCATAGACAGTCCACACGTGCATACAAATACTACCTGTGCCTCAGTAAACAGTTCCAGAGCATTTGCTTGAAGGCATCCCAGGGTAGGCAAGAACTCCGGGTCCTCATTTCTGATCTGACAGCACCACTGCAAAATTAGGTGGGAACACAGAGGCTGCAGGAGCATCTTTTCAGCCTGTCCTGAGGGAGCACTGGTACTGTGGGTGCCCTCAAAACCAGTCGAGGAACATAAAAAAAGGTTTTCTGAGAGCCCATTCCTAGGCATAATTCAGGCAGATGTGCGGCATTTTTGGTCAGAACAGAGGGCTGCCCTGTTGTCAATGCAGTAATTGGAATGTTTACAGAGCAGGAGTGAGCCACCCAGGGCCGGGCCCTTTATCCTGACAGCCCAACTTTCAGCTGTAACAACTTGCCAGAACCCCACTGAAATCAGCAGGGTTACACCAGTTTATAGGAAGAGATGACCTGTCTCTTAAGCTTGTGCTTGATCTGCTGCTTTATCACTGCCTGAATAGTGAATCATACCAGGACTGTTCAGGTCTTTTAATACTGTGGGTTTGTTATTTTCTTTTGAGGGTGAAGTGTGTGTTTTTAACATTTTTGTTATCTAAATAAGTCCTCTGGAGATGACATCTGTAAGAACCTTCTTTCTGAGAGATAAACCAATGCTACGTTTCAGAAATTACTCCAAAACATAAATATTAGTAAATTCCTGTCTGAAAAAAATCCAAGGTACTAAGCATAGACTCACAGCTTTATAGGCTTTGTGCTTTGAATCTTAAGCACTCTGATTATGCCATAAAATATAACTTATTTCTGATTTCATGCAGCATCTCTGGAGAACAGAATACTTTATCTGAGGGCCTGTGTGAGATTTACCTGCAAGAGAAGGGAAATATGAGAGATGAATGCTGCAGGCACATCTGTGCCTCAGAGTTTCAAGCTTGCTTTCACAGCTGAAGAGTTCTCTTTTAACTATTGCCACACCAAATTGTCTTACACCATTAGCTTCATTGTGTAATTTTACCTGGGTTTGCCACTCTAAGAGGGGCTTCTCAGTTTTGTCTTCTGGGTCTTTTATAAAAAACATATTTTCAAAGTATTCGTTGTTGTGCTAAGATCCTATGCTGTGAGACTCAGCCCCTTTTGAATGTAGAACTCAATCTCTGCAAAGAAAAGGGAAATACTGACATGAGTCCTGCTGCCATGAAGGTGCTCTTTTAAAGTGACTGCACTTACATGAGTGCTTGTCTTTTAGTTGCCGCAAGAGCAAGAAAGAAACATTAAAGAACAACAGTAAAAATTATAATTTCCACTAGACCTAGTTGTACTGCTTTGTGTCAGAGAGACCTGCCTTACAGCCCAGACTAGCAAAATCACCAAATCCCACTGCTTAGCCATCACTGTTAGAGTAATGTTGGTGTCTTCCCCAGTGTTCTTCCCGTCTCTTTTGATGATGTGGCTCTTAGACCACTGTGTCTATGTGCATAATACCAAAGACCATCTGCATCCCCCATCCCTCAGGTCTGAGAGATGACCCACAAGACACAGCAGACAATTAAGCAACTGGAAAATACCATGTATATATTATCTCAAGAGAGATCTCTGATTTCAGTATTTCCTTTTCTGCTTGCTTTCCTCTCCCATTTAGCAGAAGAAAGCAGGCCCTCCTGGAGTTTTAATAGCTAGTCAGGAATTTGCTTGTTTTCCCTTTCCTTTTAAATATCTCATGTAGTGAGCTGCCTACCTGTTTGCTCCTTTGCAGCTACATTGGCTTCACAGGAGCTGTAAGACAAGTGTTAGCCCCTTCTGGGTAATCTCCCAAGTGGGATTACCTTGCCCCAGAGGAGGTCCTGCTGACAGCCCTGAGCTGCTTGCAGAGTAGGATAACTCTCACAAGAAGCAAAGAGGGCAAAAATTTGACCCAGATCAGCTGTAGAAGTGTAGATATTAACAAAGAATTTTCACAATTAGATAAAACCTCATTTTTTTTTGAGACATTGGACCTCAAATAGAAGTCTTTATCTCTGGTCAGTGAACACTAACAAGGAGTGAGAGTCTGACTTCTTCCTGCACAGTGATGTCTGTCTGAGGCTACTGTTAGATACAGATCTTTGGATTAGGTAGACCTGTTTCCATACTATGGTGTTTATGTATTTAAAGACTTGGCTAAAACTTGCACAGATACTGGAAGATCATGCAGAAGGTTAGTGGCAGCACAGTATATCTGTGGATGGTCTCCAAAATCAGTGCGCCAGATGACAGCTCTGCTGTGCAGTTTGGCATGGCTTGAAGGGTGAGCCATAACTTGTGTTTGATTTGTGAGCTTTTACGGGACTCAGAGGTTTCCACCTGTCGAAGAAGGGGCAAAGCTTCATTTTAATGGCACTAGACAATGGAATATACTACTGAGAAATCACCTTTCTCTTTTTGTTTTGTTTAGGACATGCTTTCCATCCTTTATCACGAGGGCCCTTCCACAGAGGGTATTTTCAGACGCTCTGGAAGTGCAAAAACCTGCAAAGAGCTCAAGGAGAAGCTTGATTCAGGTGCTGAGGTGGACCTAGCCTGTGAATCCATATTTGTGACAGCATCTTTGTTTAAGGTTTGTGAAGAATGTTCTTTTACTCCTTTTCAAGTGATAGCAGTGCAGATCTTGGGCACACACAAATAGGACTTTTCTCCAGGGACAGGTACAAAAGACAACTTCATAGACTAAATTAAGAAGTTGGCACATTAACATTGTGAGGATCCCCAAAGTAGGCTACCACTGAAGTAGAATGGGGAGGAGGACTTGACAGCTTGCATTGCTACCAGCTTTCCTGAGGTCTCAGCTATAACTTGGTCCTGTTACTTTCTTAATTTCTGCTTAAAGTCAATTAAATCCTATGTATTGGGTTTAAGCTAGCTACCCCTGAGCCCAAAAGCCCAATAAATACTCAATCTGATTTGGGAGTAAAAGATATAAAACTTTAACAATAAATAGGAGAGAAAAGGGTTTTCTTACAGAAGGTGGGAGAAAAGGGGAACCAGAATACAGGGTATGGGGAAATGAGGAAAAAAATAGAGAGGCTGGGAAGAAGGGGAGAAAGGGAACAAAATACATGAAGAGGAAGTACAACCTGTGGAAGGCAATTGAGTCCAAATACTGGGATGGATGATTTAATGATGGATGAAGGCAGGATGTAGGATTTCGATGCTGAAAAGCAGTTAGTCCAAGTTCCAAATAAAAATGGTGGTACCCTCCACATGTTGGCTGAGAGCACGTGGTGGTCTGGTAGCAGAGAGCAGCAAAGAGTTGCTCAGGCATTCAGGACAAGAAGAGGAGACAGAAGACAAGATGTCTCCCCTTTTATAGCAAGGTCCTAGCAGGAAGTGGGAGTGGCTAACCATGATACCTGGGAAAAGGTCAGACCACCCCTTGGGAGGAGTCAGAGTGATCTGGGTGAGGCTTAACCCTTTACATACTAGAAAGGCAGGTTTGCAGACCTATTTCCTCACTTGTCAGCAGTACCCTACACTATGGATCCTGGAGAGTGTATAGTGTTACCCAAGACACTTGGATTAACTTGACCTTGCATTATCTTTTCTTGTGAACTTGTACATTACAATCAAATGTTCCTGTGGAAAAAAGCGTTGCAAGCCTCCGGTAAAACTTCAGCTACAAGGAAGATCATCATATTTCTTTTTATGTTTTAGTGCAGTGTGTGTAGTTGTTGCTTAAAAGAAGTAGCAGTCTCCATTTTCAAGCAAGCAGTGCTTTGGTGGGATATTTTTATTGCAGAAAGCTGTTCCTGTTGCTACCATGCCTGTGATAGGTTTTCTTGGGAGAGACACCTTTGCTTTCCTTCTGGTGGGTTTAGAATGTGCCGTTAGGGCAGGATGGCTGCACCATGCAAAGTGCTGATGTGCAATACTCATCTCATGGTAACCGTTTCAGAAAGAGGCAATTGCTTAGCATCTATGACAGCAAAGAGTTACCGTTCAGGAAGCTAGAGTTTGAGCTTCTCCCCAAGTTGCAATAGTTTGTCTGCCAATGGTTGAGATATTAGGAAATGGGAGCAGCAAGACTATCCATGACTGGTGTAAGTACTCCTTTAGCAAAAGGGATTGATTAGGGGAAGGAAAGTAGGGCTGGCTTGGAATGCTTATGGTCTGCAGGTATTTGAGCTTGTCAGCTAAGGAGAAGAAGTGGAGTCTACAGATAAAGTTAAGTGATATGTAGAGACAGATGTTATGCAGCATCAAAATAACTGCTCCCAATGCAGGTTTTTTCAGTTCAGCAATAGCAGATGAAGCATCCAAATACCTCTAATCTGTCAGGAAAGGATGAGAAAAGGGCAGGAAATTTTCACTTTAGTACAATCCAAGGTGTTTTATCTCAGATGATATTATGCTGATCTCAGTTGCTGTGTGGAATGAGATGCTTGTCAGCTAGTGCTGTCCCACTGATACATCCTTTTGTATTTACATATCTCATTCCTACTCCCTCCTGGGCTCCAGAACAGCTGTTCACATGTTTTGTATTCTTTTCTCTTCGTAAGGATTTTCTTCGCAACATCCCAGGCAGTATTTTGTCATCTCAGCTCTGTGACAAGTGGGTCTCTGTGATGGATCAAGGAAATAACGAAGAGAAGATAAAAAGCATCCAACGGTAGAGTTACTTGTATTCTCGTTATTCTTTTCCCATAAACTTATATCCCAGCATTCAGAATCCAAAATATTCAATGTACAACTTACAATTACATATATTTTTTAATGGATGCTAAAAGTATGCAACAAAGCAGTCAAACTTAAACATATCCTTACATGTTTGCCTCAGAGGGACAGTTTTCTGACCATCTTGTCCTGCTTTCCTGCTTTTTGTGGATACCAGTAAATAAATGAAATATCCTTTCATAAAATATACTTCTTCTACAGGTAAATAGTGATATGACAAGTGGGAATGGCCTCAAGCTGCAACTGGTTAGCTTTAGACTAGATATTAGTTGGTTTTTTTTTCACAGGAAGAGTGGTCAGGTATTGGAATAGGCTGCCCAGGGTGGTGGTTGAGTCACCAGTATCGCCCTGTATATGTTTAAAAGTCATTTCAGTGTGCTGCTTAGGAATATGGTTTGAGGTGAACCTTGTAGAGTATGGTTATCAGTTGGACTTGGGTGATACTCAGACTCTATTTCAACCTGAATATTTCTGTTATTCTGTGAGATATATGTGTATATATATATATGCTGTTCAAGACCTGAATTTCTGCTTTATACCAAAGCAGAAGAACTCAAGGCCCTGGGGGAATATGTAGCTGAAATAATTTCTTCATATATTCCCCTTCATCCATCTCAAATATTAGTGACTTCTTTGAAGCCAGCATGGAATCGTGAATCAAACACTGGAGCACCTTGGAAAGTGAGCACAGCTTATGCCATGGGAGCTTTGGTCACTTGCTGACCTCACAGTGCATAGAGGCACTGAGGTCTCTATGCCACCTCAGTGACAATTTGGTGGCATAGAGAGACAGCTGAACTGTTTGGTTAAGGTAATAATGAATTATCAGGAAATTAGGTGAAACAGAATTTCATGTCATCCATTGTACTTGGTCCATTAGTTTGACAGAGGGTAATTTTAATTATGTAGTAGAGTGTTTTCTGTCTAAGAAAACTGTTCATGGATGTACCACAAGTGTCCAAGAAAACTGTTCATGGATGTACCACAAGTAAGGGAAAATGGTGAGCCTGCTCGACCTACTCCCTGGTTTAGTTAGTGGTCTATGTTACACTGTTTCTGTATTTTCATTATCTTGACTTGTGTGCATCAATAGAAAATGATTTTGTTTTGTCCAGTCACTAATCTGAAGAATTACATGTGTTTACGTTTCCAGGTTAATAGAGCAGCTCCCCAGAGCTAACGTTGTTCTCTTGCGTTACCTGTTTGGAGTGCTGCATGGAATAGAAATGCGATCTGAAGAGAACCAGATGAATGCATTTAACTTGGCTATCTGCATTGCACCTAGCCTGCTCTGGCCTCCTGTTTCCTCCACTCCTGATGTAGAAAGTGAATTTACAAAAAAGGTAAGAGACACTGCAATGTAGTTAAAAAACACCCCACCCTTCATCCTGGTCAACAGGGATGTTGGGCACAGATGTGAAAACAGTCAGTACCTCTTCAGATCAGAACCCGTCCTCTTATCATGACTTGAGCAGCATTCATCAATCTATTCTCATAATCTGCCTGGAAGAAGGAAAGGGAGTCATAAAGCAAGACCCAGTGTATTAGCAAAGTGTTTCTCTTGCTTGAAACATCTCTGGTTGTGGTGACTTTGGAACAGAAATGGAAAAAGATGTATACAGGGACATTTTTCATGGGTCTGGCTATTTTCCTGAGGCTCAGGAAATCTGAAAAGGAGTTTCTGACTGTGAAGGGACACAGCATGGATGCAAAAGGATTTATTCCTCTTCCTTATCTGTAATGGTGAGCTTGCCCTGAGCAGAATGATGGAATATCTAACATGACATCTCTCCCTGTTGCTTTGTTGCAGATTTCTAGCCTGGTACAGTTCCTCACTGAGAATTGCTGCAGGATTTTTGGAGAGGAAATCACCTCTCTCTTTGGAGAAATACTGATGACATGCAAGAGAGAGAATAGTTCAGGTAATACAGATAATGTTTTGATCCTGATAGATAACTAAATTTAATCAGGAAAAAGATCAGTATATTCCACAGAGGAATGTTGTTCCCTCTTCATGTGGTGTTCCCAAATACTGCTGTTCTCTTTCCTTTGCCCAGAGTATTGGTGATAATCAATGATTTAACTTAACAGATCTGGACCATGTCATGAAATGCTCTCCCAAATAATCCACTTGCTCCTATTTCAGGCATCTGAGCCTCTGTTAAAAAAAAAAAAAAAAAAAAAAAGTCTGGAGAAAGTTTCTTCTCAAGTCCGGAATTTTTATCCCAGCCTATGTTCTATGTTTTGCCTGAATATTGAGAAGTCAGTGACCAACAGTGGTTATAATACAACTGTCACACCATTATATCAGGGTTGAAAGTGTCTAAGTGTCTATTTTTCATTGTTAGAATAAAAACATCTGCAGAGTTTAAATGGAGCATCCAGATTTTGCTACTAGCACAGAAAAAATCATGGAACTAGTGACTAAAAATGCCTGACAGACTAGCTGGCTTAGCATTCCAGAATATCATGAATGTTCTTTTTCTCTCCAGCTCTGTGATATTATCAATTTTGACTGGAGTTTTGGGCCTCTCCTTAAAAATATTTCTAAAGCAGTGTTTCTGTAAAATATATTTTGGCACACTGACACATACTAAAAGTGGTAATGGTGCTTGCTCTGGCATGTCAGGCTGACAGAAAATGGCTGTCCCAAGCTCCTCATGCTCTGCCTCCAGTGAAATTTGGGGAAATCTAGTGAAATTTGGCCTGCTCTTTCCCCAGTAGTGTAAGCATATGGTATCTGCTGTGCTGGGACTCTTGAGAGCTCAGACCCATGATAGCTTATGGCAGCTGAACAGGTTTTGAGGCATGCACTGAGGCATGGTGGCCACTCATGCATGAACTCTGTCTGCTGCAAACGTGAGCTAAGTCAGCTTAGGGTAGCCAAGAGCAAGAGAGATTTAATGTCACTCCAGTTGCTGCATATACAGAATAGGGCCCAGGTGTGCACTGGCCAGTGGAAATGAACTGACTGTTTAAACTGACACTAGAACTTTCTTCATAACATTGCTCTTTAAAATATTATATTTTCTGGAAGACTACTAAAGTGTGAATTATGCCCTGTTTTCTTATTTTATCTAAAAGAAGGGAAGAAAGGTTAAATGTTGCTTTTAACATTCAATAACAAGAAGGAAAATTCAATAAATTACTGAGTCAATATCCTGTATATAAATTATTGCTTATGGCTGTAATACCTGCTACTAACCTTTCATATTTAAGAACAATAACAACAACAATAAGACACAAACAACAGCAATAAGAAATGTAACCCTTAATTGTTTGTGCCATTATCCTGTTTCTGGACTGAGCTGCAACTTAGCACACATTTAATTTTTTCCAGTTCAAAATCAGGCAGTGTCCTTTTCTGAAATCATTGCCATTTCTGCTTGAAGAATCTGTAAAGGGCAAATGCTCCTTAAAGGAGACTTGCAAAAAAACCAAAAACAAAACACCCAAGCAGCTGCTTGTCAGCAGGGTGGTTCAGTCACTGATGTGTTAACACTCGGTTTGTCCTTGCAGATGCTGCTTCTCTCCATCTGAATGACTCTTCCTATGACAGCCTGGAAAACGAGGCAAATGATGAAGCTGACTCTTCTTCTAGCGACTGGATAAAGAACCGAGATCAGGATAACAGGAGCAGGGAGTCTGTCTTCACTCTGAGTGACGGCGATTCTGAGCAGACGGAGGTGGACGAAGTCCAAAGTAAAACCAAATCGAAGCAGCTGACAATTTCTGCTGACGTACACCGAAAGTTTTCGTCACAAGAAAACTCAGAGAAGGAGTCTCTCTGCTCCAGCTCACGGAGCTTCTCTTCAACAGCTACCTCAGGCACTCTCAAAACCTTGAGGAGACACAGGCGCTCCTCAGAGCCCACAATTGGCCTCCTTGCACCCAGCTTTGGCCACACTGCTGATGGTCATGAGAAGGCAACAAGGAAAGCCAGCTGTGATGTTGTCCTATCTCACGAAGATGAAGACTATCTCCATCAGCTTCGGTCACTGCAGATGGAAGGACAAAAGCTTATCAATCAGAGCTTGATTATAGGGATTAGTATTGGTAAAAATGACAACACAAACCAAAACATTGAAAAGAAAGACTTGTCCCATTGCCTCCTGCCTCCAGCTCTAGAGGGATTAAATATTTGCTCAGGATTTAGTTCTTCTAGCCTGTCTTCTCCTGGAACATCTCCATCTGTGTCATCGATGAGCTCTCTGGACAGTGCTTTCTCTCAGTTTTCAGACCACTCTGTGTTTACCCCAACTGAAACCTCCTCCCCTTTTGATAGCACTTTTCTGTTGCTAAAGAAGCGTGACGACGCTGCTCCTGAAGCGGCCAATGACTGTTTGGTTACACCCAGTAAGCTCCCACCATCTTCACAACCTACTCATGCTTCGGCTGAGGGGCGCTTGGTGGAGCCCAGCCACAGGCCAGCACCCCTGAAAGCTACTGATGGAGTCAACTGCTATTTGTTTAAGCCTGACATTCAGTCATTACCTCTGAAAGTCACTGAAAGAGACAGACTTCATGATCCAAGATCAAAGAGGAGGTCCAGAAGAGCATTACAGCTATCCAAAGTTTGAAGAGACTGACCAGAGCTTTTTGTCAGAGGAATCTTAACACTCCAAATAAACACCAAGAAGGAAACGCCTTTGGTGTTGATGTGTGTTCATTGTAAGTTTAATATCTGGGTTGTTCAAATTTAATTGAGCAGTTCCTCAGATTCCCAGGTTTTCTTTTTTTAGGAAACTGAGTAATGTTCCCACATAAAGCTTTGCAAGAACACTATAAAAATTATTAAAATTGCTCAAAAGCAAGCAAATAGAAATCTCCAGAAAATCTGGAAGGGTCCTGGGAGGTACCTGAAAGTAGTACCCTGTTCTTGGAGCCTGTCATGGCAGCGGGGTCCATTCTGGGCCTCTACCCTTGACCACTCCTGTGTTGAGCCTTGCGGATGTGAGTCCCAGTCCTTTGTGGTTCTGATGTAGCGTGCAAAGTCAGCATAGATTCCATAACTGTGGTATGATACTACTGTTCTGCTACCGATGGGTATTACCATCATTGTCCTCCAAGGAGTAAGTGTGTTGTTCTCTGTGTGTTTATGAGGTATGTTCAATAGGTGTAGTTATTTCTTTCACGCTGCAAAAGAAAGAAAAACAGCAAAAAGCTAAAAAATATGTAAAGAGAAGTGCCGAAGCTTGTGACTAACACCTTGCAACCCTGTGTGTTCCATTCACTGTGCTCCCTTGGCTGTTCTGTTCGTGTTCTGAGTTGTGAATAGTTTCTTAATGTTGCTGTAAATGGCATTCTGTATTACTGCTAGCAGAACACATGTAATTTTATTATGCAGCATCTAAAACATCCTATAATATATTAAAAGTGATGCATTATCTAAATGCTTTGAGTTTGTATAATATATCCTGATAAATTTTGCTATTATATATGTTCTGGGGGGAAAAAAAAAAATGTGTATTTTTGTACTTGTAAGAAACTGCTGCTAATTTTACGAGTTCTGTTTTGTTGTTACAGCACTGGTATTGATGTGTATGCATTCAATGCTATATATTAAATATTATTTGTTATGTCATAAATTCAATTTATATTCTGTGTAGTTTTATTTTCAGCTCTCAGTTCTTCAACCTATTGCTGAAGCGAAAGTCCCAGTGATGCCACTGCAAATCTTGCATGAGGAAGGACTGCAGCAGTTTTCCTCCACTTTGTGTGGCATCGTTCATAGTGCATGTCATAATCCTCTTGACATTTGTAAATTTTAGTAATATTCAATCAAGAATTAATACCTTTTTGCTCTTTATCTAGAGAGATGAGGGTGTTTTCAGCTGATGAGGTACAGTTAGCAATATGGAGGTGCAGAGAGGTTGCAAGAATCACAAAATTGCAGAATTTAAAGGATTGAAAGGGCCTCAGAAGATCATCTAGTCCAACCTCCCCTGCCAGAGTAGGATCACCTAGAGTAAGTCGCACAAGAATATGTCTGGGTGGGTTTTGAATGTCTCCAGAGAAGGAGACTCCACAACATCTCTGGGTAGCCCATTCCAGTGTTTTGTCACTCTCACAGTGAAGAAGTTTTTCCTTTTCAGGTAGCATATATTAAGGTTGAGAGCAAGAAGAGGGGAGAGGGGAGAAAGGCACTGGATGGAAGCAATTTTTGTTCTTTAGTATTAGGGAGAAAGACAGCACAGATAGTGCTAAACTAAACACATCTGGATATGTGTGCATGCATACAGTGCTTCTGAAATTGCATTCATTCATTCATTACCTTTACATTTTCAAATGTCCTTTTCCATTGCAGTTAATACTGGCTAGTACTGAAGTTTCAGGTCCTGTTCTGCTCAACTTTGCTCTCCTAAAGGTGCTTATGCTCCTAAATCATTGCACAGTTCTGAAAAAAAGTCAACGCTATCTAGTGCACTAAGCCCTTTCCAGGTGTTATCAGCATAAAAGGTTTTTAGCTCTGTGTCAGACAGGATGGATGTGCTCCAGCAGATTTGGAGAGGTAGGTGGGGAGGGGATGTGTGATAAAAAAGTTATAAATATCCTGACTTGAAAATACAGAATCAGGTTTATTATTTTGGGCTGTAATCCTGCCAATGTCATCTCCGTAAGTGGAGGTGCATTTGTGGAGACTCACGTAATGCAATAAACCATCATGCACTTAGAGCTAGACCAGCATGTCTAATTGTGTGCAGGCTCAAAGACTTCACTGCAATTCCTTCTTTGTCATTTCTTTCCTATTCAGCTACTTTAATAAAAATGGTAATATGCAGAGTCTGATCTGTAATAGTCACATTCCAAAGGCAAAGTCCTTCGTATGTGTTTTGAGACCTGGCACCTAATAGCCCTGCTTATGCACCTCCTCTAAAACAAAAAAACATAGATGCTATTTCAAAGTAAAACAGCTACTCTGCATTTCATTTTGAACCGGTAAAAAGCAAATGGCCATGCTGCCAACATTACATCAAGTAGCAAATGCTGATTCATTGCAACAATAATAAAGGTTTTAGAAAAATCTCTGGTCTCTGCAATATAAATGTTCTGTCCTACAAATGATGTCTTCCAGCAAGTCGTTTATCTTTGCTAGTCGAAGTAAAAGTATATCCAAGAGTGCTTCAATGTGAAACAAATTATGTGCCTGCTTTCAAGCTGCAGCTAATGCTAGAGTGCTTTCTGATTTAAACATATGGTGAGCAAGCTGGGCATAGACCCAGTACAATTTAAAATGGTCTTCTGTCCTACAAGATGTACACCCTGCTGCTGCACGGGGCCTATTCTGTGGCGATCACAAAAAAAGAGCACTAATGGAGAAGATCACTGTCTGCAGCTCCTCGCAGAAGGAATTAAATGCTGTTAAGATGCAAAATTGATTATGCTGAACATTTTCAAAGTGTCAGATGTGACCTTAAAGACTGCAGTAGGCAGCAGCTCTTAGGTATGTTATTGTTGGGAAGCCAACAGTATGGGGGTGCCTGCTGCTCTCTTCCCTTCAGCTGAGATGAGATCTCAGGCCAAAGCAATATTAAACAGTACAGTTTATAATTTTTTTTTTAATGGCTCTGCTGATGACTTGTGAGAAGGTGTTAGGGTAAGGGTCACCCTGAGGGCTGAGCTTCCCCATCTTCCCTGGATCCAGCTGCATGTTCCAAGCACTGGGATCTCTGGCAAGGTCCTACCCAAGTGCCAGTCACTACAGGTCATCAGCCATTCGCTGGCAGTAGAGACTGGCAGCTTTAGAGAATGTGACCAACTTTAATGACAAATGGTATGTGAGATGATTGCAAAATGTTCTCTCTGGAGTGCTGCAGCCTTACAGAAACAAAATAGAATTAGAAGATAACTGACTTAAGGAAGAAACAGTGGCAATAACTCCTTATTCACTGCTTTCAAGCACACAAAATGAAGTAAACTAATAAATTACCTTTGTCTTGGGCTTTCTGTCCCACAGGCATTCAGGTCTCATCATTAATGAGCTTTTTACCTCTGTTTTACAAGTACTAACCATCATTCCTTTCATGAAATTTCAGAGATTAAGATCATGTGCACTTAAAGCAATTTGTTCTCAACATACATGGAAAGTTTTTGTCTGAAATCAATCTCTCTTTTTCTTTTTATGTGGACTTCTCCATATTACTCCATTTGTCTCATAAATACTCTTGCTTCATCCCTGCAAGCTTTACCTCTGCGGTCCAGCCCAATTCAGAGAGCAAAAAGACATATCCCATCTATTTTCTGCTTAAACTAGTTTATAGAATCATAGAATGGTTTAGGTTGGAAGGGACCTCAAGGATCCCCTGCCCTAGGCAGGGACACTTCCCACTAGAACAGGTTGCTCAAGGCCTCATCCAGCCTGGCCTTGAACACATCCAGGGAGGGAGCAGCCACAACCTCCCTGGGCAACCCGTACCAGTGTCTCACCACTCTCACTGTAAAGAACTTCTTCCTAACATCCAGTTTAAATCTGCCCTCTGCCAGTTTAAACCCATTACCTCTCGTCCTGTCATTACAAGGCCTTGTGAATAGTCCCTCCCCAGCCTTCCTGTAGGCCCCCTTCAGATACTGGAAGGTTACTATAAGGTCTCCTCAAAGCCTTCTCTTCTCCATGCCAAAGAGCCCCAACTCTCTTAGCCTGTCCTCACAGCAGAGGTGCTCCAGCCCTCTGATCATCTTCATGACCCTCCTCTGGACTCACTCCAATAGTTCCATGTCCTTCTTGTATTGGGGGCTTCAGAACTGCACACAGTACTCCAGATGGAGTCTGACAAGAGCAGAATACAGGGGGAAAATCCCCTCCCTTGCCCTGCTGGCCACGCTTCTCTTAATGCAGCCCAGCACACAGTTGCTGTCTGGGCTGTGTGTGCACACACTGCTGGCTCAAGTTCAAGCAAAATAAATTGTATGTCCTGGGGCTGAAATATGACATTTAAACTAAGGTATCTTTCTATCCATGCCTCCAAATAACCGGATTTCTGTTAATATCTGCTGGTCTACCTACTTTCTTCTTTGAGGGTCATATTAGCTCCAGAACCTGCATTTTGGTGCTTCATTTCCAGCTCTGCTCCTGATCTGCTGTTTACCCCCTCTGCTCCTTGTTTTGCATCAGCCTTTTTCTATATATCCCCAGTTTGCCGGGGGCAGGCTGCTGGGTGCTGATGGTTGTTGCACAACAACCAGCATAACACCAGTGCTGGGTGCATTCAGTGATTCAGAGATTGCATTGAGTTGAAAGGGATCCTCAAAGGTCATCTTGTGCCCCTGCAAGTCAGCAGAGACACCTCCAACAGGCTACATCAGGTCTGTTCTTGACTGTGTTCAGGGATATGACCTCAACTACATCCTTAGGCAACACGTTCCATTATTTTATCACTCTCATTTGAAAGAACTTCATCTAAATCTACTCTGCTCTAGTTCAAAACCATTGCCACCTATCCTATCACTACAAGCCCTTCTGAACAGTCCTTCATCAGCCTTTCTGTAGGTCTTCTTAAAATACTGAAAAGTAGTTACAAGTTCTCCCCTGAGCCTTCTCTTTTCCTTGCTGAACAGCCCCAATTCTTTCAGCCTGTCTTCATAGGAGAGGTGCTTGAGCTCTCATCTTTGTGGGCTTCTTCTACACCTGCTGCAACAGGTCCATGTCTCTCTTGTGTTGAGGGCCCAGTACAGCAGAGCAGAGCAGAGTGGCAGAATCACCTCTCTTTGCCTGCTGGCTATGATGCTTTTGAGACAATCCAGAATATGATTTGGCTTCTGTACTGTAAATATGCATTGTTGGCTCATGCCCAGCTTCTCATTCACCAGTACCCCCTAGACCTTTTCTGCAGGGCTGCTTTCAATTTCATCATTCCCCAGCCTATATTGATACCAAGGATTGTCTCGACCTAGGTGCAAGACCTTGCACTTTGCCTTATTGAACCTCATGAGGTTCATCCCAGCCCACCACTCCAGCCTGTCCAGGTCCCTCCAGATAATATCTCATCCTTCATTCATATCAACCACACCACTCAGCTTGGTATCATCTACAAACTTGCTGACGGTGCATTAAGAAGAGTGTGAACAGAAGCTTGAGATTCTCCTCTCCCTCTTTTCAGCCCCAATGAGTCCACAACTGGAGTGTTGTATCCTGTTCTGAGCTCCCCAGTTCAAGGACAGGAAACTCCTGGAGAGTCCAATGGAGGGCTACAAAGATGGTTAGTGGGCTGGAGCATCTCTTTTACAAAATGGGGCTGAGAGACTTGGCCCTGTTTAGGTGGAAGAGGAGAAGACTGGGAAGGAATCTTATCAATGTTTATCAGTATTTAAAAGGTGGAGGTCATGAGGATGGGGCCAAGCTCTTTGTGATGGTGCCCAGTAATAAGACAAGGGGCAACAAACACAAACTAGAACATAGGAAGTTCCACCTAAACATATGGAAAAACTTCTTTCCTTTGAAGGTTATGGAGCATTGGGACAGACTATATAGAGTAGTTGTGGAATCTACTTTGTTGGTGACTTTGAAAAGCTGCCTGGATGTCATCCTGTACAACATGATATTGGTGAACCTGCACTAGCAGAGAGATTGGACTAGACAATCCCCAGAGGTCCCTTCCAAACCCTCATATTCTGTCATTCTGTGGGTGCTGTGGTGCTCCTGCAGCAGGATGACAACCTTAGTTTATTATGACTGCAGCTACCTCTGTGTTAGATGAGGAGCTTGTTAACAAGTTGCCTGGTAGCACAAAGCAGTTATTTAACTTTCTACCATATGCACAATCTCCTCCCATGACCATGCCTGGAATAAGAAGGCAGCTGAAGTTTTGGCTTGAAGGCATTTCCTCCCATCACAAACATAACCCTTCAGCCATGCCTAACCAGACATGGGAGACCAGGAGATGACCACAGCTCTTGTGAACCACACACAAATGCACACTCACATGTATGTGCACAAGGTGAGGTTGCCATGACCCATGCAAAGAGATTTGCTTCACGTCTTGCAGGCTGCTCTGTGCTTTTACAGCACATCCAAGACAACCTCAATGAGTCGGGCCTATCTCCTTTTATTTTCATCTGTAAAAACACAGGGGCATGGCATAATTCAGGCTGGAAGGGGTCTCAGGAGATTTGTGGTCCAGCCTCCCAAAATGGACTTGCACATCCATGTAGCTTGTGTCTGGAGGAGGGATCACAGAATCACAGAATCATTGAGGCTGGAAAAACCTCCAGATCACCAAGTCCACCTGTGACGGGATAAGGCTTAATTAGGCTCGATATCCCGTGGAAGTAGGGGGTCCTAGTACCCCCCCGAGGTTCTTTTGGGTTCCGGTCAGCAGAAACAAACGCACGTGTTGCTCAAATGCCAGGTGCAAGAGTTTAACAATCAGAACTTAGGAAACAGAGAGGCTACATACAAATAAATCCCTCCCGCACCTATAAATCGCCCGTGAGGCGCGAGGGGGGAAACACGCTCCTTCCCGGACCCGAGGGGGAGGAAGAAAGAAAAAAAAAACCGACTCAGTCCGGAATAAGGAAATAGGGAGAGAGAGAGAAGCCTTGCCGCTTCTCTGTGTCCGTTGCTATGCTTCGCTGCCTGCTGCCTGTTGCTNCCCCTCAACCCCTACTGGACCTTGGGCAGTCCAGGGATTGGACCAATTCTAGGGTGTTTGTCACCCCATACCGGGACACCACCTATAACCTAACACCACCACATCAGCTAAACCATGCCACCAAGTGCTACATCCAATCTTTTCTTGAAGGCCTCCAGGGACGGTGACTCCACTACCTCTCCGGGCAGTCCATTCCAGTGCCTAATCACCCTTTCCATGAGGAAGTGCTTCCTAATATCCAACCTAAACCTCTCCTGGTGCAGCTTCAGACCATGCCCTATTTTCAGACCATGCCCTCTTGTCCTGTCACAAGTTGCCTGGGAAAAGAGCCCAACCCCACCTGACTACAACTTCCTTTTAGGTAGTTGTAGAGAGTGATAAGGACCCCTCCAATTCTCTTCTTCTCCAGGATGGACAATCTCAGCTCCCCCAGCATCTTCTCATAAAACTTTCCCTCCAGCTCCCTCACCAGTCTCATTGCTCTCCTCTGGATGAGGATCCCACTCCAGAATTTCAATATCCTTCTTGAAATGAGTGGCTCAGCACTGCACACAGTGCTCGAGGTGAGGCCTCACCCTCATCAAGGCCAGGAAAATTTAGCAAAAGGTAGCTGCCTTAGGCAACTAAAATGGAACAGGTGATGATGACTCTTTCAAAGAATCCAGAAAATGTCTAAGAAACCAGTGAAAATTGTAGTTCTACATCCAATCTTCAGTATAGCCCAATGACCTTTTTTATCATAGCAGAGACTATGAGAGATGTTTCCCATATCCTGTGCCAAAAATACTTGCATATGCATAAGGAGATAGCCTCAGTGACACCACTGGACAACCTCATGCACTCACACCATTTCTAGAAGTCATCTAGAGGAGGACTCAAGGCACTGGCCAGACTCAGGGATTTTCCTTCAGGAAGGGCTGGTGTGGGGAGAGGCAGAGTGAGTGGCTGTGTTGAACCTCAGTGTTTGTGTAAGGCTACTTGCCCTCGGAAGCCTGCCAAGCCTGAGGGGCGGTGGAGCGTGATGTCTGCTGGCTCACAGAGCCCTACACAAACATCAGGGGAGCTCACTGACAGAAGCACTTGTGTGGTTTCTGTTACCAACATCTCTGTATGGATGCTGCCGTCCAGCCGAGCTGACCAACCTGCTGGCGTCCGAAGGAGAAGGCTCCTTGGTTAAAGGTGGTGAATGTTTGCTGGGACACGGTTGCCAAACAGGGCCTAAAGGTTTTGGGCATCACTTGTGTTTTATAAATAATGTACACTGCACTCTGAAATGACTTTTCCTTGATACTACGTTTTCTCCAGGCCTTATTTTGTCTGAATTTCATAGCAGCCTCACTGCAAATGTCAGCAGTTCCTTGAGGACAAGTGCTCCAGTAGCTGCTGCCAGTTGCATTAAGCTAAATAATTCAGGATTTAGCCGCTCTGTGACCCTACATGGGAGAGGTGTTTCCAATGCAGAAATTATTTCTCTGTACTCGATTCTCTTGTCACAAACTATTTCTGTCAACCTGCTACAAATCTGCTCTCAGACACAGCTGTAAATCTGATGTGAACTTTGAAGGCAAAGTTGTCCCTTCTCCTCCTCCTGGGTATGGAGAACTCCTGCAGGGTTTCCTGCTGCCCTGAGGGCCAGGATGGGCAGTGGGTGGTGGATGGTCTGCCACTTGGGGAGGAAAGGGATAGGACCATGCTGCCAATGTGCACAGCTGAGGTTACAGGATCCCAGCAGAGGGTTTAGACAATGAGCCCTAACAGAAACACATGGAACCACAGAAGGATAGGGTTTGGAAGGGACCACTAGGAGGTAAGAATGACATGTGGAGGGCACCTGCTGGTTGTTAAGCCTGGCCTCAAGAAGACATCCCCCAGGAGTCCAAAGACAATGCTGAGTGTGGGATCCCAGTCACCCTATCTGTACCAGGCAAGCCCAAACTTTCTCCCTTGGACCAAAGGAGAAAAGCAGTCAGCTCATGGTTCCTGAGCAAACCCCACTGAGGATCCAGGCTGCTAAAGCAGCATATGAACCTGGAACTTAGGGACATGGTTTAAGATTGACCATAGAGAGCAATTCCTCTGGGCCAGAGCATCAAACCAGAAGCAGACATATAGATGAGTTGCATTGATGGCTCTGTGTGACAGCACTGCAAGACCTTGGGTGGTTGGTCAGCCTCCTTCCCTGGGGCTGTTTCTCAGCCATGCTTTAGATGCATGGTCCTTGCTGGACATGAGGTGGAACTCTGCTACCCTGCCCCAGATTGGCAAATTGGCAATGATAGACGACAACAAGACTGAGGTACTCAGCAACTTTCTTGTGTCAGTCTTCACTGGCAGTCTCTCTTCCCATACCTCCTGAGTCTGTGGACTGCAAGGTGAGGATGTGGCTGCAAAGTCCTTCCACTTGAAGAGAGGATCAGGTTTTATGACCACCTGAACGCAGTTATCTATGAGATGCATTCCAGAGTCCTAAGGGAATTGACTGATTGAGTTGCCAAGCCACCCTTCATGGTATCTGAAAAGTCCTGGCAGTCAGGGCTAGTCTCTGCTGACTGGAAGGAGGGAAACATTGCACCCAATTAAACAAAAAAAAAAAGGTAGAAATGAGGAATCTGTGAACTACCAGCCTATCAGCCTCACCTTTGTGCCTGGGAAGATCATGGAACAGATCCTCCTAGAAGCAGTGCTAAGGCACATAGAGGTCAGAGAGGTGATTCCCAGTGTTGTTTAACCAAGGGCAAGCCCTGCCTGTCCAACCTAGTGCCTTCTGTGATGGATTGACCACATCAGTGGACAAAGGAAGAGCTATGGATGTTATCCACCTGGACTTCTTAAGACCTTGGACATGGTTTCCTGCAACATGCTTCTCTAAACTGAAGAAATGGGTTTGACAGATGGTCTGTTTGGTGGGTAAGGGATTGCTTGAATGGTCACATCCAGAGCATAGTGGTCAACTGCTCAATGTCCAAGTGGAGACTGATAACAAGTGGAGTCTCTCAGGGCTTCATACTGGGACCAGTGCTGTTTAATATCTTAATCAATGGCATAGGAGAATGAAGTGCAGCCTCAGCAAGTTTTAGACAATAACAATCTGAGTGGTGCTGTTGACACACCTGAGAGATGGGATGCCATCCAGAGGGACCTAGACAAGCTTGAGAAGTGGATCCATGTGAACCTCATGAGGTTCAACAAGGCTAAGTACAAGGTCCTTACTTGGCAACCCCTGGTGTCAGTATAGGCTAAGAGATGAAGGGTTTGAGAGTAGTCCTGAGGAGAAGGACATGGAGGTACTAATGGATGAAAAGCTGAACTTGATCCAGTAATGTGTGTTTGCAGTCCAGAAAGTCAACTATATCTTGGACTGCATCAAATTAAGCATGGCCAACAAGTCACAGAATCATAGAATGGTTTAGATTGGAAATGACCTCAAAGCTCATCCAGTTCCAATCCCCCACCATAGGCAGAGACACCTCCCAATAGAACAGGTTGCTCAAGGCCTCATCCAATCTGACCTTGGACACCTCCAGGGAGGGAGCACCCACAACCTCCCTGGTCAATCTGTTCCAGTGTCAAGTAAAGGGAAGTCTTCTGTCCCTCTGTTCTGCCCTGGTAAGACCCCACCTGGAGTACAGCATCCAGCTCTGGATCGCCCCTGCACAGGAACGACATGGACATGTTTGAGCAGGTCCAGAGGAGGGCCACAAAAATGATCAGAGGAATAGAGTACATCCCCTATGCAGAAAAGTTAATAGAGCTGGAGATGTCCATCCTGGACAAGAGAAAGCCCTGAGGATCTTATTGTGGCCTTTCAACACTTAAAGGGGCCCTGCAAGAAAGATAGAGACAACAGACAAGGGGTAATGGTGTTAAACTGAAAGAGGGTAAATTTACATTAGATATAAGGAAGACTTTTTTTTTACAATGAAGGTGACTGAACACTGGAATGGAAGAGTTAGTAGAAGTTCCACCACTGGAAACATTCAAGAACAGGCCTTTGAGCAATCTGATTGAGTTGAAGATGTTCCTGTTCATTTCAGTGGGGGGGATTGCCAAAGGTCCCTTCCATTCTGTGACTCTGTGAATCACACAGAAGTAGAATCATGGAATCATAGAACCATAGAATGGTTTAGGTTGGAAGAGACCTCAAAGCTCATCTAGTTCCAACCCTCTGCCATAGGCAGGGACACCTCCCACTAGAATTAGAGTCATAGACTAGTTTGGGTTAGAGGTGGCCTTAAGGATTGTCTAGTCCAACCCCTCTGCTAGAGCAAGTTTGCCTAGATAAAGATGCACAGCATCAGGCTGCATCCAGGAAATATTTTTAATTCTCCAGAGAAAGAGACGGCACAACTTCTCTAGGCAGCCTGTTCCAATGCTCTGTCATCCTCAAATTAAAGAACTTTATCCTTATGTGTAAGTGAAACCTCCTATGTTCTAGTTTATGCCCATTGTCTTTTCACTAGGCACCACTAAAAAGACCTTTTGAACCCAACCCTTAAGATACTTATAAACATTGTTAAGATATTCTCTCAGTCTTCTGCAGGCTAAAGAGTCTGGACAATGATTCATTAATCTCCCAAAACAACAAATAAAAAATATACTTAATTTGTATCCCCAAGATCTCACAGGAGAGTGTGTCCATTACAGCTTGATTCACTTAATAGTGGTGTAAACCACCAGCCCACAATGCTTCTTATATTTTCCATGACAAAGTGGCTCCAGGATCACTCTTGTCTCCTTCACTGGAGTAACTCAAAAACTTTTTCCTGTTGCAATCACCTTTCTTTTTAGTTTCTGCCAGTCTCCCATCCATTGGTCTCCCACTCAGGTGACACTTTAATAACTCAAGTCTGCAACATGGCTGCACCTGTCAGACCCATCAGGCTGGGGTTTCATTCCAGCAGGCAAGTCCATGGGGAGAAGCCCACAGACATTTTACCACTAATTTCTGTACATTTACAAGTCAAGATAAAAAAGAATGCCTCACATCCTACAGGACGAAAAGAGACTTCAGGAATGGAGCACAGTTAGGGGCTCATTCTCAGGATGGAGAAACCATCTTGCCATCTTCTGAGCATCATGTCCAGCATCACCTGCTGGACCCCAGCCAAGGTGTTTGAGTGCATTTCTTCACTTGGCACTTGAAGCAGGCTTGGGGGAACACCCAACATACCCAAGATAACAAATACTGTTTGAGGCAAGAGGCTGCATTACTTTAATTTATTTTCCTCTCACCAAATGTGACTACAAAACAGGCCAGCTCAACTGTCATGGATCCAGCCTCTTGCCTTCCTGATGCTTGATTTCAACCTTTTTATTTATTTTTTTCCCCCCACTTGGGTGTTATTGATTACAAAGAACTGACAAAAGCATTCACCTAAGACTTTATTTTTCTGTCAGCTTAGCTATTTCCAAAGGGAAAAACAACATTGCATAGAATGATTTTGTCAGACAGCAAAGCAAACCCTTCTTATAAAGGTGAACTTCTTCTTTAAACAAAATAAACTGAAAAAAAACACAGCAAGCAAAAGTTTTGCGTTAAAAGTTTGGAAATCAATGATTTTGAATTGTGTTCATTTACCATTGAGGTTAAAACTAGAAAGCTAGTGGCACATTGCCGTGTGCCCAGGGTTTCAGCTCTTGGCTTGGGAATATTCATGCCCAGCTGTCATGGTGGGTCTGAATAGGCCTGAACATGTCCTGGCTTTCCCAGATGTGTTCCCCTGCTCCCCCACCTTTTGTGCTGGGAGGAGCAGCTACAGGAAGGGAAAACAAAAGCCCTGGTTTCACCTAATACGGTCAGGATTGACAAAGTGCCATTCTGACTGGCTATGTCCAAAGGTCAGCCAATTTCGGGCATGCATTGATAAGAGGAGATGAGCAGGTAACACAAGGCTCTCTCTGCATGCTCTGCTCTGCTGTTGTTTCGGTGCCTGCTGCTACTGCCATTGCACTGCATCCTGCCTACCCCGCTACAAGTCTCCAGCTACTGGGAGTTCAGGAGCAATCAGGTCAGAGACTGTGCTATACCCCCAGCTTCCTCAGAAAATAGTCTGAGGGAGCTCAAAAGCCTCTAATGGCTCTGAAATCACCACCAACAACCCCCTTCACGTGCTTTGGGCATTAGCTGATGCTATAGTGCAGCCTTGGAAATCCAGAGGGACTACTTTTGAGTAAACACTCAAAAGCCTCTTGGCAAATCTCTAGCAAGATTCTGTAAATTATCAAGTGAATCTGAGTACCTTCTGCCTTAGCAGCAGCAAGGAGCCTCTCAAGCACCCAGGTGGGCTAGAAGTGCAAACAAACCAGAAAAATCTCTTTCTAGTTTCAAGTTTGATGTTTGTTGTATTGTTGCTAGTTATGTTCCTAAGTGTTCCAGATTCCCTGTTCATCTCTCTTTGTATAATGTTTTCATGATTGTGTGAAGAACCCATTATTATTAAAAATACTCTTTGGTAGTGAGTTTCTGAATAACAAAATTAATAAACTATATTAATTTTCAAATTAATACCTCACATTCTTCTCTAAATGTTACACCAGCCCAGCCATGCCAGCCCCCCACAGGGGCCTGTCCTTTACGAGCTCCCCAGTGGCCACCAAATCTGAGCAGTTCATTGTTCATGAACACACAGGAACACATCAAATACTGATGAAACTTTTGACAGTGTCGGGACTGGAACAGGTTCTGTCTCTCTCTGTTTTCTCCCTCCTCAGGGACAGCCAGTGAGGAAGTGGGAAAATGAGACAGCTGTGGTGGCCTTTAGCCTCTTTGCACAAGTGACAGATGAACATTTACACTTAGGTATATTAGGCAAAAGGCTTTTTAAGTGTATCTCAGCTTTTGGCAACATGAACCTGCTGGCAGCAGCAAGTTGCCTGCAGAGCTCTGCCTACACAAGAAAGGCATTCTGGGGCTTTGTCTCAGACCTGCCACTTACAACAAAGTGATGATGGGCAGATCATGCCTGACAAATTTGGTGGCTTTCTATGATGAAGTCACAGCAGCGGTGGACAAGGGAAGGGCAACTGATGTCATCTACCTGGACCTGAGTAAGGCCTTTGACTCTGTCCCACATGACATCCTGGTCACCAAATTGGAAAAACACAGACTTGATGGGTGGACAACTCGCTGGATAAGGAATTGGCTGGATGGTCGCACGCAGAGAGTGGTGATCAACGGCACAATGTCCACCTGGAGACCAGTGACAAGTGGCGTCCCTCAGGGGTCAGTGCTGGGACCAGTGCTGTTTAACATCTTTGTCAGCGACATGGACAGAGGAATCGAGTGCACCCTCAGCAAGTTTGCAGATGACACCAAGCTGTGTGGCACAGTTGACTTGCTGGAGGGCAGGGATGGCATCCAGAGGGACCTGGACAGGCTGGAGAGGTGGGCCCAGGCTAACCTCATGAAATTCAACAAGGCCAAGTGTAAGGTCCTGCACCTGGGTCGCTGCAATCCCAAGCACAAATACAGGCTGGGTGGTGAGTGGCTGGAGAGCAGCTCTGAGGAAAAGGACCTGGGGGTCTGGGTGGATGAGAAGCTCAACATGAGCCTGCAGTGTGCACACGCGGCTCAGACAGCAACTGTGTGCTGGGCTGCATTAAGAGAGGCATTACCAGCAGGGCAAGGGAGGGGATTCTCCCCCTTTACTCTGCTCTTGTCAGACCCCACCTGGAGTACTGTGTGCAGTTCTGGAGCCCCCAGCACAGGAAGGACATGGAACTGCTGGAGAGAGTCCAGAGGAGGGCCACAAAGATGATCAGAGGGCTGGAGCACCTCTGCTATGAGGACAGGCTGAGAGAGTTGGGGCTTTTCAGCCTGGAGAAGAGAAGAGAAGGCTTTGAGGAGACCTTATAGTAGCCTTCCAGTATCTGAAGGGGGCCTACAGGAAGGCTGGGGAGGGACTGTTCACAAGGTCTTGTAATGACAGGACGAGGGGGAATGGGTTCAAATTGGCAGAGGGGAGATTTAAAGGGGATGTTAGGAGGAAGTTCTTTATAGTGAGGCTTTATAGTTCTTTATAGTGAGAAGTTCTTTATAGTGAGACACTGGAACAGGTTGCCCAGGGAGGTTGTGGCTGCTCCCTCCCTGGATGTGTTCAAGGCCAGGCTGGATGAGGCCTTGAGTGACCTGTTCTAGTGGGAGGTGTCCCTGCCTATGGCAGGGGGTTGGAACAGGATGATCTTCGAGGTCTCTTCCAACCTAAACCATTCTATGATTCTATGATTAAGAGCTGGTTGTTAAAGTGTCCTGAAGCCCAAGGTGTTCAAAAAGCCCTGGGATCCAGATGTGGACAGGTTTGAATTTATATGCTGCAGGACTTTCCCTTCTGCAGCAGGCTGGTCACACACAGCCTGCTGGTTTTCCTGAAACAATAGAGTTCCTGGTCACTTTGAGCAACTTTGGGCATAGTCAGTTTGAGCAATTAAATCTCCTGATTGGATAGGCCTGGGTGATAGGTTGGACTGGATGATCTTGGAGGTCTCTTACAATCTGAATGATTCTATGATTCTACAATTCTGTTTTTCAATACAGAATGTTTTATGGGTTAATGGTGTGTTGGAAATGTTTTTATTTGCCTGAGCATCAAGAAGTGAATGTGTTTTGTGGGTAACATTGAGATTTCTACCAAAATCAGTCCAGAAGGACATTGTCTGAATCCCTTCTTTGCACACTTACCACATGCAACCGGTCTCAGCTGAAGCCTGGGCACTGTGAACTCCATGTACATGTCCATAGGGGTGTACTCATCTACGTGCACAGATGAGGAACATGCTCAGGATTGCTTATTGCTTGCTCTTGCATTCAAAGGTTCTCTCAGACTGTTAGAAAGACCTAGAGGCTGTCGACCTCCCCCTGCCACCCCCGCCACGTGCACCCATGCTCTCACAATTAGCAAACAGCACAAAGAGCTGTGCACTGTAGGTCGTTTGCCCAAATCATTGTAGAGACACTGCTGGCTATGGAAGAGGGCATTAAAGAAAGCAGGCTGGGCTCGCAAACAGCAGATAATATATTTGCAATGAATAATTCAGCTCACTTTTGCCGCAAAGCTGAATTAAACACAAAGCATTAAGCACACTGACATCCCCAAGTAAAGCAGACTATTCACTCATGGCACAAAGGAATATTGTTTACTATCATTAATTAACTTCTTCGCAAAGCCACAGCCATTTCTTTAGGTTCCGAGAAGGCATAAGAGGAGAATGTGAGCCCAGAGCTGCTGTAATTTCCCTTTGGTTTTCCCTCTCTCCACAGACACACAGCGGCTGCAGGCTGAGCTTGAGTAGCGATGGCGTTTTTGGCAACACCACCCCTGCATTGGAGCACAGGCAAGATTGCTCCTCGTGGCGGGGAGGGATGCACCGCTGAATCCATCACACCTTTGTGAATGGTGCCTGCCCCACTGCTGCAGCATCAGGCTTGGGTGGTCACAGCCATGGGGCAGCACTGAGACCTCCCAGCACTGCTGCAAAAAGCCAGTAGATAGCAAACTGGCGTTCCCTGAGGGGGCACGGCTGAAAGGCTTCAGATAGCTCCGAATAAAGCCTGCAGAGGCAGTACTGTGTTTGCCTTTGGGAAATGGGTTAACGGCCTGGATGCTTGATCTACATAGTGAGAGCATTTTTTAGCGTTTAATGAGCCTCTGTGCTAATTAGTTCTCTGAAGTCTCTCATTTGAAATACCGAGCTTTAGGATAACCAGAAATGCAAATTCTCGGCAATATTGGCAATTATTATTACTGCTGCAGTAGTAGATTAGAAAGCAGCTCTTTGCAAGCAAAAAAAGGGAGATAAGAGGCTTGTGCCAGATGGTTATAGTGCTTCTCTTCAGCACTTATATTGTACTCGTTGCAGGTGACATCGTAGATCACCAAAAATGCTGAAATGAGATTTCTGTGCAAAGTAGTTTTCTTTTGGAAGACAAGGGTTATGTTGAAACAGTTCGTAAGGATACATCAATTTTGCTTAATTGCTTCCATTTTAAAAGTGATGGATGCCCTTTCCCTTTTTCCTTGAAAGTCTACATTTTCTTCTGACAATTTACATGAAAAAAATCAACATTAAATACTATGTCAGAGCTGGCTTTGCTTTATTATATACTTTCAGAAGAGCAAGAAAATGTCAGAAAATCAGTATCTCTGACTGAATTAAATGTTCCATTTCATTCCATGTGCTTTCCTTCAACTTCTGTTTGTTAAGAAACCTTCACAGTTTTGTAACCTGAGCAATCTCCTGGGAAGAGGATGTGAGGTGGCTGAGTGAGGAAGAATGCTGTCAGCAACCACACGATGTTACAGTGGTCAGCCTAGCCTGAAGCTGGAGACACAACTCTGACAAAGGTCAGGATAGAGGGATGTAAAGTGCCATTTTTAGTTTAGAAAATATCCAGCTAAGATATTCAAACCAGCACAAAAGAAGAAGACTTGGCTCTTTGCCCCGAGTACACGATAATCAGACAGTTTTCCTGTGCTGTGATCCAGACAGCTATCCCACCCTGGATGTCCTACAACCTCTCGTGGCCAAACATCATCTTCCTGACATTTTGTAAATGGCATGGAGATGGATTTGGCAGCTGAGATACATTGCACAAACACCAGTTACATGAAATGTTCTAGGATAATGGATGCATCTACACTGGGCAGACAGGATGTCCAGGGCCCCTAATCCCCAAGGGCAGCACCTGAAGGCCAAGCAGGTGACACTACATACCTACACTTTGGCAGCCAGATTCTTTCCTGGTGCCTGCTCTAGCAGAACAGAGATATTCTCTGATCTCCACTAACTATACTGAGTGAATTCCCAGTGGCTACCAGAGGAGCTCAGGACTTAGCTTTATATATGGACACCTGTGTATACATCCCTAAATCTAGGTGGGCATCCAAGAGCCCGCATCCAGTCTGACATCCCTTTTAACTTATCATTGCCTGCAAAAGCACCTTTCCAGTTCTCAAATGATCTTGAAGTGCAGAGGCAAGGGCAGAAGGACAGACCACAGTGAAGCCTCTTCCAGTGCAGACAACCACAGAGGCTCTCATTTGATGGCAACTGCTGTTTGTCCATGCCATATTTCCCCTGTTTGCCTGTGCTAAAGCCAAGCTGCTTGGAGTCAGAACTCGAGATAGAGTCTCTACTGCCTTTTCCCATGGTACTCAGAAATGAATGAGAAGTCAGAAGAGACAGGAAAGAATAAATTTAAAGTAGATTTTCCTTAATCAAATATTTTATTTTTTTCCCCCTAAATTTCTGCCTGTATTAGAATTGAGTAAAGTTTGTGCAGGAGCAGGAAAGGCTCCCAGCCAGCATATGTGTGTATGCAGGGCAAGAGAGTTCAGTTGGACTCAGCTGGGGAGACCTGCTCTGCTCCCAAATCTATCATTACTCTCTCTCTCTCTCTCTCTCTCATGGACATTGTGGGGAACTTTTCACCAGAACACTGGTTCAGGCTTTATTAATTATTTCTTTATAGTCAAATGAACTCTTTCTCCTTAATTAAACCATTGAGGAAATGCTTCAACAATGACCATTAGTCTCACCCTCAGCAGTCAGCAATGCACTGAACAGCATCTAATGAGGCAAGAAAGTGAGCATCTCTCTGCACTGGAGAAAAGCTCAGACGAGGAGAGTGATGCAAGCTCCTCTTACAGTGCTCTAAACACCAAGGTCAGAGCTCTCCGTGCAGCAGCTTGCTTTAGGAGCAATTGCTGGAGTCATTCTCATCAACCATGAGGGACAAATAACGACAGCTCAGGATGTGGGATAGCTCATCTCACATTAAGCACACTTGCAGTTATCATTATCTTCTGGGGGCCTTCAAGCTTCTCTGTTATTTCTGGGACCCTGTGGGCTCCTAGCAGGTTCCTGCTACATAGGAAGCAGTGTGACAAGTGGCAGATGCTACCTTAAGCCAGCATGCTAGGCTAGGGGCACAGTGCACCCATCAGAGTCTTCCCACATACCCCATAGTCCCTCTTGGGAATGATGTCCATGGCCCTGACTTAAGAATTGCCTCAAGGTGAAGGTGTCTTGCAGCTGAAGGAGATTTTTTTTCACTTTTTTCCTCTAACACTGTATTTACTTTAAAGCAGTTTGCTGCACAGCTTCAGATTCCGGCATGACTTGACATAAAAAGAAAATTTTACCATGTTGTGAGGTTGTGCTCAGACATTGGCAAGAGGAAACTGATGCTAACGTGGCAGAAATAGAGACATTGCCTCTTGATGCTTTTTTTTTTTTTTTTTT